>VXBO01004773.1:833-33552 GCA_013400135.1 Rhinoptilus africanus
GAGTAATCCAGGAAAGCTTTGCTGTGCCCAAGTACTACTATCAAACACCGTTGCAGTAAGTCACTGCAAAAATATAAGCTGACAATTTCAAGGTCTCCTCAGCACAGGTTATTCTCAGTTTTACTCTCTGCTCATCAATAACAGAAACAGAAAGAGCACTTGGACTGCAGCTGTCGGCTGAACCTCAAACCCATCTGCACTAAACACAGTGAGAAGCTGTGATCTTTGCACAGATCTGCACGTGTATCTGTCAAATTAATCTTCAATTCTGGTTTTATTCTGAAATTGCATCAGTGAAAGCTCGGAGTTACCCATTCTGTATTTTTAGCTGAAGCTTTTGAAATTCATTAGAAACCTCAATGTTCACTTTTTTCTAAATGTTACTCTTTCTCTCTATCCATTTTCCTGGGTGTTGAGCGTGAAACGTTTTGCCCTTTAAAAGTTCATATATATATAAACACACTCACATATAAAACAAAATATAAATACTTTTATATAAATATNACCCAATGTCTACATGTACAAACACCCCTGCAGCCCATGGGGAAGCCCTCGCCACTGGGTTTTCCCGGCTCGCAGACAGTGAGGCAGAGATGCTGTGGGGCTGGGAACCCAGGGCAAGCAAGCTGTGCCTCAAAATGGGGCTGGTCAGGAGCTTGTGTCATTTCTGTGTACATAAATAAATCCTAACACGTCAAAACCAGGGGAAGAGGGTCAAGCGATGCAAGAGAGCCGGATCTGATGAGCCTCTCATCTCAACATCTTAGGCTATGGGGTGTCCTCCTCCATCGCCAGGTTTGGCTTCCCCCTCAGCTGGGGGCAAATAGAACCCGGCGAAGCCCTGTTAGGGTGGAGAAGTGCCCTGTCCTGCTGGTGGAGGGCTGGAGCAAATGGTCACCCAAGCTATTTCCAGCTTTATAACTGCGAGTTCTTTAGAAGGCAGACTAGCCAGAGGAATGCGGAGCAGCCAAAAGAGCCTGCTGGCCTTCTGCTCTCCCTCTTTCCGAGTCCATTGCCCCATAGAGCCTTACCCTATGCTTATTTATGCCAATAAATCACTTGTTTAACACACAGACGCTGCCTCCGTGAGTGTCTGGGCCTCACCCTGTTGGGGAGCCTCTCCAGGTCGCTCTTTCCTTTATACTGCGGAGATTTCATTGCATTCTCAATTACACCATCTCTAACTGCTTGCCACGTAAGATTGACTGCTTTAATTCCTTTTGGTTTTCTGTTGCTTTTCACTATGGTATATGTTGCATCAGGAATATGATTCTGGCTTCACACATCTGTCATACCTACTGTTCTCACACAGTACTATATACAATGGAAAACATACAATCCCATCAGCTTCAAAGTGTTCCAGCAGTAAGAATTGACAGAAGGGAAAGTGAAAGCCACTATTACCAAACATTTTCCTTATACAAAGAAAAATAGAAATTACCAGGAGTTAGAATCAAAGCTGAGCCAACTTGGCTAAAGGAAAAGCTTCAAAATTGCACATTTAAAGATGTTCTGAATTTGCATTCTTCTGTTCTCATGGCCCTAAATCCTACTTAACTTGTAGCTGAAAGGATTTTAATGTATTTTTAATTAGTTGTACCTCTGCACTTCATCCCTATCTCTCAGAAGCCTGTGGAATTTGAATACAGGCAGCTCTTTTATCAGAGAAGCATATTGAGCTTTTAACATGAGTCAAATCAAAAAATACAGTAGGAGAAAAAGGAAAAAGAAACATAAAAAAGTACTTACCCAGCAGTCAGGGGACCCCTGTGTGCTTTAAGAAGTTCTACGTCAATTCCCTGTTTTTTGAGAAATTATTCCACAATTTTGAGTCTGTCTCCGTCTAGCACTCTCATAAACAGCTGATGTAAAACATCCTCAGTATTTCATTATTGCCTAGGTGCAAACAGCTGCACACTGAACAGACCAGCCTTTTGTTCCAAAGCTCCCAATTCTTGTGTATGCAACTTCTTTTTTCCTCATTATAATGGCCAGTCACTTTGTTGTTTAGCTCTCCCCTTTAAAATCCAGGCTCTGAAATAGTCTGAATTGTGCACACAAACATACTTCAAGATCCACAGATAATATGCAAGCAATTTGAGATCTCATTTGCTTAACTGAAACCAATTAAGCAAATGAGAACTCAGGTTTGATAGATGTACCATCAAATTTTTATGTACCAGTTTTTTCTCCCACTGTCCTCTGCCCATTGATCCATCTTAAAAAGTGAGACAAAAATTTTTACTCCTGTTTTTTCATAAAGCAAAACCAAAAAACCACCTTGGATGATAGGTCTTTAAAGTGGAACTTGAGAAGACCTCTCACCATCAAGTCCTGGAAAGCTCACAAAGTCTAAAAGTGACTTGTTCTCAACCTATTCCACCTATCAATTAAATACAGTGGTGCTGTAAAAAGAAACTGGTTTTATGTTGCAGGTGTTCGGTCAGGGAAATTCTCAGAAACAGAGAAGCATGAAGTAATCTAGAGAATATATTCAGCCATGATATAGCCAAGAACCAAGCTCTCCCATTGCCAGTAGTAAAAATTTCCAAGATGCGTAGCATGGTCTATTTCTATTTGTGTCTCAGAAATCTTCCATATTTTTCATCTGACTGGCCAAATAATGCACTCTTTCTATTTTTTATTTTTCTGATTAAAGTCTTCGTTGGTATATAGTAGTTGTCAGAAGTAATGAAGTTAACTAAGATGATACTACTAATTAAAAGTAAATTAGTGATCTCACAAAGTTCCTGTACAAAGTTTAGTCGTTTTCTGAGGTGCTTTTTTAAGACTCAGAAAACATAGAAGAGCTACAGTTAAATACTGCTGCATCTGAACTGCAGAACTGTGCATCTTTACATTAAATGCACAAAGAAAGGAGAAAATCTTGTAACAATCCATGTTGTAGTTCATGGAGTTTCTTTGGTGATCACACTTTTTATCTCTGTCACATGTAGACCAGCACTAAACACAAAATCCAAGGAACACAGCAGTTACAAGTGCTCAAGCAGTATTTCATATCAAATTTGCAGTTTATTACAGTTCAACATATCCAGTTTAATTTCAGCAGAAATAATCCTGAGAATCTACTGAGCATTAAGTGCTAATGCTCACTGGCTCCACCCAAAGGATGATCCTCGCTTGCTTTTCAGTGTGCATTAAGATCAAGCTGCTGGTGCAAGATTTCACAGCCGCAGGTAGATGCAGTGTGCACTACAGGAATATGGGCTGTCTCTTAACTTGACCCCGTGCAGAGCTGAACACTGTCCAATTCTGAGCGAGTCAAGCATTTACTGCATTGCATAATATAGGAACAAATATTGCAGATTTAGGATCAATTGTTAAACCAGAAGGCTATTTAAGCATGTCCATTTATATAGGACATGACCCATGGTAGATTCAATAGAATATAATTGTCAAGAGCCCTATCTCTTTCTGGGGTATTACAATTCAGAAATATTGCTTAGAATGCCTTGCAGGTTTAATTAATTACTGTAGCACTGACTTTTTTATACTATTAACAAATAATCCTTTGTCCCTCTAGACTAGATTGTTTATTACATTTTCTGCCCACAGCTTAAAGCACATTGATTCCCAATTACCGGTTTATAAAACTGCCAAGTCATCTTTGTCGCATGACTTTTTTGCCCCCTCGAAGCAATTTTAAAAGTATACAGGTCAAAAGAGATAACAACAACATTAATTAAAAGTTACAGGAGGAAACAAACAGAAACAAACAAAAATAAAAGCATTTTCAATTACCTCAGCAAAGTCTCTGTATGTCTTACAGGCTTGTATTACCTAAAGATGGTTTCTTACCATAAAAGTGTTATTTTTATACCAAGGATATTATTTGTCAAGAATGAGATAACATGAGAGAATGACAATTAAAATCATATTAGATTGGGATAATGCCAGAGGTACAATGTTTAAAAGGATATTGAAATAAGCATTTTTGCTGTCCCCAAATGTAATATCTTAATATTGCAGTGTAATGTAAATTTACAGTTATGATTTCTAAGCAAATAGTCTCTACCCAAATGCTGTCAATGCACCAGGTAAATCTTAGTTATGAGCTAAAAGGGTCATATGTGCCCTGAATCCCTTCATAGGATTTCTATAAGCCATGATGAGGGTGGTGAGATGCTGGTGGAACAGGTTGCCCAGGGAAGTTTTGTGTGCCCCATCATAGGAAATCTTCAAAGTCAGGTTCGATGGGTATTTGAGCAACCTGATCTAGTGAAGGATGTCCCTGCCCATGGTAGGGACGTTGGAGTAGAAGACCTTTGAAGGTCCCTTCCAACCCAAACCGTTCTATGATTCTATTATTCTAACAATTTGTGTATTTAACAAGATTTGAAAAAAATGTCTGTTGTTTCTACAAACCCGCAGTGACAGCTCAAAAAGCAAGATAAACTATTCTGACTGGACTTCTTGGCAGATAAAGCTAGTGTTTCCATTTCCGGGCTACCAAGCTCAGTCTCTAGCCTGTACTGAAGCACTTAGGTAAAGGCACTTTAATGGATAGTGTTTTAATATATATCATAGAATCATAGCATCATAGAACATCTCAAGTTGGAAGAACATAAATAATGGACATAAATAATTCACTTCCAACTTGATCAGATTTTATTCCTATTTTAGAAGTCTTACAGCATACTAGCTCTTTACTAGTTAAGAAATATGAGGATCATCTAGAAAAATTGTATGTTATTACATCATGGTCCTTTTTACCTTTTCTGTATCAAAAGATATCCTAGGGATCATGGTAAGTGAAAATGTTTTGTAAGTCTTGGGACTTTTTTGGAAAAGTTTGGTTGACGGTTAAAGACTCTTTCTAAAAGCTTTTACTAGAAAGCATAAGCTGCCTCCTCTTACAGATTCTCAATAAATGGGGGTTTTCTCATATCTCTGAATTCATGTAGGTATTCATATCCTTTATTTCTCCCTCTTCTCATTCTACTACCTCTATAGAAGTTGCTCATATAACACGCTACAAGCTAAAATCCATCTTGTCATGTGAGTATCGTGGAGTTGAAATACCTAGGACCTGTTGTGTTGCATTGAAGTTTACCCTGACTCAGTATTAATCACTTTGTCAGGTGATAACACTGTAGATGAAAACACACACATGTAGATACACACTGCTGTTTAAAATTAAAATTTACTTAACTCAAATATATTCTAAAAAAAATAATGATTTTCTTCTGATTCCTGTGTTGCAGTAGCAACATGTAGCTTATGGTAAATAAGAAGCAATTGCCTCTTCCTATGGAAGGTGAGGAAGGACTTGTTGTAGATGAGTAGTGGCATTGATCATGCACACAGTCCCTAAAGATGAAGAGAGTGCTGGAGCAAACTCTACTTTTTCTAGTTTTCCTTTGTTCATATTTTGTAGAGCTTGTTTTGCATATTTTGGGAGCATGTTCTTTGTTCTCTTAGTTATGTTGTAAATTTGGTTCTATATGCTTCTCCAGTTTGCATTCTCACAATGATTGTTATTTGATAGTTGTGACTTCTGTGTTCTTGAGGCACTCAGCGGGAAAGCTTCTACTGCCTCCCACGAGGCCATACCGTACTTAGAGTGTGTAAGTATGTAGATGCCCCCTGAAATTTCCCAAGAACATTTATCAGTCATAGACAATACATTATGTACTACTATCCAATGCTTCAAATTGCTGTTTCTGTTTAATCATATGAACTGCTGTAGGCATCAACTTGTTCAAAAGAAAATTAGGTTTTGCCATTACAAATTAGCATTTGTCTCTTTCAGTAAGAGCAGGTTTATTCTAGTTTTGACTCACACAAATGCAACCAACCTACAAGGTTGACTTAGGATATTGTCATGACTGAAAAACCAGGAAATATCAGGAATACACCCTAGGCAATGCTAATAAACACAGAATTACTTATTTTTCCCTGGGGCTTTTGTGAAAACATCTAACTCTTGAGTTCTATTTCATGTTTAAATCTGTGGGTATTGAATCCAATGAAGACAAAGAGAATCACAAACAACAAAGAACTAGAAAAAGAAAAACCAAAACCACAAAGAAAATCCCATTAGAATAGATTTGTGAGAGTAAAGGTACCACCTGTAGGGAACTGGGATGATGCCTGAAGCAAGCAAAGTTTTACACTTTCACTTTTGTTCATGGATATATTTGTAAAGGGTCTGAAAATTTTAATTCTGAGGAAAATTCAGTACTTCTGAGATAGAATATTGTCTCTTTTTTGGTCTGTTATTCACCTGTAATTAATCTTCCACCTACATAATCTATTTTTTTGAGGGGAGAGAGAAGACTGTAGGCTTCCTTAGAGGAATCAATACAGCCAATGCATGGAAGCTGAAGCCAGATAAAACTCTTATTTAAGTGTGGATTTTGTGTATATAATAGTTAAAATTGTTTACAATTGAAACAAAATATTTAGGATAGCATTGTTCAAATTATTGAGCTTAGTACAAAACAAACCAAATTTTTTTCCACAGGCTTGGAAATCATAGATTAATTAAAAGTATCTTCAGATTTTGTGAAGTTCCACATTATGTAGTGATATTATTACTGATCCATTTGCTTTTTGTCCTATCAAGATGTTCTCAGAAAAACAGTATTTAAGGTTGTCTATAATCTCCAGGCAAAGAGATCAGACGAATGTAGAATATTTATTTGACCAATGGGTTGAGCCAAACTCATGTTCATTTTGCTTCCTGGTACAGTCTTCTCGGAAACATACTTGCAGTGATGCATGGAGGCCAGACTTGTATTATGTACAATACCATCTGGTTGAGTTGCATCACATCACAAATTACAAAATAAAATAGTGAAGCTCCACCTCAAGAAAATAGAGGATATCAAGCATATCAGGCAGCAGATGAATTTAGAATACTTACTTGACTGAAGAGTTGAATCAAACACATGTTCAAGACCTAAAACAAAATTATTCTTGAGGTATTATTGTAACACTCCTATACTTCTGAACATGAGTGAATGAACCTAATCACCAAATGACAATCAGTATTCACTTGGAAAGTGGTCTTCCTTTTTATCTCTTCTTTCCTACTATTCCCTCCCTTCTACCAAAATCCCACAGTAAAGACCCTTCCCACCTTTTCTTTTATTCTATTTCAGTGGTTTCTAGACAGAAGTGTAGTGTTTGTACATTTTTCACTACAGACCTACACTTGTGCCAGCCTAGCCATAAGCAAAGCAGTGTAGACTCAAGAAATCTGCCTTGTCCTGTGTTACATTTTTCTAGTTCTTGACTAAATTTGCAGTCTATTCCTACTCAGTTCCTCTGTCTATTCATTATCACTAAAATTTGCTACTCCGTAGTGAAAGGTATTTGCAAGATATTCCACCCTTCATCTCTTCTATTTCTTGATGCTATAGATAAAATAACTGATTGGTTTAGATAGTAACATCAAGGAAGGCTTGCAAAATTCTGGATTTTTCTAGTGAGCAGTAAAAATAAAGTCCATTTAATTTTTAAAGATAAGGCAGTTATTTGCCTTCCCTCCCTTGCCCTGCCCTTCCCTTCCTTGCCCTGCCCTGCCCTGCCCTGCCCTGCCTTGCCCTCCCCTCCCTTCCCCTCTTCTCTTCTTTTTTCTTTGTTTTTTCTTTTCCTCCAAACTACTGATACAATTATTCTCAAACTTATCTGACTTTTGAAATTCCTCTCTAAAGTTTGGCAATAAGCCAGCTTAATAGGTCCTTTAGTTAAGGAATAATTATTTTGTACTGCTATAGTACAAGTTATTTGTTCAATCTTTTCTGAAAAGACAACCTGACAGATAGATATAATAGGAGAGCCTCTAATACTCAGTCATTTAAGTTGTGGCAAATATGTAACAGCTTTGAAGCAATCTTCCCAGGATGTTCAGGTAGCATAAAATTTAGTCTATAATGTATCAACATACTGTAGTTAAGTTCTCAATAAGACTGTCTGCAGTTTATCAAAGAAAATTCCACAAAGATCAACTGTGGTGAATGTTTATAGACACAAATTCTTGCTTTTATTTAACGTTAATATGAGACTTTTGGTGTTTTCTTACTGTATTGTAGCTACCTGTTCTAACATCCCAAGACTTACTTAAAAACTGTAGATATGCTTGGTTTAGTTCTGCCAGATCGAATTACATTGGGGCAGAGCTAAACTCTGATGTGTAAGTATATTTCCACTGTGTACCAGGATGAAAGGATTAAAATTAAATAGAATATTACTAAATATTTTTTGAAATAGTGGCATATTTCATTTTTAAACATGCATCTCATTAGAAAACTGCTTTTGATGATTAACATTCTTGATAGTGTAGGCTTCCTAGAAACATATTTGCAGTGATGCATGAGGCCAGGTAGCTGCCTTGTATAATGCACCTCACAATTTGGTTGAGTTGCACCCCATAAAATGTTGGAAAATCTGTCAGCACAGCTTTACCTTGAGAAAACAGGGGCTTAGTAAGCATGTCAGGTAGACAGCTTGTTGCCCAGTGTTCACCCAAGATAACTTCTCTTGAAATAAGCTAACAACCACCTTTAATTTACAGCACCTGAGACTGAATATTTTCTTTCCTGTTAAATTCTCTGGCTGATTCAATTTTCTTGCATGGAACACTGATTTTTGGCAAGGAAACTCTTCTACCAGCAGACACTCAGATGGAAAACTATTGACTGAGATTTTCAGCTACCTTCCTTTTTGTGGATGCAGCAGCAGCCGAACAAAAAGTGATTTTATGCTTGCATCAGGGCATTTCAACATCCTCCATTTCCGAATGTGGTCAGCAATAAGTGGAGAATGAACAGCGAAGCAGTGGAAGTCTAGACTTCTAGCAGTGCTTCAGCTTTTATTGAAGCATGCTTACTTCAATTTCAAGTTATGGCAAAATATATGTCCTGTGAAAGGCATCCCATTCATGATGCATTGGGGGGAAAAACATTTTTGCCAAACTCCATTAGCTGAGTAGTTTTCTGGGTAAACTTGCCTAAGCTAGCCCTTTGCTGCTGGAATTTATGCCTGTTCTTCACCAAAGTACATATGGCTTAAGGATCTCAAAGGCACTGCAGCTGGGAAGGTAGTAAAGGAAAAGCGACTATTTCATTAGAGGAATTATACAAAGCAGCTGGGGTGAAAGCTCTTTAGTATTTTGTAGGGCTAGCAATTTCTCTTTCCCTGTCTTTGCCATTTATGTGTCTTCCTAAAATATTTCATATTCAATAGCGACATTGACATGAGCACCAACTGCTGGTAAATGAAAGGTCTGAGATGAGATTAGCAGCATACAGCCTCTGTATCACAAGCAAGCAGGCGAGCAGTGCAGGCAATTGCTTTCCGAAGTAGGCATTTCTGCTCACAGAAATTAAATGAATGCAGCAGCAGCAGAGAGATGGCAATTCAATAAGACTGAAACCTTTTGTCTGGTTAGTCAATAAGATGTTAATTGTCATAGTTTAACGCAGGTTAATGAACTTAACTTTTATTTGAAATGAGATATTTAGATTTAAAGACACTAAGTATTTAGTGCAAACAAATTTCTGTTGCTCAAACTATAGCTTGGCTTCTTGTATGAGATTACTAGACTGATCAGCTGAGCATGCATGGTCAAGCAAAAATTTTTCAGATGTTTGCAATTTCACTCAGTGTGAATCAGCTTTCATTGGCCATTGTTATATCTTGTTAGATGAACTGGCTTTATGAATGTCTAGTCTTACAGTCCAGGTCAGGTTTACAGGCACTGGTTCAATTTTCTTCTGTAAGAGAAAAGTCTTAATTCCTATATTCCCTTTCTTACCTCAAAGTATTTAAAGGCTATTCAAATAAATTAATCATTTATTAATTCCTTTGAGCCCCTTATCACTTTCCCCACTGCATGAAACAACCGGGGAAATCAAGCTTTTAACAATTGATGTTTTATTTGTTTGTTTGTTTTAGTCAGTAACTATAGAAGTCTGTGTTATTAGATGGCTTTCAAATTATTTGGTTGTTGAATAATTCAGCCTTAGCTAAAACAGATCTACAGAACTTCTTCCAGTAGTAATTAAATGGGGAGTTATTAATGGATGGTGCTCGATGGGGAGGGTACTTAGACAAAATCTCTTTTAATTCTGCAAATCTGGAGCTGGGTTCCAGGGAGATCTTGTCATTCATCCTGATTTTCCTACTGGGGTAAGAGAAACTCAGATAACAGTTGTGGGTGCTGTGTGTTTTGGATTTTTTTTTTTTGTCATTTTAGCTAGAGAAGGAGAAAAATAACTTTGAAAGGATAGTTTGGCTCTCTAAAAGAAAAGGGTGGGAATACAAAGTAAAAACCAATATATTTCAGAGAGATTTTGGTGAAGTGTTGATAAACTACACTGTAACTTGACAAATAGTGACGACTTATATTGTGTTGGGCAGTGCAATGGTCTATCCAGTGTCTGAACTGTGGCATTACCCCATCAGTCATTAGTTTGTGTCATTCTTACTGTAGTACAACCCTTCACTGCTCTTCCCTCATGTATCCAGCCAGTCATTCCATCATAAAAGGTATGATTTGCCCTTAGCGAATCCATGCTGAGCACTCTGAATAACCTTCTTTTCCTCCACATGCTTAGAAATGACATCCGGAATGACCTGTTCAATCAGTTTGCCAGGGATGGAGGTGAGGCTAACTGGTCTGTAGTTTCCTGGGTCCTCCTTCTTGCCCTTTCTGAAGACTGGTGTGATGTTAGCTTTTCTTCATTCCTCAGGCACCTCTCCTGTTCTCCATGACCTTTCAAAGATGATAGAGAGTGGCTTCGCAATAACTTCTGGCAGCTCCCTCAGCACTCGTGGGTGCATCCCATCAGGGCCCATGGATTTGTGGGTGTCAGGTTTGCCTAAACACTCTCTTATGTGATTCTCCTCAATCAAGGGAAAGTCTTCCTTTCACCTCACCTCCAGAGTCTGGGATTCCTGAGGGCCAGCCTTAGCAGTAAAGACTGAAGCAAAGAAGACATTCAGTAACTCTGACTTCTCTGCATCCTCTATCACAAGGGCACCTACCTCATTCATCATGAGATATGAAAAGAGGGTAAAATGTATGTACACATGTTTTCATTTTTGGTGTGTCACTGGTGCCATAATGGCTGTCTTGTACTGTCCCACAGACAGCTGGCCTTATTACTCAATTTTGATAGAGGTTTTCTGGAACTTGTAATTATTTTTTGCCAAGTGAGGCCCAGCCGATTTCTTTAACGAATAGGTTAGTTGTAACTCATAAATCACCCACTGAATTAAGCTTAAACAAAAAGTATTTCTGTCTACTACAAAGTGTACTCTGTATACTACAAAGAAGCCCACGCACAACAACAAACCGAACCAACCAGCCATACAAACAAAACACTGAACAAACCTAATCAGACTTTGGTCAGGATCTTCAAGCAATTTGTTTGAAGGAATTCAATTTCTTACTCTTCTGCATATATTCTGTTCATCTCACTGTAAAAAACCAATATCGGTACAAAAGTTCAACCATAATCAAAGAACATTTTAGCTAGACTAAAATTACCCACCTTTAACCATAGAGCAATAAATAGAAGAACATGCTGTGTGCCTTATGTTGAGTCAGCTGTTGCTTAGTTGTACCATTCAGTAAATTTTTGTGGAGTATCTGTAAGAACAGATGAAATTTGTATTTTTCATTGTTTTTGAACTGTTAGAAATGCAGTTTCAATAGAAAGGCTAAGTTTTGAGGAATTCTTATGGGAACTGTGTCTACATAAGGATCTGCACAGATGAATGTTTCTGACTCAAACTTTCCCATATAAAGAAAATCTAAATGATAGTTCACACTTTGCTAGAGCTTAATGTACTAAAGCTCGAGGAACTTAAAGATTCACAGATATTAAATGAACAAGGAGAGAAAATAACAGACAGTGTGTAAAGCAGTTCTAGACCTGCTAGCACAGTGTTCAGTAGACAACAAAATTACTTGGGTATGTGTTCTAGGGAAAAGCAGTTTGCAGGCACAGGGACCATTTATGTGTCTTGCTGGTGGCCAATCCACTTGAAACCTGAGTTGTTTTTTCATTTTCTTTAGCTAGTCACCATCCATTCCCAATATTTCTGTAGACAAGTCTTTGCCTCTATATAGCAGGATACATACATTGCACACGATTCCTTATGCCATGCTCTGTCAACATTTTGCAGCAAAAGTATTCTAAACCAAAAGTGCTCAACCTTTTGCTGGTTTGCCACACTATGTGGCAAAACTCTCAATGCTGTGGTGACCTGTGAGGTTTAAAAAACAACAACAAAAACATACAACAGCAAATCCAAAACAGCAGGGGATGAAACACCAGTTGTGAAGACGGGCATGTCTCATGTTGTTTTGGAGAAAAAAATCTTACCGGTTCTCTAAACGAAAAAAAGCAGGTGTCATGTGTTAGGAGGTTTTGAGTAAGACAGTTCTCTGGAGGTTTTGATGGTGGACCTAGCAACGGATCAGGAGGAAGATGTCTTACCTGAAGCATTGTTTTTTGTGTACCCATGTCATCAATATTTCAGCGGCATCTTTCTTTAAAAGTATGTAAACCCTGTTTGTCTTCAGTAGGACAATGCATGAAAGAGGTGCTAGAGGGCCTGTGTTATACAAGATTATGATGTCAATAAATGTTTATGGCTTAATCCTAACTGGTTGAATTACTTACAGCATAATAATTTGCTTTTACCCTTGCTGTGATTGAGAGACGGGACACAGCTTGATGCAAGCAAACGTTGCTTTATTGTGTGCAACAGCTCCGTATATATACCAACACTGACTACGTGTTCGGAACAGATTGGTTCTTACTTTTCGCGCAGTTGCATCTGATTGGTCGGCAACACACTGTCTCCACAGCAACTGCACCTTACCTCTAGGGCACAGTCTCCAAGGCTGTTTTGGAGGGAAGCTTGGGACTTGTTGGGACATGCCTCCCACAAGTTCCAGCACGTCCCTGCCCATTAACTGAGCAGCACTCAGTACTCTGCTCTCCAGACCTCGTCTCACATACACTCATGATTTTTCTTCTACTAAAGCAAAAAGATTTTCAAAAGAAATTCAAGCCTAAAACTAAAAAATCAATTGAATATAGTTCCTGAGTAACTTGCTTAGAACCAGAAAACTCAGTTTTGTGGTACAAAAGTAATACTTCTCACACACAAAGATCTGATTTGGGGACTAGATTAATGGATATTTTTTTTAGAATTTTTGTCTTACATTACTATTTACTTTTGTTGTCCTTTACATGATGAGTCTTCTGAAACAATTGTTAATTCCCCGTAGTCCAACAGTATGTAGTGCATTTTAGAGACCCTAGAAATCCAAGAAAATCTTGTGACTAAGCCAATAATGAAATTAAGTTTTGACAAAAGTAGATAACTGCATCATTAAAATGTTGTTCAGGTAGAATGATGTTCAGTAATGTATTTTGATTACCTGTAGAGATCCACAGTAAGAGAGAGAAAGCTGTATGAGATAAAGCTCAAATATTGAAGGTTTTTTTCCATTTCACTGGAAAACTGTGAAGTTAAGCACCCAACAAGATATGTCAGTTAAAGTTGAGTGGGTGAATCTGTGTAGCACTGTGTTGACTGTAATGACATGAGGATTTTCACTTTTCATCTATTACATCTTTTCCCTAACCAATTAATAGTCAGAACCAAAGAGAAACAGCATTTTTTTTTTAACAATGAAAGTATATAATTAACATATACATTTGGATGGCATATGAAGTCTTTTTTTTTTTTGTAAGAGTGTCTGTCTAATATAGATATCTGAATCTGCATTTATTCACATATGTCGTGGTTTTGGCTTCAGATGGCAACAAAGAACCACGCCCCTCTCGCTCCAGCCTTTCCTGATGGAAACCCTCTCCCTGCCGGAACCAGGACAACATAGTAAGCTAAATGAACACTAAAGGAGTACTGAACATTCCAGGGTCCTGTGATTTTGTTACTTCTATCTTCTTTTACTATCTATGTTTGAGAAGCAGTGTTCAGTCATGTATCAGTCATCAAAGGATTCTTCTTTCTTTCTGAAGAAATCAGATTTGATAAATTTACCTGTTTAGTAGTATTATAGGTATACTAAACAGTGGAAAACCAGCAGAAATAACATCTTTATTTCAGAATAATTTATTCCTGTATAAACAATGCTTTTTCTGTCAGGAAGGAGACTATAAAGTAAATTTGTTAGAACATGAGATTACTTCATAAACACATTGCAAGGCATGTGACAGACCTTTTAAAGTCCACAAAAATAACTAGTCTTGAGTCATAACTTACTTGTTCAAGGAATGCTCATTCTCGTGTAATGAAGATCTGTGTATTTGTACTCCCCTATGCTTTTTGCCATTTGATTCCGATGGATTACCATTGCCACTTTGTCCTTTTTCTCTTCTTCACAGATATTTCCAGCTCTACCAAGCATAAAAGGTGAGGCAGGACTCAAATAAGCTAGCATGTATTTTTTTCTTTTGTTTGGGGTTTTTTTGGTCAGAAAAGTTTTCTTGTGTAGAAGGTAACTTAAGAAACTGCAATAGTTGACACAGCATCACCGGTTCCTCTTTATCTTTGCCCTTAAGGAAAGAACACATAGTAGCTGTGACCACAGCTGCAGATGCAGCTGTGTTGATTCCATTTCATAAATATGAGCATATATTTAGCTTTGAAAACCTTGAAAACGTCTGTAGAAAGAGGGTATGTTAAACATTAAAGAAGGTACTGGTTTCCAATCTCTTTCTTCCTTTCATCATTCGCAGATTGTGTTCATCAATTGGATTAAGAGTGACCTAGCAACCGAAATTCTTGAAGCATGCCTGTGCATGCTGCAGAGACAGATGAGGGTGGAGAGACATACTGAATCCTGGCACAGATATAATTTTCATGCAGATAACTTCACTCAAAATCTGAGAAAAATAGCTGTAAATGTTTCTCCCTTTGCTGTTGCAAATGCCGCTCTGTATTGGTTCTCTCTTTGTTAACATAGCAGGCCATTTCGAGATAGCTGATGAGTTAGCTCCTCAGTGAGAACTAAACAGTGGCCTCCCAGTGCTTTATTGATACTGAAAGGAATTTTTAACTAAATACTAAGTGCAGGTGATCACGTGTTAAAATGAAATTTTACCTTTGGACAAATGGACAAAGATTTCGCTTTCAAGTTATACTACAACCCCCAAACCTTATAGGATGTTATATGTGTAACTTGTTTAACACTTAGAATATCTCACAGCCATATTAAAGTTAGATTGTACCTGAAAATCTGCCTAAGTTTATAAATATTGGTATATCTTCTGGGGACCATTAAATTTGATCACTGGTGGGGTGAGTGAAAAGTATTTCAAGTGCAAGTGGCAGATCTCATTATTTATGTATTTTTTAAAATAAGTACCTTTTCAGAATCCTCCTCATATTTTAATCAGAACATTAATTGATAAGCTGCCAGAAAGCATTAGGATGAGTTAGCATTTTGCATATTGGAATCAACATCTTCAAATTAACCCTGGGCCAGCAGAGGCTGCAGAACTCCAAGAAATAATGGGCTTCCTCTGTGAAACACTGCTTAATATCTGAGCAGCTGCCAACAACTTCTGTACTGCCTTTGGCTTTATTAATTTATGAAGTGAGACTTCAGGCCGTGGGCATGGTAAGGGAAGGAAGCAGAGTTCAATGTTGGGGTGGCAAGAGCATAAATGGTCACATCACAAAGATCTTTGACCCACCATAAGTTTTGAAAAATGTTGTTGCCTATAGAATGAGTATTCATCAGTGTCACTCACAGTGAATTTACACAAAAGGTGACAGATATATGCCCCCACATGAATATATTAGCATAGTCCCTTGTAGAATCCATTTCTTTACTCTGATTCTTCCTTCAAAAAGTTACACTTACGTGAGCTGAGAATCAACCAGCTCTACTCTGTCAAATATCACCCTTTTAGGAATGTAGAACTCCTCACATTATTTTGCCAGCAGACACAGCTTGCTCTGCTTAATTTGAAGTGTGTAAGATTCATGTGCATTTGACACCACCTTCATTTTGTACATAGCAATAAGTCCTGTTTAGACATATAACTACAGATACCTATATTGCTGCACGCTCTGGTTTTATTCTAGAGCATTTGCTTTCATGTGCCTTCCTTTCTGCTCAGAAGTCAAATGAGTGAACTTTTGTCTGCCTGAAAAATAGCAAAAAGATGTGCCCAGGATCTGTTTCTTTAATTTGA
Source organism: Rhinoptilus africanus (assembly GCA_013400135.1). Classification (NCBI taxonomy): domain Eukaryota; kingdom Metazoa; phylum Chordata; class Aves; order Charadriiformes; family Glareolidae; genus Rhinoptilus; species Rhinoptilus africanus. Next base: position 17,051 of record VXBO01004773.1, read on the forward strand.
ACAGTAACCTCTCATCCTACACACTCATGACAGTGTTCAGATAAACATGCTACTTTAGATTAATGCAAAGTTTAACATACAGTGTTATTCTGTAGTCTCTTCTTGATGCACTGCACTTTGACTTTATGGAACACAGATTCTTCATCAAGACTATTTCAGAATTCCATGCACCACAATAGTTTGAATGTCACTTTAACTATCAAATAAAAAAAAAAAAAGAAAAAGAAAAGAAAAAGAAAAAGAAAAAAAGAAAAAGAAAAAGAAAAAGAAAAAAGAAAAAGAAAAGAAAAAGAAAAAGAAAAAGAAAAAGAAAAAGAAAAAGAAAAAGAAAAAGAAAAAGAAAAAGAAAAAGAAAAAGAAAAGAAAAAGAAAAAGAAAAAGAAAAAGAAAAAGAAAAAGAAAAAGAAAAAAGAAAAAAAAAAAGAAGGAAAAGAGTATTCAATTTTTTGTACCAAGCAAAATTTGTCTTTTGAGTTAGTAATAGAGTCTGTTCCACAGCTTACATCAGTTACAATGTGCTAGAGAAAATCCATAATGTGAATTAGGTATCTCAGTTATAATTAGCTTGACACAGCCCCTACTGCTGACCTTTGTCATATACTGGAGATTGGAAAAGAATTTGGCCAATACACTTACAATGGTTCTAACTACAGATGTATAACTGCACTGATGTTATCTCCCACTGTGCCAGCAGGACACTTTTCTAGTATAAAAGTGGCTCTTTAAGCGGAATTTTCTGTCAATTGTCATAAATTAGGCTGAAAAGGATCTGTTTATCCTGGAGTAAATGCTCACAGAAATCTTTATTGACATAATGACCTACACGGAAGTTAAATTACTACAAGCTGAGGATATAGATAAAGCTTTACTTAATATTTATAATTATTGCTGTTGCTTAGCAGCATGTACACAATCATCATAAAGACAATGCCCTGGTTTTAGGTAAAACAGAACCAACTTTCTGTTCAGTAATTTTACTTCTTAACTAGGCCATTTCTAACTGTTTGAAATTAACAGCATGTTGTGTCGAAAACTGTTTGTTCTCAAGAGTGATAACACCAATATTCACAGACAGTGCCAAAGAATGGTACACAGAGAAGCTCTTGCTTATACTTGCTGCTTTTACAACCAAGGTCAGCTAATTTCGTATTTTGCCCCATTGGAGGGTCGGAAGTGGAAAAACATAGAGGGGTCCCACCAGCAGGGAGGAGCAGACAGGACAGGTGGCCCTGCATTAACCAACGGGGGTATTCCATCCCATCTGCCCCACGCTCAGTATAAAAACTGAGGGATCAAAGGGTCAGTTCTCTTTCTTTAATGGCTGACGTCCGAGGAGGACCCTGTCTGTTATCTGCCTTTGATCCCAATCTGTATATTCCTGACTCCAGCTCTGGAACCCAGTTCCCACCCACCGCTGAGTCCAGTCTGGGACTTCCCCAGTGCCTGAAGGTGACATCATCCGGGGAGCTTTATACAGTTTTGTATATACTCTATCTAAATTTCATTATTTCCTTTTTATTTTTATTATTAATATTTCATTAAAGTAGTTTAGTTCCTTCTAAACTTGTAAATCTCTTTATCTCTCCTCCTCCTCTCCATGTGGGAGAGGTGAGGGAAGAGCATCTGTCACTGGTCATTGGACAATTCAGCCAAAGCCACAACAGATTTATTGGCACCCAACGTGGGATAAGAGCAGAGCTCAAGCAGAGCTCTGACAGATTGCCTGAATAGTTTGGATTCCAGCTTGCCCAGGTAGAAGAGACAGCTCACATCATGTCATTCTTACATGAAATGTTACATTGTTTCTTTAGAGAACTTTGTATGAAGTTAATTGATGCAGTGGTGTTTAAACGGCTGAATATATTGAATGGTTTATTTCTTCTTTGTGTTTGGATGCCAAAACCACGACAGACCTGTTTTTGTGAAGGTTTGTCCCAAGGTAATACTGTTTTCAAAATGTTTGTCATGTTTGATGTTGCTGATACATAGATACTAGCTCTAGTTGTTGTGAGTGTCAGCTAGTTGAAAATGTTGCCTGTTGTTACCTGTTACGTTACCTGGTACTTAGCATCTGTGAATTCAGATGACTTCTGACATATCATGCAGTGTGGGCAACTCCTCTGTAGTATAAAAGAGAATGTACCATGAAGAGAACCTTTTGTATACCTCCTCACTGTCATCTTTATCCCACAGGTTTCCCATATGTTCGTTAAAGTTTTCAGGCAATCTTTGTAGCAATTTGCTGCCAAGCACATAATAGCACTTCACATTTCCTCTTGCTTTCAAAGTCTCCATGTTCTAATATTATATAACTTGATGATGAAGTCTTACTTAATTTTACTTGGATAAAATAAGATCTAAAGATCCTTGTTATATTAATATATATGTTGTGTTCTGCTTGTATCCAGAAGTAACACTTTTTTTTTTGCTGGCTGAGTGTAGAGAGCACTATTTCTTGCACTTTTCATTGCACTTCACTTGTTCTATTTAATTGTTACAGTTCATATTGCTTTTCTTCTTGAAAAGTATGAAAAATTCTGGGCCTTGTAAGATTTTCCCATGTCAATCAATAAGCTGTAATGCCAAGCATGAATTTTCAAACTCTGAGCTGTACATAGACAATATTAGCAGCATATTTGTTATTAGTAACACCCTTAAAATATAAATAAATGGCTACTGTTTGCTTTCAGCCTTCTTTGTGATACACATTTTCTACTGGAATGTACTTTAAAAGCCTATTTTAACATTCCATCATAGAAATTAAAAGGTTAGACCTCTTGAAAGAAGACCTCTGGGTAATGTTATTCAAAGTATGGAATATGAAAATGGGGTTTAAGGAACAAGAAGCTCACTAAAAGTGTAAGTTGAACTAGAAGAATAAGGGTCTCAGTTGTTCTCTAGGGCGTAGTCCGGTTTATTTTTTAATGCATTTATCTGTTAAGCCTGTGAAAAAACCCTTGAAAATAAGTGCAATTATATAATTACTGTCCATTTGGAGACCTTTATGGAGGTTGAATACTTACTCCAAAGTGTCACTGCCAAAATTATTTTTTTATGACAAATATGGACAACATGGCTAAAGGCTTCCAATAGCCTAATATGAAAATTATATGTCTTAACATTTAATGTGAATTTTAATTAAGGGTCTTTATTTCAATAAAATTCTGAAGATATTCCATATTTTGGAAAATTGTGTATTGTTAGAGTGTTATGGTGCATCATTTCCACATGGCAAAACCAAGCTTGTACAAATGCACTCTCCCATGGATCACCCAGGCCCAGCTCCCATAGGGTGATATTTCAGCATATTCTTACTCATTGTCTCAAAACCAAATGCTTTCTTGCGATGGAATACTTCACAGCAAGAGGTGGTACTTCTAAGGAAAATATTCATGCAAAATCAAGTCTTTTTTTTTTAAAAAAATGTTTTACCAGAAGAAATATTATGAAGTAATGTATTCTTTTTGTTGGGTACAGGTTATATTTCTGACTTGTTATAAACAAGCTCATCAAAGTGTGCAGAAATGAAGAGTCTATGACATTAAAATATGTCCTACTTAAAAATAAACTTACTTTATAACAACATTTGGGAGAGTTTAAAGGAATGTGGATAATTTCCATCTAAACCCCTTTTAGATTCAGTTACTGTTCTTAATATATTTAGTATTTAACCCATAAAAATAATTTGATTACAGTAAAGCACTGCAGTCCAAAACATCTTAATAATATGAATACACATCAGAATGCAACAATAAAGGTTGATACAATGAAGCCATTTAGCGACAGATGCATGAGGATTGCTCATAAAATTACACTCATAAAACATCTTCCTTTACACAAATTATCTATCTCACCTGTGTATGTGTGATAGGATTACTTTTCTGAGTCAAACCAGCAATATAAGTACTTATTACTTAAAAGATGATTCAATTACTTTGAAGTCCAGTGTTTATACAGTTACCCTTAACGTACAGAAAAAATTTAACAAAAGTTTTTGGCAAATTATCTAAACACATACGATAACTAGATGGGTACAGAAAAAACAAAAAATTAGTAAAAGTGTAATATAGGAAATCAATTATGCACTCATGTACTTACACTATGACTGAGAAGAAAAATTCATTTTTGGTTATTGTCTAAATATTGATTCTTGCTGACAGTTCCCTTGAGGTTTAATAAAAATCAATTTAGGAAACAGTCTGTCCTAGTTTTATTAATAAATTATTTGTGAAATAAATGTGTTACAAATCTGGTGTGTTGACCTTGGCTGGCCTACAGTTGCCCATCAAGCCACTCTATCACTCATGCCCACAGCAGGACAGGGAGAGAAATAAGATGAAATGCTAATGTGCCAAGGTAAAGCCAGTTGAAAGAAGAAAGGCAGAGGCTGCGTGTGGAAGCAAAGCAAAGCAAAAAGATTTATTCTCTAATTCCCATCATCAGGTGAAGTCCAGCCATTTCCTGGGAAATATGGACCCAGTATGCATAGCAGTTACTTCAGAAAACAAATGTGTTAACAGTAAGCTTCCCTCGGCCCCCTTCTCTTAGTTTTTATGGTTGGGCAGACCTCATATGTTGTGGAATGTCCCTTTGGTAAGTTTGAGTCAGCTGACCTACGTCCTCTCCCAACCTCTTGCATATCCCCAGCCCACTGGCCTTTGAGGGGGTTGGGGAGTCTGGGGTGAAGAGATAGCCCTGACGCTGTAAGAGCACTGCTCAGCATTCACTCAAGCACTGATGTGTTATCTTACCCTCTTACAGTGTCAGGGCTATCTCTTCACCCCAGCTCAGCATTCACTCAAACACTGATGTGTTATCAGCACTGTTCCAAACACAAATAGAAAGCATAGCACTATGAGGGTTGCTATGGGGAAAGTTAACTCCATCCCAGCCAGACACAATACAAAATAAACAAAATATGGAGATAAAAGCTTTCTTGAAAATTCTAGATTACATTAGGTCTCAGACTCAAGTCTTCTCTTGTAGATTTTTCGAGTTTAGTTTTGGAATTTTAAAATGCTGTGCATAGAAATTTTAATGAAGCCTAAGAATTTCCAAAGCACTTCTTCTTACGACATATATTTATAGGTGGCTTGTTTCATAAAATTCATGTAATCATTGATGGTTTGTCATAGTTTAAGATGAGAGTAGTTCTGTTTTTTCTGGTGTTTTCAGGAATCTAATCAATAATATGTTTTTAGACACAGGACCCTATTTAACTATTTCCATCTGATTGGCTTGTTAATTTCTCTGAAAGAAAATGAAAAGGACCATCTCTTTATTGAGATTTCAGTACCTCCAAATTTTGAGAGCATTGTTTTGAACTTTGTAATTTTCTTGAGGGGAAGCTTTCTTTCCACGAGATTAAAAATAAATGAAAATAGCAAAAAAAAAAATAAAATTGGAAGGATTATCTTGAAGCAAAAGCATTTGGACTTTGGATTTCCATCTATTTTGAAGAGGTTATATGGGGAATTGAGCAGAGCTGTAAATTTACTTTGTAAATATTTGGTAGTAGTGACTGACTCTTCCTGCACCATTGATAAATGTGTAGTTTTGTGGAGCTCTGATCTAGGTCCAACTATTTTCTGTTACTGAAATTGCAGAGGCAAAGTGATTTGTGGTTACTTGACTTGATTCTGACAGCAATTTAAATGTCTGTGGGCCTAGTGGCAAATAAGTATGAAAAGGATCAGTACAGAAGATGAAAGCAACAGAATTAAATCTGCTCAACAGTGCTATACAGAATATATTTAGAGAGTCACAATGTTAGTGTTGGCATAAAAGAAGTGTTACTCATGTTACAACATTATAGATATAACAAAGTGGCTTGTGGTGTTACCCTTGTGATGCTAGAGTGCATGTAGCCTGAGTTCTTTGTCCACAAGTTTTTTCTGCCTGACTGCTGTATAACAAAAATGCAACTAAAGTATGACAATGATTCCTACCTTACGTTTTGTGTGTTTACATACCTGTGAGTGATTATATATGCATATGTGTATTTATAAATAAACACTGTAAAACTTAAATTACTGTCATCCCTAAGTCCTGTGATGTCTTCCAGATTGTAGGTAACACTCCCTGTGCTGAAAACAAGTGACCTGAATGATTAGATGCAACACCTGACTACTGATATAACAGAAGCTTTCTTCTCCATGCTAAAGTCTTTATAATTTTGACAGTACACTAAGCTCTATATAGAACTGATTATTTTCCATATTTTTTCTTACACATCATTTCAATTACTGAGAGAGTAAACATTACACAATCTAACATATCTCTGTTTTCTAGACATTATATCTTTAATGACTTCCCTTTTCAAGAAAGTGGCTTCCATTTTGGTGGCTGTGAGCATTGTGGAGATCGTATTTCAGTCAGTAATTGCTGGCTTAAAAGGTCAATTTTTGTATCAATGGTTCTTTACGTGACTGTAAATCATGCAGTGCAAAACAGGTTGAGAAATTATTTGGTGAAAAGCAACTGAACCTGCAAAAGAACCCGCCTGGACGCGTTCCTGTGTAACCTGCTGTAAGGTGGCCCTGCTCTGGCAGGGGGGTTGGACTAGATGATCTACTAAGGTCCCTTCCAACCCTATGATTCTATGATTCTATGATTCTAAGAAGAAAAATACTAATTGAAGAATTAAGTTAAAATACATAGTACCCCTATGTTGTTGACAGTTGCATGGAAATAAAACTCTGTTCTATTGTTCATTGCAAATAGCTGTTGTCTTTTATCCTTCTGTCTCTGTCTTTATGTGAGCAACCTCCTGAATCTAAGCTAACTGAGTCCCCCTTACACTGTAAATGCTGTAGTTATGTGATAACAATTGACAAACTGTGCACAGCTAGGATGTCTTGGAAGATTCTCTTACAGGACATCTGGGCAGCTGTGGGTCTGCAGCTGCCAAAATAATGGGGCAGACCTTCAATTAATCTGTAGAAACAACGACGTAATTCCTCAGAAATTGTAGGATGAAAAAGGTAATGGGATAATTGAAAAAAATTAAAATTCCCATTATTTGTTGAATTAAGTCTCATACATAGCATGATCAGTGAACCATGGGGGNCACCCCAGCTCAGCATTCACTCAAACACTGATGTGTTATCAGCACTGTTCCAAACACAAATAGAAAGCATAGCACTATGAGGGTTGCTATGGGGAAAGTTAACTCCATCCCAGCCAGACACAATACAAAATAAACAAAATATGGAGATAAAAGCTTTCTTGAAAATTCTAGATTACATTAGGTCTCAGACTCAAGTCTTCTCTTGTAGATTTTTCGAGTTTAGTTTTGGAATTTTAAAATGCTGTGCATAGAAATTTTAATGAAGCCTAAGAATTTCCAAAGCACTTCTTCTTACGACATATATTTATAGGTGGCTTGTTTCATAAAATTCATGTAATCATTGATGGTTTGTCATAGTTTAAGATGAGAGTAGTTCTGTTTTTTCTGGTGTTTTCAGGAATCTAATCAATAATATGTTTTTAGACACAGGACCCTATTTAACTATTTCCATCTGATTGGCTTGTTAATTTCTCTGAAAGAAAATGAAAAGGACCATCTCTTTATTGAGATTTCAGTACCTCCAAATTTTGAGAGCATTGTTTTGAACTTTGTAATTTTCTTGAGGGGAAGCTTTCTTTCCACGAGATTAAAAATAAATGAAAATAGCAAAAAAAAAAATAAAATTGGAAGGATTATCTTGAAGCAAAAGCATTTGGACTTTGGATTTCCATCTATTTTGAAGAGGTTATATGGGGAATTGAGCAGAGCTGTAAATTTACTTTGTAAATATTTGGTAGTAGTGACTGACTCTTCCTGCACCATTGATAAATGTGTAGTTTTGTGGAGCTCTGATCTAGGTCCAACTATTTTCTGTTACTGAAATTGCAGAGGCAAAGTGATTTGTGGTTACTTGACTTGATTCTGACAGCAATTTAAATGTCTGTGGGCCTAGTGGCAAATAAGTATGAAAAGGATCAGTACAGAAGATGAAAGCAACAGAATTAAATCTGCTCAACAGTGCTATACAGAATATATTTAGAGAGTCACAATGTTAGTGTTGGCATAAAAGAAGTGTTACTCATGTTACAACATTATAGATATAACAAAGTGGCTTGTGGTGTTACCCTTGTGATGCTAGAGTGCATGTAGCCTGAGTTCTTTGTCCACAAGTTTTTTCTGCCTGACTGCTGTATAACAAAAATGCAACTAAAGTATGACAATGATTCCTACCTTACGTTTTGTGTGTTTACATACCTGTGAGTGATTATATATGCATATGTGTATTTATAAATAAACACTGTAAAACTTAAATTACTGTCATCCCTAAGTCCTGTGATGTCTTCCAGATTGTAGGTAACACTCCCTGTGCTGAAAACAAGTGACCTGAATGATTAGATGCAACACCTGACTACTGATATAACAGAAGCTTTCTTCTCCATGCTAAAGTCTTTATAATTTTGACAGTACACTAAGCTCTATATAGAACTGATTATTTTCCATATTTTTTCTTACACATCATTTCAATTACTGAGAGAGTAAACATTACACAATCTAACATATCTCTGTTTTCTAGACATTATATCTTTAATGACTTCCCTTTTCAAGAAAGTGGCTTCCATTTTGGTGGCTGTGAGCATTGTGGAGATCGTATTTCAGTCAGTAATTGCTGGCTTAAAAGGTCAATTTTTGTATCAATGGTTCTTTACGTGACTGTAAATCATGCAGTGCAAAACAGGTTGAGAAATTATTTGGTGAAAAGCAACTGAACCTGCAAAAGAACCCGCCTGGACGCGTTCCTGTGTAACCTGCTGTAAGGTGGCCCTGCTCTGGCAGGGGGGTTGGACTAGATGATCTACTAAGGTCCCTTCCAACCCTATGATTCTATGATTCTATGATTCTAAGAAGAAAAATACTAATTGAAGAATTAAGTTAAAATACATAGTACCCCTATGTTGTTGACAGTTGCATGGAAATAAAACTCTGTTCTATTGTTCATTGCAAATAGCTGTTGTCTTTTATCCTTCTGTCTCTGTCTTTATGTGAGCAACCTCCTGAATCTAAGCTAACTGAGTCCCCCTTACACTGTAAATGCTGTAGTTATGTGATAACAATTGACAAACTGTGCACAGCTAGGATGTCTTGGAAGATTCTCTTACAGGACATCTGGGCAGCTGTGGGTCTGCAGCTGCCAAAATAATGGGGCAGACCTTCAATTAATCTGTAGAAACAACGACGTAATTCCTCAGAAATTGTAGGATGAAAAAGGTAATGGGATAATTGAAAAAAATTAAAATTCCCATTATTTGTTGAATTAAGTCTCATACATAGCATGATCAGTGAACCATGGGGGAGGGGAACCAGGGGCAGGGCAACCAGGGAAGGGGAACTTGACCTATCCCACTCCTGCCAGAATGATGACAATGCCAACAATAGATGCCCAGAACCTGGAGAAGGATCACAGGGCATCAGGAGAGCACCTGGAGTGCAGTACAAAGGAGTGACAGCCACTCCAGCCAGTAGTTCAGTTTCATGGGTGCCCAATTTAAATGCCTCTAAGAAGACACACTTAGCATGGGGAATAAACAAGAGGAGTTAGAGATATGTGCATGCCTGCAGGTCTATGATCTTCTTGGCATCATAGAGACATAATGGAATGGTTCTTTTGACTGGAGTGTTGGAATGGAAGGATACAGGCTCTTTAGGAAGGACAGACAGAGGCACTGAGGAGGGGATGTCACCCTCTATGTCAATGACCAGCTAGAGTGCATGGAGCTCTGCCTGGGAATGGATGAGGAGCCTACCAAGAGCCTATGGGTCAGGATTAAATGGAGGGCAGAGGCAGGTGACATTACAGAGGGGTCTGCTACTAGCCACCTGACCAGGAAGACCAAGCGGATGGGGCCCTCTATAGACAGAGAGGAGCAGCCTCGTGCTCACAAGCCGTTATCCTCATGGGGCACTTCAATCACCCTGATATCTGTTGGAGGGGCAACACAGCAGGGCGTAAGCAACCCAGGAGACCTCTGGAACACATTGGTGATAACTTCCTTCTCCATGTGAGTGAGGAACCAATAAGGACAGGTGCTGTGCTGGACTTTGTTCTCACCAACAAGGAGGGGCTGGTAAGGAATGTGAAGTTCAAGGATAGTCTTGACTGGAGTGACCATGAGCTGGTGGAATTCAAGGTCGTTAGCACAGTGAGGAAGCCACGTAGTAAGCTCAACACCCTGGACTTCAGGAGAGCAGATTTTGGCNGTGACATTACAGAGGGGTCTGCTACTAGCCACCTGACCAGGAAGACCAAGCGGATGGGGCCCTCTATAGACAGAGAGGAGCAGCCTCGTGCTCACAAGCCGTTATCCTCATGGGGCACTTCAATCACCCTGATATCTGTTGGAGGGGCAACACAGCAGGGCGTAAGCAACCCAGGAGACCTCTGGAACACATTGGTGATAACTTCCTTCTCCATGTGAGTGAGGAACCAATAAGGACAGGTGCTGTGCTGGACTTTGTTCTCACCAACAAGGAGGGGCTGGTAAGGAATGTGAAGTTCAAGGATAGTCTTGACTGGAGTGACCATGAGCTGGTGGAATTCAAGGTCGTTAGCACAGTGAGGAAGCCACGTAGTAAGCTCAACACCCTGGACTTCAGGAGAGCAGATTTTGGCCTCTTCTGCGATCTGCTTGGCAAAGTACTGCAGGATAAAGCCCTGGAGGGAAGAAGGTCCAAAGAAACCTGGTTAATATTCAAGGATCACCTCCTGCAAGCTCAGAAGCAATGCACCCCAACAAAGAGGAAGATGGGCAAAAACTCTAGGAGGCAAGCATGCATGAGCAAGGAGCTCCAGGACAAACTCAAACAGAAAAAGGAAGCCTACAGAGGTGAAACAATGACAGGTAGCCTGTGAGGAATGCAGAGATATTGTAAAAGCAGACAGGAATCAGGTCAGGAAAGCTAAAGCCCAGATAGTGTTAAATCTGGTCAGAGATGTCAAGGGAAACAAGAAAAGCTCCTACAGCTATGTTAGTGATGAAAGGAAGACTAACAAAAATGTGGGTCCTCGCTGGAAGGAAATAGGAGACCTGGTTACAGGGGANGGATAAAGCCCTGGAGGGAAGAAGGTCCAAAGAAACCTGGTTAATATTCAAGGATCACCTCCTGCAAGCTCAGAAGCAATGCACCCCAACAAAGAGGAAGATGGGCAAAAACTCTAGGAGGCAAGCATGCATGAGCAAGGAGCTCCAGGACAAACTCAAACAGAAAAAGGAAGCCTACAGAGGTGAAACAATGACAGGTAGCCTGTGAGGAATGCAGAGATATTGTAAAAGCAGACAGGAATCAGGTCAGGAAAGCTAAAGCCCAGATAGTGTTAAATCTGGTCAGAGATGTCAAGGGAAACAAGAAAAGCTCCTACAGCTATGTTAGTGATGAAAGGAAGACTAACAAAAATGTGGGTCCTCGCTGGAAGGAAATAGGAGACCTGGTTACAGGGGATACAGAGAAGGCTGAGGTACAAAACAACTTTTATGTCTCAGTCTTCATGGGCAAGGGATCTATCTGCACCACCTAACCTGCAGAAGCCAAAGGCAGAGACCTGGAGAATGAGGTACCACCCACTGTCAGGGATCAAGTTTGATACCATCTGAGGAACCTGAAGGTGCAAAAATCCATGGGACCTGATGAGATACATCCATGAGTCATGGAGGAACTGATGGACGAATTTTCCAAGCAACTGTCCATAATATTTGAGAAATTGTGGTAGTCCTGTGATTTACCCATTGACTGGGAAAGGGGAAACATATACCCTTACCTTTAAAAACAGAAAAAAGAAAGATTCAGGGAATTGTAGGCTAGTCAGTCTTACCTGTCTGCCTGGCAAGATCATGAAGCAGATCCTCCTGGAAATTCTGCTAACACATGGAAAAAAAGAAGGTGATCAGTGATAGCCAACATGGTTTCAATAAAGGCAAATTTGATGGCGTTTTAGGATGACGTTACAGCATTGGTGGATAAGGGAAGAGCAACTGATGTCATCTGCCTGGATTTGTGCAAAGAATTTGACACTATCCCACATGACATCCTTATGTCTAATTTGCAGAGATGTGGATTTGACCAATGAACCACTTGATGGGTAAGGAATTGCCTGGATTACTGCACTAAAGGTCTTGTGGTCAACAGCTCAATGTTCAAGTGTAGTCCAGTGACAGGTGGCATTCCTCAGGGGTCAGTATTGGGACTTCCACTGTTTGACCTTTGTTGGCAATGTGGACAGTGGGATTGAGTTCACCCTCAACAAGTTTGCCCATGACACCAAGCTGTGTGGTCAACACGTCGGAGGGAAGGGAAGCCATCCAGAGGGACCTGGGCATGGTCAAGAGGTGGGCCTATGCAAATGTCATGAAGTTCAACAAAACCAAGTGCAAGGTTCCTGCACCTGTGTTGGGGCAATCCCAAGCACAAATAGAAGCTGAGCAGAGAATGGATTGAGAGCAAGGACAGGCTTGAGGAGTAGGCCCATGCAAATTTCATGAAGTTCAACAAAACCAAGTGCAAGGTTCCTGCACCTGTGTTGGGGCAATCCCAAGCACAAATAGAAGCTGAGCAGAGAATGGATTGAGAGCAAGGACAGGCTTGAGGAGTAGGCCCATGCAAATTTCATGAAGTTCAACAAGGACAAGTACAGGGTCCTGCATCTGGGTCGAGGGAATCCCCAATATCAATACAGACTGGTGGATCAATGGATTGAGAGCTGCACTGCATAGAAGGACTTGAGGATCCTGGTGGATGAGGAATTTAACATGAGCTAGCAATCTGTGATTGCAGCTACGAAAGGCAATCGTATCCTGGGCTGCATAAAAAGAAGCATGAGCATGAGGTCAAGGAAGGTGATTTTTCCCCTTCACTCTGCTTTTGTGAGTCTCCACAGGTTGCCCAGAGACAACGTAAACATGCCCCATCCCTGGAAACATTCAAGGTCAGGTTGGATGGGGCTTTGAGCACACTGATCTAGTGAAGGATGTCCCTACTGTGGGATAATTACTAAAATTGGCCGAAAATGTAAAAGTATAGCATTGTTCACAGCTTAAGGAAAAGCATGAAATCAAGAAGCTTCTGCGGTGGAAAACAAGTCTGCACCCGGCATACAGGGAAGACATAATATCTGCGGTTCCCAAGGAACTANTTTTTCCTACAATTATAGCCAGGCTGTACAGTTCGTAACTTTGTCACGCGTTCTGTATAAGTAACCTTAATTTTACTTGCACCTGCAGTGTACTAGCTACCAACAAACCCAAAGAACCTGTTTTCTGTCACTTAAATAAACTGCACTCTTTAAGTAGCTGGTCGTTGGGGTTTCTCACTGAACGCGACCGCAGACTCGAGGGCGGCCGTGCTAGTTCATGAGCACGACTGGACTGAAGGTGCAGCCTGCTATCAGTGTATCCAAATCGTGATAGTTTAATACGGTACATTAAACGCGACTGGACTGATAGTGGCGAATCGGGCATTACTCAGTGAGGAGTGGTAAGACGCAAGGAGGTTTATTTTCTGCCGATACTGCTGCCCCCCACCCCTTCACGCGACACCTACCCGTAGCAGGGGGGTTATACTAGATGATCATTAAAGCTCCCATCCAACCCAAACATTTCTATGACTCTATAAAGTGTTAGCTCTTGATATCATTTCCCACACGTTATATTGATAAGTCCTGTCTAATTTGGGAATTTAATGCTATGATCATTAGCTTGCTTTATTTTAAAAAGTTTCTATCACAACATTAAGTAAAACTCTAGGTGCATTTTAAATATTGCTCTGACAAGAAAAATCTTCACTATGTGTAGTAACTATTTGCTTTACTAAAAATGTATTTCCCTTGTAGTTAGAAGGGAAAATAACAAGCCTGTCCATAGTAAAAAAATTACAAATAGGTACCCTTGCACTTGAAATCAAACGAAATACAAAAAGGAAGATTTCAAGTCAACATAAATGAGAAAACAAGACTCCGTAATTATGTCATAAGATGTAAAAGCCTGTATTTTTTTTGTTTGAAGAAAACCATACTATTAAAAAAGACACTAATAGAAGTTATGAAGCTATATTTTTCACACTTTATTTCTTTCACTAGCAAAACCATCCCTATGTCATAATAAATCATCTATTAACTCCTTAATCGTAGCTTTCAATCCAGTGCACTACTGCAAAGTAGCAAGACCAACACCAACTGGAACACTCTGTGGGATGATGCGGACTCCCTATTGTCACAGTTTTGAGCTGAAGAAAACATATCGTCCTTGCAGCTGCAAAGAAGAAATCACCTTCTCTCTCCATAAGACATAATTTGATAAAAGCATAAAAAAAAATCATAGGGGTTATGGGAATCAGTTGGTAACAGCAGTGGCAGTTAGTAACACAATGGAATTGGTCAAGGTGTGTAGGACAGTAATGAAAAGCCTAATGGGAGCAGAGGGTCTGTTCAAGCTTGTTGATTTATTTTGTATCTTACTAGGGGAAATGTTGGGCTTTTACTCTGCTTGCATTTGCCAGGCTTAAGCTTGGCTGATATTTTTTTTCCTTTTTTTTTTTTTCCCTGGAACATTAGGAAATTGTGACATGACCATATTTAAATGAAGTCTTCCAGAATTCACTGTGTGAGATACACTGTATAAATTAAACGATACTGCAGAGGAGCTTATTCAGCCTATGCCCAGCAGACAGTCTCTTTGTAGGGTTGGAGAGTAGATGATGAGCTGTAAGATCATACCTCAGCTTTTGCTGTAGAAAATGATCATGCTCTAGGACAGAAGCTGTTGCCTGCAGTGATCCCAAAAGAGAAGTGTGACACATTTCCCTGAAGATATCTGGTTCAGGCAAGTATTTTCCCCAGTGTTTTTGTACACTGCTGTTCACTGTAAGGCACTTTTGCATTGTATATTCTAGAAAATATGTTAAGGAGCTAGGGTAATCAGATAGCCAAGATCCTCTGCAGAAAGATTTACTAAATCATCTGATGAGGGGGGCCTAGTTGCTTTAAGTCAGGTAAGACTAAAATAAAGTACAAATTAAAAACTCTTCACACTACCCAAAAGAGAAAACATATTTATTAGTATGTATAAACCAGAGAAAGACAAGAAGAACAACAGCAAAAGTGGATGTTTTTTCTCCTGGTTTTGTGAGTTAAGTCAGCTTAGTTAACAGCTGAAACAGCAGCATAGAGGGGGCAGCTTCCACTCAGGCAGAGCAGTAAATAGCAAGAGTTACACTCTGCAGTGTTGAAGATCTGCTTGCCCATCTTCTATAAAACCAGTTGACTTCCATAGACTGTACTGATGTGTTAGGTAACTAAGAGGTAATTTTCTGATCAGAAGAGTTAGACAAAGAAGGTATTTGCTGCACCGGCTGGGTGGTGCGGCCGTCCTGCTTGGTGGAGCGGAACCTCCTGTTTTGCGGTGGGACAAAACCGCAAGGGTGGCAGTGGCTGTTATGCTAGACCAGAGTGTTGTGTCGCTGTGGGAAACCGCTAGGCAGCGAGACCTGAAGCAAATGTTACCATAGGGACAAATGTTTTTGTAATGNTTGAAAATAAGCATCATTTCACTTCTCTGTCTATGCAAAAACCATTTTGTTAGATGAGGTAAGGTTTGTAAGTAAAGGCAATTTCTTTTTGACAGGTTTGTGATATAGCTAGAAAAATCAGGCAAGCTTATGGGCACATAAGTGCTTTTCTAACATCTAAGTATCATTTTCTATATTTGACATGGTAATTGACATCTTTTTATCTCAACAAGCATAAAATTGTCCGTATCCCATTCCTCTTTATTTAATGTCTCAAAAAAACCCCATGGCACTGTGCTTTTATTCTGCATTCATCTGTGGGTTATCAGGGAAGTTCATGCATCTTATTACTCATATTTCATTAAGAAAGTCCAAGTCATAGACCTGACTGGAGCTATTATTTGAAGTGATATCTTTTCAAAATTGTACAATAGGAATTAGGGGGAATCTGCCTGTGCTTAACCTACTCGTGCAAAAAATATTTTGCCCAACTAGTTACAGATAGAGTTTTCTCCATATCTGTCACTCCACGTGTATGTTCACCTATCTGCTGTCACATAGCTACTGACAGCCCAAACTATTTATTTGGCTTACAATTTTTGTACAGAAAGTGGCAAGATTAGTTTATTTTTCACTTGGTAAAATGCAGTGAATACGTATCTGCCCATGTATGGAAATGAAACTAATTTTCACTCTGTCTAGTAGTTAGTTGTGCTTACTGGTGTTATTTGCTCTTTGATGTAATTATATTAATGGTTTTACTGGTTGTGTTCTGTGTTCTGTAAAGTAAAGGGTCAGTTTGCTTTTGCTTTGATCCAGATTTTCCAGGCTAATAGTACACCTAATGGTGGCTTTTAGAGTTTGCACGCAGAGTGTAAAAGTGATGAAGTTGAATAAATAGCCTGTATCTGAAAAGTGATGTACCTTGGAGGTGTCGGGGAGG
>VXBO01004774.1:3298-47499 GCA_013400135.1 Rhinoptilus africanus
AAAAGCAGTAAGACACCCCGAGGGCTCAGGTCTGACATCTGCAACACATCCCACACCCGAGGTACCCAAAGAGACACAGACAGTGGCACTGGGCAGGGAGGTACCAACCCAAACACAGCCGGGCTCATGTGGCGACTGACTCTGGGCAAGGTGGGAAGCACGGGAAGCAAAAGGAAAAGCCAAGCCAGGGCTGGGCACAAAAATACTAAGGTTCGCTGATCACTTTACTCTCCCATCCGCCCCACACCACTCCTGTGAAGGACCTGCTGCTAAAGGCGGTACCTAAAGCTGGGCACGCAAGTATGCGGCTGCGGTTTGATTACATGAAGTCTGACCTTGTGCATGTCCTTCACNAAGCTGGATGCATGCTGCTGCGCTGCATTCCAGCTGTGCTGCATTCCAGCTGTGCTGATGTGCAGCCAGTATTTACCCCAGGTTATGCAGCAAACGGGGGGGCAGAGTGCACTTTGGCTGCTGTGAAATCACTCTGTTTCCCCTGAATATTAAAGCCTACAGGAACTCTGAGACCGCAAGGCAAACGCAAGCACTTACTACTACATCTGGGCCCGTTTCCAGCCATCACAGGTAGCATGGGATATAATCCCTTTGGAAAGTGACTCAGCTCCAGCTTCAAAAAAAACACCAAACCTTTTTTCTTTACTCATGGCCTGCTGCAGAGCTGCTACAGAATCCCGGTCCTCTGTAACAACTGTAATTCCTGTCAGTTGCCAGCCCAAATACAGCCAACGCCAGCTCATACTGCTTTTGTGCCTTTGCCAACACTATCCTTCACCTTAAATCCTCTTTTTTTGTGTCTCCTTTTCCCTTCTGGTGGGAAACCTAATGTAGCCATAAGTTCAGCCGCTTACAATCCCTTCGGTGTCATTAATGGGCTAATAATAGCTGATGTTATCCCTGGAATGACTCCTACAGTGCCGCCCGTCCCGGTGCCTGCAGGATGGGGGCGATCGGTCCCTGCCGCACCATGTGAAGAAGCAGCATCTCCCGTCTCAGGCCTTGGCTCATCTCCCCCTCTCTGTGTGTATATACGTATGTATGTGTATATATATGTGCATCTTTGTGTAAATATATATATCTCCGTGTATCTGTATCTGTCTTGTGGGTTTTCTCCCTGCATTCCTACAGGCGCTGTCAAGCAGAAGCCGCCTCTCCTCACCACGCAGCGGAGAAACCACAGCCGTGGCTCCGGCTGGGGAAGCGCGAGCCACTGCCGGGGCTGAGCCTGGAGCGGGGACTGCTCTTCCCCGGCTGGCACCGCAGAAGTGCCGTGACTCTCAGCTTCCTAACGCATGGGGTACAGCACTGCAGAGCCGCCAGGTCCCCACCCACATGCTCTTTCTGGTCTCATCTGAAGGGCTCCAATAAAAACTTGTGAACTGCTGCTTTTTCAGACCATTTCATGGGGCTTAAAATAGTACCCACCTTTTTTTCCCCTTCCTTCTCAACTAATGAGAAATAGAGTGCAAGGGATGCTGCAGAGACAGGAGGGTGGCCACCCAGCCGGCCAGCTCCTGCGTTTGGGACCCTAGAGGAACATGCCTGTGCCTTTTCCAGACTCGGGACCTCAAGCTTTAGCTGGATGGAAGCAGAGTGGATCTCTGCCTGCAGGTCTGTGCAAATACCAATGTGGCCTGGCAGGCGATTTGGCTGCGGGTTTGGTATACGCAGGTGGAGACACCTGTAACTGCAGCTCCGGCTTGCAGGCTTGATATTAAAGATCAGCAAAGGGTCTTTAATGACGTGAAAATGATGCCAATTCCCTTTAATACATCACCCTAAGCTAAAATATGTAAAGGCACTGCATTTAATGTGATAAACGGAGTTGTTATTTAACAACTTCGTCTTGTTGAAGTACTTTGCAATAAGGCACAGTGTAGCACTCTGGGGCACGCGTAATTGCTGCTCTTTAGTGTAGCTGCGTAAAGGCACCCGAGCTGTGCGTTCCTCACAGGGCTTGGAGGGTCAACCAAGGCACCCCAAAGGGAAAGGAGCTGCTGTGGGTCGGGGGGGAGCGCGCGGTGCCCCGCTGTGCTCACCTCGGTGCCGTAGGGCAGGCGGGATATCACCTCCGGCGCCATCCAGTACGGCGTCCCCACCAGAGACTTCCTCCTGGGCACCTCCTTCGACACTTGTGCGCAGAACCCAAAGTCAGACAATTTTATCTGAAAAGAAAAAAGAGAAGCTTTTTTTTATCTGAACAGAAAAAGAGAAAGCCCCTCTTGAATAACAAAGCAAATTCCTCCGAGAAACACATCCCTCCAAGACGCACATCCCCAGCTGGGGGGCGGAACAGGGACAGAGCTGCAGCATTTGCCTGGCATGGGACAGCAGCACCATTTCGGAAGCGTGGCAATTTTGGAAGCAATACAGCCTGGGGAGTGCACGGCTAATTAAAACCAAGGCAAGGAAAAGAAGTAGGAGAGCGTGGCAGTGGCGCTCGTTACTGAGATCGGCTGTCACAGCTCATTGCCTCTCCACCAGCAAAAGATGCGGAGGTGATAAATTGCTTAGAATATTAAAAAATAGAAGGGAAGCAAGAAATTCTGAAGTATCATTATTTTACAATGCATCTATATTTGCATATATACAACCCCCATTTTGTAGCCTATGGATGTATACTAATATTTAATAATATATATATATATTGCAAGTGATACACACCACTCCTATTATTTGTACCAGGAATACAATTTGTGAGTTTGCCAGAAAACCAGCTGAAACAAGTGTCGTTCACCCTGTTTTCTGACACCACGCAGAGCATGGTCCAACACGCACAGCAAGCAATGCCCCCTGCCAATGGTTTTTCAAGACCAGGACATCACAGTGTGGACTCTCCATCACTAAAAAAACTGCCTCTTCTATGTAGTAAGGGAGATAATTTGGGTGGGGAAGGCAGGGAAGACTCTTCCAAACTGGCTGCAAGAGATACGGGGAACTTGCCCCCTTCGGCTGGGAACTTGGGAATTAAAGACAGTCCTGTCCTTGAGCAGCTGTGGCTGTGACCTGAAATAGAAATAATGGGATCCACAAGCACTCCAGAGAGCAGCTCTTGCTGCATCATGTGCCTGCTCATACTTTTATGCCAGGTTTGGTGGGGTTTTTTTTTAACAAGAAAAATTAGGGAAAATTATCACTGTAAAACGCCAAGGTGAAAACTCCCCCAACCCCCAGCCAAAACAAGCTGGTCTGAGGGCTGGTGGCATCACCCTCTACCAGAAACAACTTCTTCTAAGGAAGAAGCTAAAGGTTTTTGTTTGATTCGCTGTTTTTCTTTCCCCCAGTATTTCTTTGGAGGCCTGGAAGCTATCCTAAGGGGTTCCCTGGACATTAGGACCCCATCACCCCCAGCTATGCACCACACAGGCAATGGTGATCCGTGTCCAAGGTCCATAAGCCCTGTATCCGATCACAACTCAGTGCCCGGGGATACAAAATGAGCCCAAACAGCCCCAGGACAAACGAAGTGGGAAGTTTCATAAACCCCTGCATTGTGTAGACCAGCACTCTATTAACAGCACTGATTTGTTTTCTTTTGGATTCAGTACAGACATTGCTTTTTTTTTAAAATAAGGGTATTATTTTTAACAGAATTATGAAATGATTGTTGGCATTTCTAACACAAAGCCAGTAATAGCCAAGTTCTCCGTAGTAAAGGTATTTTTCAGTTTACAGATGAAGAATGGGAGAAATAATGCATATTTTGGAAGCAGAGCCCAATCTTTTGTAGGAGCACAAGAGGTTTTGCATATCTATTGCTCATTCAAGTACATAAAAGAAGACGATTTTCTAAAAAAAGATAATTGCACAACACAGCCATGAAGAAATCTGCAATGCAGATAATAAGTACTGGAGTAATGACTATAATGAGGCACTGTATGCAGATCCCGAGAGCAGATCAGATGCTATTTCGGCAACACAGATTGAAATCGCAACTGAAAAACTCCTACACACGTGGAATTTTCTTCCCCCCCCCGACAAGATTAACAGGAGCAGCCTGTGACCGCTGCAGGAAGAAAACCCCTCTCCCTTGGCGAGGTGGGAATCAAATTACAAAGGCCAGCCTTTGATTAGGGAATCAGGCCTGGGAAGCCACGAGTTTTACCTTCTGAAGGAGAAGATCTCGGTTTGGTTCCAGACCGATGGGGCGTGCTTGGGCTCAACCCAGACGTCTGGCTTTAGAGAGGTGTGTAATGCTGGTGGAGTGACTCCTAAACCCTGCTTGCGGGGCTCGTTGGCCACGCCTGCGTTGGGTTTTACTCAAATTATCTCAAGGGGGCCACAAGGCGAGCTGCAAACCAGCGCCTCACTCCAGCAGAGATTAGGGCTTTATGAGCGATTGGCTTCTCCCTGCCTAAGCCTTTGGCTGCCCCGAGTTCTAGGTGCCTCCTGTTTTACTGCTGCGCTCGCCCAGAACCACCGCAGCACGAGCCCACCTCCCTCCTTCTAAAGGAACAGCAATTTCTTTGGGACCAACCGCTGCTGATGTCGCACTCTTTTTGCGTGCAAACTTTCTTTTTGCTTACTGAGCAGGTCATGGGCAGCGTTCCCTCTCCCTTCTCGCAGAGAGCAACCAATTCACTGCCAGCATCCCAGCCAAGCCAACAGCAGCGTGGGACAGGTATTATCAAGCATCTTATAAGCATACCGATGCTAAAAGCTACTCTCGGCAGCGGGGGAGCGTTTCAGCAGCAATGCAGAATATTTCCTATTCACACAGACTGACGCTGGCCTCCTAACTAGCTTGGGAAAACAGAGCAAACGTATAAAAACTTGCTAACTAAATGTAGTAAAAAGAAAATGTAGTAAATGTATAAAAATGTAGTAAACGTATAAAAACGTATAAAAACTTGCTAACTAAATGTAGTAAAAAGAAAATATTTTTGAGAGGCATCAGAGAAGGAGTGGTGCAGCAGAAAAGGTGGTCTCACACCACCTCGGCATCATCCACGGGGCAGAGTTCCTTCTGCCACTGCCTTTGGATGGCTCTGATTGCCCCCTGCAGCGCGGATGTCAATCGCTGCCCAGGCTGTAGCCCTTGGTTTCACACTCCTGGCCTATTTTTTTAAAGTTGCCATCGCTTTGACCGCACACAGCCATTTTCATGCCAGCCCCAAGAGGCGTCAGGGGCAGCGTGGGGTGCTCACCCTCCCGTCGCTCGTCAGAAGGATGGAGTCGCTTTTGATGTCGCGGTGGATGACGCCTTGGTTGTGCAGGTAGGACAGGGCTCGCAGGACGGAGAGGCAGACGGTGGCTATCTGCTCCTCGTTCATCCTGGAACAGCAAGGTGGGAAAACGAGCTGAGCGTTAACGAAGACGGCGGGAGAGGGGAGCTGGAGCGAAGAAGCAACAGTCCCCCTTCACGCCAGTATAGAGCCAGCCAGGTCTTGTAGGCACCAGCTCTGTGGGGTCACCCTCCGGTCCTATTTCTGCGGAAAAAGGGGAGCTGAGGGGTGAGGAACAACTCCGCAGCGAGGTCTGGGTGAGTCTCCCTGCAGCACTAAACCAGCCAAGTGCTCTACCTTTTGTAGCCTGTTAGCGTGAGCCTCTTTCCCTCTGGGAAGTCACAGAAACGCCTTATTTACAGTAAACTCACTGCTTGCCAAGGAGGGTAAATCACTACTGGGATGGAAACAGGCATGGAATAAATATGAGAAAAAAACACTCTTAATTGCGCAGGCAAAACATCAGGCCCTGGATGTAGCTCCTCAAGAGCACTTCCTTTGCTCTTCTGCCTTCTTTAAAAAATATTCTGGGTATTGTAGTAGAAAAATAAACAGACAGAGTCCTAATTTCTGTGCAAAAGCTCTTCTGGAAGAAGCTGTCTGCCACAGTGCGATGGCCGGGATGGGTGGTGGACCCTGACCCCGCTGCCCCATCGCTGGACGTCCCCAGCAGGAAAATACCCGTGGAGATTCATTCCTACATTTGCAGTATTTTAGCAAAATCTCTGAGGGAAGGTCATGCAATGTTAAAAAAAAAAAAAAAAAAAAAACCAAACCAGAAGATTAAGAAAAAAATATTTTGAGTGAAAAAATAGATGACAGCTCTTAAGAAGCGGTGCCCTGGGAACATCTGTTTGCCGTTAAACTCCTGTCAGAAATATCTAAGATAGAGCTTTTAATGTTTTGGGGAGCAGGCGCTAACAAATGACTTGCAATATTGTGATTTACTTCGGCACATCAGCTAAGGCAGCACTAAAAAATAAAATACCCATGTTACAATTCTGCTTTTGGTAGGATCTAAGAGCATCATTACACTATGAGAGAAGATAACTCTTCTAATTTATTGTTCCTTACTTTTCTTCTCGCTCACCTAAATACTCCCCTACGAGATTTGTGTGGAATTTGAATTCTTTTTTTTAATTCAAGAGGAAAAAATTAAATAAAGACCTCCTTTCCCCTATCTCATTTTATCCTGCTTATCAGGAAAAGATGAGTGAAGAGCAGATGTAAAGAGGGCTGTAAAATCTCATGTCTCCTCTCAGAAGAGGAAAAGCAGTTCCATACACTCTGGCTTTTGTGCGACTAGCCTTGTTTAAAGTTATGGTATTGACTGAAATATGGGAACAAGCACAAATAGTCTGATATAAAAATGCTGTTCCCGTTACGTCTTTGGCTTGGTTTGCAGTTAACGTTTCTGACAGCGTGGTTACATGGGTTATGACTATGGAGAAGAAAATCACCCTTTACAACGGACATAGTTACGACAGCAAAAACACCACCACGGATCACCAAACAGGGAAAAGATTAATTTTTTTTGCCATTTGAGGAACTAATGAATAGAAGTTGTGTCACTGCAAAATTACCTCCTAAAGTGCTGGCAAATCCCTGTCTACCAGCAGGCACTTTCTGATAGTTCTTTTCCCTTCTATCCTAAAAAATCCAGTATTGACGGGAATTCATCTGCAGTGATTTTATTTCTGCTGGTATAGTGAGCATGCTCCAGTATGTGTATAAGGGTGTGTGTATATATATGTATGTGTATAGACATACACATGCACATGCATATATGTATATACATTATATATTTATGTATATATATTGTCCATGCATGTATATTGTATGCATGTGTGCATTTTAATGTTTGTCTATATGCATTTTGTATGTAAATACAAATACACAGCAACAAATATATCTACGTAAAAATAGATATCTAGACCCAGGAGGCACCCAGCTCCCCCTCAGCAGGAGGTGAGGTCTGGAGGGATCCATGAAGGAAATCCGGGGCATCTTCCCCCCTGCCCGGCTCACGCCGTGGGATTTAGGCTGCTGGAGCCGGCGCCGCATGCCCGCCCAACCCACCTGGTGTGAGTCACTATATCCGTCAATGCGCCGCCCTCCAGAAACTCCATCACGACCCACAGCTCGTCGCCAACCAGGTAACTGTTGTACATGTCAACCACGTTCTCGTGATGGTAATCTCTCATGATTACAACCTGTGAGGATGAAAAAGACGCTACGTGAATTGCTACGAGCATTACCTGACGCTTGTTTTGACCTGCTTTTTCACTGTACTTTTCTCTTTGTGCTTAGTAAAGGTTCTGCTATGAATCACATCCTCCCTAATCCTTATGCCAACGCGTAAACAAAATCAATATATTTACATAAAAATAACAGTCATCGTAAACGCATTAGGAAGAAGGAAGATTCTTTAGTTCCTAAATCGTAAGTGGTAGATAATTGGGGTTTTTTCAGACTGCAGGAACAGGACTGTTTATTTCATTGCTTTTATATTGCCAGCTGCTTTTGGTACAACAGAGATTTATTTTACTTTTGACCTGATCAGTCGCTCAACCCGTCAAAGTCCTTGTCATCATGCATCGGACGGCACTTGGCACCGAATTTTAACAGAATGCTGGTAATCCGGGGGACATTTGTAAGATGGCTCAAAGCCCACACCTAAAAGGGACTGTGCAGAATTGGGACCACAGCAAAAGCAGCCCAGCCACGGTGGCCACCGTGACCACCGGGCACAGAGGGATGTCAGAACGGCAAGCAGGCGAGAAAATAACAGCTAGGGAAGGCTTCATCATAGACGGAGGAATTTCAGCCCCGCTGAAAAGAAAAATCTGGATGACACGAGCGACTGGAGCGTGTCAGGGAAGCAGATTGGTCCCGCACAGCATGTGGGACCCCATCAAGATGTTACCATTCAGGAGATGCTCGGTTAGAGCTACCACAACGCCACCGAGTGCTGTCTTCCAGCAGGGGCAAAACAACGCCAAAATACCCAGCAGCCATGGACCATGCAAAGGAGAATTGCGTGAAATTTGTTAACAACCGGTATTTTAATTAAAAAGCCTAAAGTTTTTAAGAAACCAGCCTGTTATTGTGCTGAGGGAAGATCCTCTTACAGTTAAAATACAGGAAACAAAGGATAGAAGCAAACGGTTTGTGCTTCACTACTGGTTTCCCTGGGGACCTGCAGTGGTTTTGGCGTTGATCAGCATATTCACAAGTGATCGCAAAAAGGGAGCGGAGAACACACTCCACTCGCTCCCTAAAGGGAGTAAGAAGAAGGAGAAACTCTTTGAACTGCAGAAGGAACTCGCAGCACCAAACAGCTGGGTGCAAAAATGGCAAATGAGAACCAGCGTTCTTCGATTTAAAATAATGCATGTGGGGAAAACAATCTTCCGTAAGCAGCTGCGGGCTCCGAACTGGCTGCAGCCGCCCAGGGAAGGAGATGCGGGAATTAACACTGATGGTTCCATGAAAAAAGGACTGTCAGCTCTTTGCCAGGTAACCATCCAGAAAACAAAGGGACTTAGGAGAGGAAGGAGGGAGGAAACAAAAAGCATGTATATGCCAGAATATGGTGCACATGCCTTGGATAGTCCGGCTAGTTTGGCTGCTCCATTTCAGAAGAATAAACTATACCAACAAATGGTCAGAAAAAGGCAGCCAGGCTACGCCTGTGCACCTGAGACGCTGCATGGACCAGCCGATAGATGTCTTAGCTGTTTACTCTGACTTCCCACCATATTATACAGCTTTAAAGCCAGGAGGAGATGCGGCTCATTTGAAACTGGTCCAGTCACACAATACTTAGCACAGAAGCACGTGGGACCCACCACCTCTTTCAGAAAGATATTAATTTGGCTCTTGAGGTTGCCACGTCTCCCGTTGAACCTACCACCCTGCAAAACCCGTGGCACCACCCAAACCAATGTACCTCATTGAAGAGCAGCTCCCTTCTCTGCTGTTTCCTGAGATCCATCTTCTTCACGGCGACTTGCTTTCCCGTGTGCTTCTCGGTGGCGATGCAGACAATCCCCGTGGAGCCTTCCCCGATCTTGATGAAGTTGTCCAAGTACTCCCGGGGGTCGCCGGGGCTGACCACAAGCTGCAGGGCAGCTCTGAACTGTTCGTGGGACACCCTGGAGGGCTGCTGGTCTGAGGAGGATCCCCAGCTGGGCGGAGGATAAGCACTTGATGTGATACTCGGGGAGCTGGGGTAGGAGGCGGTGGAAATATAAGGAGAGCTGGGCTGGAGAGACGGCTGGTGATAGTGGGACGCTTTGTGGTAGACCAGAGGGTACTGGTAGCTGCTGCTGGAATAGCTGACTTTGCTCTGACTTTGAGGTAGCTTTATTGGCCCCCTGGGGTAGGTGTCCGATCCGGAGAGCGGTGGACTAACCACCAGCTGTGCTCGATCATAATCCACCTGCAACGCAAAAGCAGATGAGAAAAGGTGGGCGAACGGACAGCTTTTTTCCTGCCCATCCGCTGGGTTCACTGTCGGCGTCCTCGGCGGGTGCCGGCACGATGTGCTCCCGCACGAACCCCTTCTTCCCAACATGGCTCTGCCGCCCTGTACCTGAAAAGAGATTTTCAGACCACTGGGCTGCTGCGCTCTCATCAGCCCTAACATGAGGCCGGGGAAGACATCTCAGGTCCATTTTTCTGACCAGGTACCTGTTTGTAGATGCAATAATCTTTGTTTAATAAAAGCGCATGCTTCAAAAAGTGTATTTGTTCTGTATCTGCAGTGCCCTGCAGGCTCTCCGGCCCATTTCCCCTAATATTTCATCACTTTCACAACCAGAAGCCCTTCAGCAAATTCCAATTTGTGCTTTTGCTTTCAAATATCGGTTCCTGGGTTTTGAGACTCAAGTTAGTCTTTTCTTAGGTCTTTCTCCAGCAATTCAGGGATGACCCAACCTGCCCTTGCGGAGGCGGTGGTACCCAGGGATCCCCATCACTCCCTGCCTTGCCCTGCTACCACCTGCTGTTTGAGTGACTGCGCACACGAGTATGACGAGGAGCCCGACTCAATTCACCATGCCTTAAATCATTTTCCAGAGGGACACACTACTTAACTGCAGTGTCACCAAACCGCTAATTTTCATGTGAAATCAGAGACAAACACAGAGGAAATTATCCCAATGGGAGGCCTTCTTCATTTGCAGGTTCCTTGCTTTCTATTTTCCAAGCTTTTCTAGGCTTCTTACCCTGAAAGCAAACAAGTACTTCACACTCACAAACACATTAGCTTGCTTCTATCCAAACTAAAAGATGCAAGGCAAAAATCCCGCACCCAAAACAAAAATAATTTTTTTTTCTCTTGGAAAAGAGCACCTCCACATTTACGATACAACATACGCGACTCCTGTCACCATGTGGAGCATCTCGGGGCAGCGGGGTGGTTTGACACAGGCTCATGATGTAGCACAATTACAAATAATTATGGCAATGAATTCATTTAATCAATCAATTTCGGTGGCGGTGCACAGGGGTGGACAGAGCAGCAAACTCGACACAGCTCACGGTCGCTACTATTACCGCTGGCTGCCGGCCAGGAGTCCCTGATCCATGTTAGTTAAATGCACATTAATCTGAATTTGGCAGTGTAATCAAGGACCCAACTGAACTGTGAAATTGAATTCTGCGGTGGAACATCATTTGACCGTTTTATGCTAAGACTGCAAAAAAAAAAAAAAAAAAAGAAAGAATGGGAAAAAAAATCTGCCGCAGCATCAATTTATCACTGTAGCTGCTGCACAGCGAGGAGGAGAGGAGGAGGCTCTGGCTGGAGCCGCCTCAGTGCCGGGAGAAAAGCCTCCGAGCACAATATTCCATTAGCGCTTTCCCACCTCAGGCGTGAGCCAGGCGTCCCCGTCTTCTCATGCCACGTGAGGATTCACAGGGAAGAGGGAAAGCCTCCCCGGAGGGGCTGCTCAGAGATTCCCCTTGGAAACACGAAGCTGGAATCTGCTTCCGTCTGCGACTCGCACACTGGCAGCTGCCATCCATCCGGAGCATCCATCCAGCACGTCACAGCATCGTACAGCCGCCCCCCCGGACACAGGCTTTGTTTAAGCAAAACATCCCCGGAATTACAGCTGTAATTTCACTTACCCCGTCAGCCATAAAATGGAAGGGGGGGTCAGAGACACCATGCATTTCGTGAAGGACATTACATCTGCCAAACTAATTAAGACGGAAAAGTGCTCAGATGGTTTGGTGGAGGGAGGGGGACTCAATCTAGCCCCATCCTATATATCTGTGTACGCAGGGACACATCAATTATTGCTTTGGCTGTAAACACACCATTTTAACTACTGAGATGGGGAAAGCCTGGTCTAGAAATTCAAGCTGGATAAATCCACGCAAATGAGTTACTGGAGGCATCACCCACACCTGGTATTTCTGAGCACATCCTAAGCTTAACGCATCGGCAAAAGTAAATTCCGCAGTGAAATGTTAAAATGAAAACTCAGGAGTTTGGGGTGCTTGCTAAGAATTTTTGAAAGCTTTTTGGGGTTAGTGTTGCAGTACAATGTAAACCCGTTCCCCTGCCCTGAATCCTATGAAATCCTACAAAAACATCCAGGAGCTGAAATGAGTAAATCAGCGGAACCTCTCCTCCGAGGCTGTGTCCTGACGCAGTGCTTCCCATCATGGGAAAATCGAACACATTTTATCCCACTAATAATTCCATTTCTGCTACTGAATGCAATTACCTACTGAAAGGAAACGCCGTAAAGATTACAAAGGGAAGAAGAAACCAGCCCAGCTCTCACTCAGGCTGGGGTCAAGGGGGCAGCCGAAGCTGTGACACCCCATCCATCACGGCGCCGGGTGGCAGGCGATACCCTGCTGCTCCACCGCCTCGCAGCACTGCCCGCATCCGCGCCCGGACACCACGCCAGCCGGGGCTTTTCCTTGGCAAAAAGTGGCTGTAATGCTGTGTTTAAACTCATTTCGGTTTCCACTATAGTGACAGCCGTTCCCATTCTGTCCTGAGGAAACACCTCCTCATTCGTAAGGAGTAGGTACCTTTCCCTGCCCGGCAGTGTCCATAGATGCTCCGGAGGGGACCTGCGGCAGGGTTGGCAGCTGCAGCCGTACCCTCCTGGGGGAGCAGCAAGCCCCTGGCGAGATGGGCTCACCCTTCAGCCAAGGCCAGATGAGGAAGGGATGGTCTGTAAATCCCACGGAGATGGCAAGGGGAAAGGGTTACTCCCCGGTGCTTTGCTGGTGGAAATCTCCGAGCCTCCGTGTGGCGGCGGGCAGGCAGCGTTTGTGGAAAGGCACAGGAATGCAAAAATGGGGGAAAAAAAGGAGAGGGTTTCTGATAGTCAAGGCTTGGCTCTGCCTTCGGTGGCCTGGAAACGGCCTCCTGGCACAAAGTGCCTGCACAATGCACAGCAGGAAAGCGGTGGTGCCGAGCAGCGGCCGGGCTAGAGAGAGACCTCTGCTACAACCAGGGTGGGAAGGGGGGAGCAGAAATCACCGCCCCTTGGAGGAGGGACAGGAGAGGGTCGTGGAGAGCTGCTACCAAAAAATGACAGGGAAAGGAGCTTTGAAATAATAGGATCTGGTGCAGAAAGTTAAGAGGGCTGCCCGCGATAAAGAGGAGGGCACAAGGAAAACATGCAGTACAGAGTGTCCAAAAAGAGGAGAAACCCTTTGTCTAACAAGCAGAGCTGGCGGGATGGGTTTGATACCGCCTGGCAGTATTGAGCAGACTCTATGGATCAAAGCAGGATGTGATCTATGCGCCGCGAGGGCAACATGGCACGCACTGAGATTCCAACAACTGTCCCGGGAGTTATTCTGCAGGAACAGAAGAGCAGGGAAGCGACACGGGGATGGATGGGAGGGAGAACCAGATCTCAGCCCTCGCCTTCCTGCGCCTCCACGGTTCCGCTGCGCAGCGGTGGCCAAGCCCGGCGCGGCACAAATCCTCTGGCATAACACCTCTGAAATCCCCAAGGATGAAATAGGGCGTACAGGTGATTTATCCGACATCTATCACCTGCAAATAATACTGAAGTCAGTCTCCTCTTCACATTTACAAGCCCAAATGAACGTCTTTGTTAAGCGCACTTTGAAGCCGTATATTTGTGCCTGCAGACTTTTTCACTGCTTACTTTTTCCCCCCCTTTTAATTATACTTTAAAGCCAATCTCATTTGTAAACCATCTGATTCGAGACCTGATTCTCATTTAGTAAACCCATTTGATGAACCAATATCTTACTAATGCCTCCTTGAAAAGAAGACTCTTCAGCAATCATCCAAGACAAGAAACTGCTATTCGTTTCCAGGAGCTGTGGACGGGTTTGGGAATTGAAACTGCTGCATTTAACAGTGAATCATCAAGTTTCAATACAGCAAGGCTGTAGGAGTGGTTTTTGATGCCCTGAGGAGAGCAACAGCTCACCATGAATCTTGCACGGAGGCATCTCTTTTTTAATTTATAAAAGTTGTTACTGCATTTTAATGGGATATTTTTCAAAGTGTCCAGAGTGCTTTGAGTCCTGTAACATACATCCCTGCCTTCTACCCTGTTGAATGCTGTAAAACCAGCAGGAGCAGGGGCAAGAGACCCTATGAATTACCAGAATTACCCTTCTCCTTTCTAAACTCTGACAAAACGATTGTTTTCAACGATGCGCAGACAAGCCCATCCCAGGCTTTCCTCACAACTTCCACAATCCATATCCTGGCGCACAGTTAATTACCCACAGGCATCCCTCCAGCTGAGGAAAGGCACCCAAAGAGAATTGGTAACTCTTCCTCTCCTTCCGCAATTCATCCTCAAACTCCAAAGCCCAGCTCTGTGCTTTAAAGGGATGTGGAATAAAAATACCTCCCTCTCCCTTTACTGTGGGGCACCAGTCATCAGCAAAGCAAGCAGGACATGGGCATGCCTCCGGCATGGGACTACCGTGGATTTGCAGAGAACTGGGACGTCTGCTGGGTCTGCAGCTGGACAGGACCACGTGCACAGGGCTCAGTGTGCAGAGCCAGGAAGAAAACGCACTCTTCAGATTGTGATTGAACAGCAAAGCGCATCTCACCACCCCGGCAAGCGACCCACCTCAGCACATTTGGTAAGTCGCGGCAACCCAAGATGATTTCAGCCCTCGAAAAAACGAGCTATCATCTCGGCGCTTGTTGCTAGGGGAACTCAGGAACGTTCAGTGCAATCTACGCCGAAGGAAAAAACCATCTCTTGCAGAATATTAGATGTTTAAGCAGGTCATCATCGCAGCTATGTGACCAGACGTGTAAGAAAAGCGTTGTTCTCTTAAATCAATAAATAGTTACAACAAACTACTGCAAGTAGGGTAGGACAGCTTGTACGGGTAATATTCCTCCTGCGACTTACAAAAGTCAGCGCAGGCCACAAATCTGTGCAGAGCAGCTGCTTGTAGATATCATGGTTGAAATGCTTTTTTTTTGCACCTTAAACCCTGTTTTTTAACTACATCTAAAATGCCCTGGGCGAGATAAGCTGCTTCGATTTTATTTCAATGCTTAAAAACAAAGTGGAGAGGGGTAAGCCCCTACTCTCATTAGTGCAAAGGGTTAATAAACCTTGTAATATAAATACAGCATAAACACGATATAAATACTAAACGACTGAGGTTTCAGCCTTGCACAGTAACAATTCAAATACAAAAGTATGTAATGTACGAACCAGACCGGCTTCTCACCTTCCTCTGAGATCTGCAGAGGCGTTAAGCACTCCTAATGCTACAAAAACTGGCAAAGAACTTGGGATTATGGGGAATCCCAAGTAAAACCCCTGTGCGCTGGGCATCTCCAAACCTGCCTTTTAAGAAATATCTTAAACCCATTGGCCGCTGACACCCATTTTCAGACACCCGAGTAAAGTGGGTGGGTTTTCACACCCGCCAAGTGGCAGCCACGCGGGTCCCAGGGGTGTTACCTGCCGCGTTGAGCATCATGTGCCCAACCATGGCTCCTTACCCTTAATTTTTTGCACGCGTTTAATTTTTCACTCTCCTCTTTCAGAGAGGTTGGTTTCTGCCCTGGCAGCACTGTCAGTGGGGATGTCACGTTACCTTGGGGATGCCTGCCGCGGTTTCGGACAAGCGGGGGTAGGTGTAGGAGCTGTAGGAATGTCCTTGCTGGTGTGCTTTAAAAGCGCTTGCTCCGTAGGGCATGGCTGGCTCCTGCAGACCGGAGCCCGACCTGGACCTCTGCCTCATGGCTGGCTGAGGGCTCGCTGGGTCCACGTAGGATGACTTCGGCCTCTTGTCGTAGTCGTCCTTGCCCAGGGCATGTGCCCAGTCGCCATCGCCGTACTCCAGCCTCTCCTTGGGGCACTCACTCTGTATCGATGCTCGGGACGGGGTGTAAGGAAAGGGATCTCTGTAGTCCAGGGAGGATCCACTGGGGATCCGCTGATACTCCAGCTTTAGGCCACCATATTCCAGCGGTTTGGGCTTTGTCTCCAGGTGTGCGTGGTAATCTGGGAGGAACCTGGAGAGGTCTGACTGCAGGGGCTTCACGTCTGAATAATAGATGTCCCGGGAAGTCATCTTCATCATGTGCCCGTTCTGCTTGGCGGCATAGCTCCCTTTGTAGTACCTGTCTAACTCTTCCCCGTAAAGACTCTTCTCTCGATATTTTTCCACGACATAGTCTGTTGTAGTGTCTGACTCACTGGAGTACTGGGAATACGTGATATAACCATTTTCCTCCTGGTGCCTCGGCACATGGTTTGCGTTTCCTTGGTGGTGGGTGGGAGGACTTTCCTTCCGCAGGGAATTGGATCGTGTCACTGAGATGTTGTCAAACTCTTCCAGCAGGCCGTTGATTGAAGTATCCTTTCGAGGCTTATTTCCTCTAACAATAGTCTGCAAATATAAAATTGATTTGATTAAATACTGATTTTCGCTTAATTTCTGAGCAAGAAAACCACCAAAAAGAAAAAGAGTCTATGATTCACCCAGAAATACCAGTAGCGATGTTCTTCAGTCACATACCCATTGCTAGAAAAAAAAATAATCTCAATAAATACTGACAATAGGACATGCAGAAATGAATAAACAAAGAGGGGTTATTCGGCGTACACCATAAGCTGAGATTTGTCAATGCAACCCCAAGACATTCTTAAAAAGCCCAGTTTAAGCGGTGGGTGTTCAGCAGCCAACAGCACAGACATTAAAAACGGCTACTTATTTTTTATTTGTTGTTACGCAGTTGTCTACATCAAGCCAAACTGGTGGGTTGAATCTGATTTACAGGGTCTGGGTAAGTCAAATGAAAATCACCTCAGTGGTCACTTCTACACGTTATTTTAACAAACTGTTGGAATGGAAAGCAGCATATAGTTTGCTAGGCACTGGGTTTTGGGTTTTGTACAAAATGGTATGCTCCTGGCTAGCAGAATTATCACTGGGTACTGCCTCTTAGTTAACCTAGCATAAGAGACGCTTGGGAAAGAGGGAAAAATAACACTTAACTACATCTCCTTCTTAAAAACAGATCACATCCAGCAAACCACTGAGCACAACCATGACTTTGGGACGCCCACATCACAGATGCCATGTGGTGGTGGCAGCGGTGGTGGCCCTATTCGTGTCCTAATACTGCAAAGTCCCCCCAGCCCTGGATGATGAGCGTGTAGGAGCACCGCAGACGTGACCGTGCTCCCATAGACCGCCCACAACCCCCCGTCCATCCCTGCTCATCTCTGTCCAAAACACTGGTGCTCCTGGCAGGATGGGAGGTAAGCAATCCGCAGTTACAACTCTCCTTCGAGAAAGGCTGGCTGTTCTTTAGCTAGTACCGTCTGAACACCGTAACACGTGGCTGCATCCATTTTTCAGCACGCGATTCCCATTGAGCACCGAGTCACGTTTATAAGCACCTCGCAAGAATAAGATTAAGGGCCAGGGTCACAGATCAGCGCGGCTCTACTGAAAACACATTTGCTTTGCTGATTCGCTTCGGCTAAATATCTATGGCTGTATCTTATTTAGCTTGCCGAGTTTTCAAAGAGGGTCACTGTGGTCACCCCGAGGAGATGTCCCTCTGCGGGCTGCAGCCTGCCCGTGTTGCGTGACGACTGTGGCACACCAGACACTGACCGTGGCATATCGGATGCCAACTGTGGCACACCAGATGCCAGCCACGGCATATCAGATGCCCACCGTGGTGTCCAGCCTGGCCACTGGCCCTTCTTCATTCATGCAACACCGACAGGCACGGTGAGGCTGCCCAACCCCTGCTCGAAAGCACACTTGAAAGCTCAAACTTTGTCGAAATATACATTTCATCACTAAGAAAATCACTTTTTCACAAAATAAATAGCAATGTACTTCTCTGTTATTCAGCAAAAGGTAGCTGAGCAAAGCCGGGCTATGAGCAAAGCAGTCCTGACCTCACACTGATCCCTGCTCTGATTTATGTCCGTAATTACTTGCCTAGTTTGCTATTTTGAAGCTAGTGATACCAAAACAATAGGACAGTGAAAACGAAGGACAGCAAATAGATCACTCCTTTTGCCTCCGAAGCCATTCAGCGAGACGGGAGGAATTGGTCTCGTTCGGCTACAGCCTCTTTGGCAGGACGACTGCGTGATCACTCATATTTAATTACCACATAACAAACCAGCAACGTTCGACAATGAAATGCTTATAATTGAAAACAAGATTGAAATACCCAACTGCCACCCTGCTTCCCCTGTGCAAATGCATGCCAAGGAGTAAAATGCCAATTTAACACTCTCGGCGGGACTGGCTTTCACAAAGGAGAGGTTTCCTGGAGCAACCCGCGTTGTGCCGGCACAAAAGGACCTCGGGGACGGAGGGAGCCCCTGGGAGCAGAGGAAGGAGGAGTTCTCCCTCTGCTCCTTCAAACAGATGCCCTCTGGAAGCAGGATTTTATCACACAGATGCCCATGGGATTTGCGGGGGCAGAAGAAGCACATACAGGTATCTAAGCCCACCTTGGAAGGGCGGTTTAGAAGGACGCAGTTGAGGGTTTGCGTGTCAGTGAATTCATCGATGAGAAAACCCTGCAGCGTAGGGATTTTCTGCTGACGGGTGCCTGCTTGGGAGCCACCTTTTTGATGATGAGGATTTAAAAAAAGTACTAATTAGTAAAATGGCCTTGCAGGAAACTCCAGTTTTCCCAAAGCTTTTTCCACCAAAGCCCCAGTCCGACAATGGTTAGCTGTAGGACTTCAGTGCCGTCTCGTCCCAGCTGCTGAAATTAAGGGGATTAAGATCTAAAAACCTTTTGTTTTTTTTCTGCCAGCACTCTAAGGAGGGCCACTGGCAGACACTGACTTGCAAAGGGTGACGGCTGCAATTTCCATTTGCTCCAGGGTCCCTCTACAAGTAAATTAAAAAGGGCCAGCACGAAGGGAGGAGAAAACTTACCTATCCCAGAGGCACATTTTCTACAGAACAATCAGTGCTTCGTTACTACTAACAACAGTTATTAGTATTATTAACAATTAATTATTATAGCTATTTATTATTAACATCACCAACAATATTTCCATTTGCTTTGGTTCCTTTTTAAACTCAGCACTTCCCTAATGTGACAGGACATACACTCTGGTGAGACGCCCCTCCGGCTAAATCAGCCGATAAGAGCTTGCTTTTTTCCAAGGAAACATCCAGCATTATTCCTACAAAAAAGAACAGCAGTGCCCACAGAGCAGGTAATTTAGGAAGTGTTTCGCTGAGACCCTCTGAAATACTCTACCTGCTCCAGTATTTTGCTATTTGAATAGAATTTAAGATGTTTATACACAAATCTGAAATACAGCGAATGCCTCCCTGGTGGGCAGGGTCAATTCAGCGCAATTTACTGGGTTTAAAAACCAAATTAAAATCCCAAAGCAGGTATTATTCTGTAAAAGTAATACGAGTAATTGCTCTGTAAGGATGCCCACAGGGCATCAAAAATTAAAAAATAAAACCGAAGAAGATGTTTATAAAGAAAACCCCCGCGGACTGAAATACAGCAGTGGGAATCACAAAAGATGGAAAATTCTAGCTCTAACTCAAAACGCAAAACAAAAAAACTTGAAAGAAAATGTTAACAGAAAAAGCCTACATTGACAGTGATATAAACTATATCAGATATCGTGGTAATGAGCTTCATAGGAACTAGAATAGTTTTTGCAATTTTAAGGGCTTTCTAAACAGAAAAAAAGAAATTGTGTTCCCACATAAAGAGGGAATTCCATTTTTCCTCATCTGAATTTATATAGAAATCTTCTTAAAATTTTTTTAACCCCTTACCACTCTCCAAATTTTCAAACTTCAATAATCTTTGGAGTTGCTGCAGGTAAAGCAGATAGGTAAAAGCAAAGCATTAGCTGGGAAGACCGATGGGCTGAGAATTATGAAGCCTTTGTTTCTATTGCGATCATGTAAGGGAAACCTGCACAACACCCCAGCAAGCACGGAAAACAGAGCTCGAGCCCTACCGCGGGTGCAGCTTTCACTGGGCTCACCACGGAGAGACGGGATTCGCTATAGCCCACACCCCGTGCTTATTTATTAAAAGGACGTTTTCCAGCGCATTGCGCAATTGAGGAGGGATCAACGCTACCACAGATGAAGGAGTGACGGTTAATTTTATGCTGCCGTTACCGCCATACATTAAAATCAATGGGGCGCCATCTCCGTGAATTAAAGCGCGGTGCTCCGAAGCCGTAGCTCCCGTTCCATTTCCATTGCTCTCTGGACAGGTTTGGCGTTTGCTCTGGAGCCCGGTGACAGCAGACATCCTTCATGGCGGTTCTGTAGTGGTCTGTCCTCCGGTGATAAGCTATAATGGATCTGTCTGTAAGAAATGCTGTCTTGCCTTGTTTCCAAGAGGAGATGAAAAACAGCTTCTGCGCTCAAATGCTGTATTAACCTTGACAATAATGAAGTGGGTAATTAACTGTTTTGCCCTAATACGACCTTGCATTTATTGTCTTTTAAAGTACTATACTTTACACACTCGTTAAGAATATATCATCCTTTGTCCTTCCAGAGATGTGTTTTCAGAAGTCGATGAGGATTTAAAAACTCTGTGGTGTGCGGGGTGGAAAAAAGAAAAGGTCTTTTAAGGAACTGTCACCCTTATAAACTCTGATTTTGCTTCTAGCTAGCTTATCCAAAAATCTGCATTAGACAGAAACTAAAAGCACAGCCTATGCATATCTGAAAATCCTTTTTTTTTTTCTTAGGAAAAAATGCATAAAGCGCAGCTGGTCAAAGTAATCTAAGTGTAAGTGATGGACATGTCGGTAATCTATCTATGTCACAAGACACTCAAAGTATTTGAAGTTGGGTTCACAATACCACATTTTACTCCTCAGCGCAAGCAAATGTGAGCTGCACTACCTTGGGGAGAAAAGCTCATCCTTGTCATCACGTCAGAAGGAAACTTCTGGCTTTCTCTGGAAGTAACAGAGTTTTATAGCTGCGGCCAAGGGTGGAAGAGATGTCAGGGGTCTGCATTTGGTCTGTCCTCACCAGGAGAAGAGGCTGCAGGATCTCAGACCAAGCACAGTCCTTAGGGGAGCTCAAAATAGCTGGAGATCCTCAAAACTCTTGGAGACGGCCGCAAGCGTTAAAAAATATCTCCCACTTGTACAAAAGTACCTCCTGCTTGCTACCTGGCAAAACGCTGCTCCGGGCTGAGCTCCCCAGCTCCTTTTGGTGGGGCTCATCCGTGGGGGCTGGACTGAAGGGGTAAGAGGAGCCGCCCCCACCGTGTTCCCGCTGCTGCACGCCAGCTGCACAGAGACCCACCAAACCCCCCCGTCTACGCCGCAGCCACGTTTCGGAGAGCCCGTCGGCACCACGGAGATTTTTGTGCTGCTGCACAGCAACGTCACGGCACAGCAGCGAGAGCTGAGCCTGGCAGTGCGCAGCCTACGGGGGCCCCCATCCAGCACCCAAACCCTTCCCTATCTAGGATTCTGCGATTAACTAACCTGATCCTGGGAAAAGCACGAGATACGAAAGAAGCTGGGAAAAAACCGGCATGGCCACAGGTTAATTGTTGAAAGATGTACACGATGATGTACACTGACGATGTAGAAACGCAACTCACTCCGCCTGAGAAATATATATTACGTGATGGATCAACACAAAGGTACAGCTAAAGGTCTGGGAGAAGCGTAATACGCTTAACACCACCCCTAGTGCCAGCTGTTTAAAATTCTTCAACAGTAAAATGCTGGAAGACTGTAAAAAAAAAAAGACTAACCAAAACGGCACCGTGTAATTTGTCAGCCTTCACAGCAGTTTTAAAAGTTAGTTGCCATAACGACGAGAGCAACATTCCATTATAATCCCATTCACCGGTAATTCTTTCGGCATTTGAAAATATAGTAACTTGAACAAAACATTTAGTTTTAAAATTCCACAGAAATATCTATATTATAGTAACTTTTCCTTTTTTTTTTTTTAAATACACAAACACAGTTGTTATATGGCATTTGCAATGCTATTAGAGAATATTAAATGTCAAGAATAATTATTCTGCGTCTACTTAAAACCACACCAGGTACGTGCAATTTTCTATGTAATATGTATACACAGATCTCTCAGAGGCACCACAAACGAGAGCGAGATGGGACTTGAAAGTTTTAGTTTGAGGGAGAAAGTTATTGTACTTATTCCCGATGAGTTATACAAGCACTTCACAGGGAGAGGAACGGAGAAACCTCAAAACCACCGGATTTCTATTTCACAGCACTCAGGACAATTCAAAATTTTCTTTTCTCCTGAGATGGAATGAAAAAGTAAAATGTCCCACAGATTAAATTCCTCAAAAACATTAACTGTGGGAATTTTAACTGGGGGAATTTTTAATTTTAACAGCGTTACCATTTTCCTAAGGTCGATGGCAATTGTTTCAGCGCGACAAGGCACAGAGTGGACATGCTAAGCCAAAAAGCTCTATCAAGCCACATCAAAGACTGCAATTTTTTGGCCACATTTTGTATAAAATCCATCCATCAATGTCCAAAAAAAGCCTGTGGTCAGCTCTGTTGATGAATATCAGAAGGATCAGGTCCCCTAGTCTCCCCCTTTCAAAGCCAAATCACCTGCCAGTGCCTCTGTGACAGTGGAATTTTCTCTCTTTTTCCCTCCAGGGAAGTTGTAAAGCAAATCCAACAAGATTTGCTGAGGTAGAGCTGTGGTCCGGCGACCGCCAGTGTGGTTTCTGCACCAGGCAGCACCCGCGGTGGTTTTGGGGGAACCCTGGAGTGGTGGCACCCCAGAGCTTTCCAACTGAGCTGACTTCAGAGGCTGCTGGAAAACACAAAGCAAAATTGGGGACATGCTGGCCAGGTGACAGAAATCTATCTTTCTAAGAAATACAACTCCGTTTTTTAGTTTTGTAACACCAAGGCAGGAGCAAACTGGAAGCTCGTGACACATCACAACTCCAGGACCGAAGTCTGCCGCAGGCAGGGCGGTGTGTGACTCGAACAGGTTTACATCCAAACAACAACGATGGAATTCAGGGCAGTTAATACAAACCAATTAAGCTCCAGTGCCTGTAAGTGGTACCTCAGAAATCTGGGCTTGCGAACTGGGCTGTAGCTGGATTTCATAGGCGCCGTGGGTGAGACGTGGGAATGACGCCTTCTGCACTGCAGCTCCTCTTCCTCGGCCACGACGCAGGTGCAGGGAACGGGAGATGAAGCAGGAGGTGGCAGCAACCCTCAGGCCTCTTTCCGTTCTGGCATCACCCTTTTTTAAGCAAAACGCATTGCAAAAAACGCACCGTGACCTGCCCGCCATTCAACAGGCTCTGCTGCCCAGCGCGCCGAGCTTGGTGGGACCATTCACCCCAGGGAGGTGAGACAGCAGGAGGACCACGGAGGGGCTTGGGGCAAGCCCAACTGGCTGCAGTTTTCTCAAGCCCTCCCTGCAGTCACAGGACAATCTTCACTAACCTGAACGTTGCATCTGCCAGTCGTCCTCGCACCTAATATTGGCAGCCCAGACTGTTGTTTTTCTGGGTTTTTATGAGAGGGAGGTGTGAGGAAAATAAAACCCACGACGGCACGAGAAATGGCAAGAATTAAACAAAGGCTCAGCCACCTCCTCCCCAGCTCTGACAACCTACTGCTGCCCTGCAAGGGAGCCATGGGTCTCCCACGCGGTGCCGACCCCGAGACACCCACCGACACCACTTCTACGGCACAGAGCCCGT
Source organism: Rhinoptilus africanus (assembly GCA_013400135.1). Classification (NCBI taxonomy): domain Eukaryota; kingdom Metazoa; phylum Chordata; class Aves; order Charadriiformes; family Glareolidae; genus Rhinoptilus; species Rhinoptilus africanus. Next base: position 26,771 of record VXBO01004774.1, read on the forward strand.
ATCGTCCATCTACACGCGATTAGAGCTGGGAACTGGTGGGGCACAACACCCCGTGGGTCTCCCCAGGGCTGATAGGCGTGAAAAAGAAAAGCCTTCCTACAACCAAGGCGCACGACACCACGGCAGATTTTATTCTAGAGGCCAGAAAGGCGTTGGTGTGGGATTTTCATGGGGAAAGGAGGGTGGGTGGTGTAAAAACCAGTGCCCCATCATTCCAATCTGGCTCACCAGCCCCCACGTTTATTGTAAGGACCCCCATAGTACAGGGGCACTGACTGCCGCCGTGGAGAAGGCAGTTTGCTCTCGACCAACAGCAGCAATTAAAAAAGCCTGAAGAGAGGGACAGTCTGTGATTCCTGAAGTTGCAGCGCAGCATAAACCGTCTTTGTAGCTCAGATGACATTTCCCTGGATGAGGTTCCCCTCCTGCCCTGAACATGCCCATTAACAAATGCAAGGTTGATGGAGCATTAACCCAATTAATGATCCCGGCACTTTTTTTCTCAGTGAAGGATTTCTGGCTGCGGTTTGATGGAGCTTTCTGAAATATTTAAGTAAATCCCAGTTTGGTAGAATTTTATGCTAGGGAAGTGACTGCCTTCATCTGACAGCTCTGGCAGTGGGGCGCTTGCTTAGGAGGGCAGAGGCTCTTGGGTCATCCCGCTGCGGTCGTGGTCATCTCCCCGCTTTTAATTAAAATGGGGATTTTGACAGTCTGATAATTTAGAAGAAACAATTTAAACTGCGTTACTTTTTGCTGTGATTTACCACAGTGGAGGAGGCTTCACATATGGCAGATGGTCGAAGACCAAGTCAAGATTTCTATTTCAGAGTGTGGGGAGGCCAGCTCGAGAAGCTCCTTGTGCTCTGCAAGCCACGGCACCGGGTTGTGAATTACCTTCCCATTCCATAAATCCTCCGGCGAAGGCAGCGAGTGGCAGAAGATGCTGATGAGAGCCTCGGTCCCAAGCGCCGCGCAGTTGGTGTTTCAGAGATCGATGGGGCTCATCTCCCATGAGCCCAACAAAACGCTGCTCAGGGTCAAGACGATCACTGCTATCACAGCCCCGCGGATTTGGGATTAAAACCCCGAGGAAGGGTGGGATTATGCCTGCGGTGCACTAGCAGGGAAGGGACTGTCAAGGTACAGCGGGAGAAATCACCCTGCAGCCAGTGCCGTGCCGAAAAATGCCTCAGTGCCACAGCCTTAAAAACAGTGAGAAAGTTCCAAGGTAATTCACTAAAATTGGGCATTCCTGGCGTAAGGTGTGCTTTTCAATTGGACTGGTGTCTCTGAGTATTATGGGCTCCTTCCTCTTCCGAAACCTCACTCTTTGATTTCAGAGAATTTAGGAATTTGTATAAGCAAAATAAAAACACTAAATAATTTCATCTGCATTGTAAATTGCAGTATTCCTTCTTCCATGGAAGTATTTTAGCTCTCCTTTTCAAGGAAGCTATTCAACGGGAAGTGCAGCACTCCCGTAAGCGGTACTAACTCCCGCCGAGCGATTTTCACCTACAAACAGGGACGTAGAGCAAAGAGTGACCCTGCGCAGAAATCTAATGGTTAGGTCAAATTCACAAGGTGGGCGAGAGGAAAGACACGAGGAGCTTCCTGAGCTGATGTGTTAATTATTCACTCTCGTAAAGAAGAAGTGCAAACTGAACACCTTCCCTATGGGAACAAACCAAGGTGGAAGATTTCAGAGGATGCTCCACAGCAGAGTCCCTTGCAGGGGCGATGCCCGGCACGGCATCACAGTATCTCATTTACAAGAAACTGATGAAACATTTCTGGGCTAATCTCGATTTGATTTGATTTGCTGGGCTGCGCCGCTGCCAAGCGCACTCTGTCCCCAGCGGCAGATTGGTCCTGACACGCTTAATAAATTAATCTGCCTGACAAAGTGCTGCTCCCTCCCCTTCCTCCGATTCCCCACGGACAGCACGGAAAGTCAGGAAGAAGGAGAAGGGCCGTGCAGCCGCTGCTGCTAAGGGAGAAAAGGGGCTGTTTCCTCTGGCCTGGGGGGGTGGGATGGGACTCAGAGCTGATCTCTGGCCCCAGAGCATCTTCCCGGGGTGGTTCAGAAAAGCCGGCGTGTTTAAACCAGTTTTCTGTGCCTGCATATCCCAACGCTCCTGGAAAGTGCTACTTCGTATGGAAGCGAAAGTCTTAGCACGCGTTAGTCTTAAGGACCTTCACTCGCGCTGCGCTTGGTGGAAATTACTAAATGTAAACTAGGACACAGGCAGCAATTACTGGTTTGTTCAGCCTATGAAACTGTAAAATTCAGTAAAATTCCATCTCTTGCTTTTCTTCTAACTGTGTGATTCTGACAGCTAACTAAAGCCTGCTGGATCTGATCTTGGCAATTAAAAAAAGCAGAAACCCTCATCCTGAACTCCTCTGTTCGCTTTTCTCTCTCTCCAAAGACCTGTATCTGAAATGCCGTTTTTTTCCCGACCAGCAGAGTCCATCCCACAGACAACAGAAAAGGCATTTAAAAGCCTCTGGAGGGAAGTCAGCATTGTTCCCCTGTAATACACAGCACTTTCCTAGTGTAATTGGACCCTGTGTGAAGGGGAAGACAAGAAAGAAAGAGCAGCAAAGCACGTTCCAATTCCTAGAGAGCCACCAAAGCCCAGATCTAATCATGTTCAAGCAGGAGATAGAAAAACCCACACATTTACACCTGGAGCTTTGGCTCCACAGGTAAGTGAGCTGCTTGGCAACATCATTTTCCCCCCGATCCTACCACTCTTTGAGCTAAACTCTGCTGGGATTGCATACACTTGGCTGTTTGGTGATATTACAGAATATAACTTAATGGGACTATGGTTTCTGTTCCGGACTACAACGGACCAAACCAAGTTCGTTAGTAGACCTAGGAACAAATATATCAAGGAAATGCGCAGAATTTATAGTTATTGAATGATTATTGTCACTGCCTGGTTAAATGGAAGTAGCAAACACTGCCCTGGTGCCCATGTCCAGTGCAAATGCTGCGTGGCCAATTTTATATGGGAATCCCCTCCACAGACACGTTACGAAGTGGGCTAAAACGCCCACCTTGAGCAAATGCCATCAGGATGCCAAGCAGATTTCTCATTACTTCTGCTGCCTGGGTCTGCTTTTGATGCGCAGGGAGATGAATTTCTAGAGATTTCTTGCTGCCACCTAGTGTTTCCCACCGCCCGCCACCAACCACATTTACTAACCTCAACGCGACCCTCTCTCCGAGGGACCCCAGCACCACTGCTGAGCTTTGGCCAGGCCATGGACATAGGAAATCTCCCGGGGTGTTTTACTCCACCAGCTTTCGCAGCCGAGCCAAGTCCAGAGAGCTCTCTGCACTGCTTGACAGAAACTTGGTAAAACACATTCCGCCTTCCTACGTGTTTACTGGGGAAAGCGTTTACTGCGTACGCTTTACCGTCTATTTTCCATGCTTTGCTCTGGGGCATCCCTGCCATGGTATGGGAACCAGAAGGATCCTACCGTCGCAGCGACCTCCCCGAAGCACCACCTCCGCCTGCCCAAAATCCTCTTTCTGGCTTCAGAGATCCTATGGGTGAGCACTGGGGCAGTTTTGGAGGCGAAAAGCTTGACTAAACAAATGGGAAGGAAATGACAACCACGTTAGTGGCAACGAAGACTCAGTCGTCCACCTCCCGTCAACACGGTGGGAGTGTGGCTCATTTATCAGGGCAGGCAAACGAGCGAGAGGAGTTACTGGAACAGTTTCCTATAAATTTGTCTTCGGGGACTAACTTCCACGTTAAAAAAAGAACCTGATGACGAGCGTCCTTGCTCAGGATCTAATTCCTGGCTCTTTTCAGGTTATACAGCGCTACCTGGAGAGTATTCCCAGCCTGGTATTCCCAGAGGAGACCAGATTTAATTTCTGAAACGCTGACGCTGAGAGTTTGCCCCTTTTAGGTGTAGACCTTCAGGTGAACGTGTCTCTTGAACTCTAAAGCAGGCTCGTTTGCCTCAGCAGGCGTAGACCGTGAACTCCGAATTGACTTTCAGTCTTTACTTAGCATACTCCAACACTAATACTGCTTAAAATCACAATGCTGGCACAAACAGCAGTTAAAAGTATTCTTTCAAAAAAATCATAGAATTGTCTAGGTTGGAAGGGACCTTTCAGATCATCGAGTCCAACCGTCACCCTAAAACTGACAAAAACCATCACTAAACCATACCGTTAATTATATTAGAGAAAACTGCTTTTACCCACAGAATCTGCGGGCACCCAGATTCTGTATCTGTAATAACAAAGATTACCCACTGTAATCTATATTATTGTCTCTTATTGCCACAGGCGCAGGCAAAGTAAATCCTTTCCCATGTCAGCAGATCAACCTAAATCAACGTCAACAGCGGCACGAACAAAGCTTACTCAGACAACGAAGGATTTCGGAACAACACCCTTAGATCTCCCCCCTGCAGACAGCAAACTCCGACACTGCTCCAGGGAAGAGCCCAGCGCGCAGGTGTAGGTGCCAGCCCGCCTCCAAGTCCCTGCAGGAGCAGGGTACTGGTAGCACAAGCTCCTCTGGAGATGTCAGGGGCCTCGTAAACCAGGGACGTGATCAGCAGGTAACTGATTACCACCCCTCCAAGGCAGAGGAGCAAAACAATGCACTTAAAGCCTTAGTGCAGCGATGAACTTGTCGACACGGTCCAGCATGGACCAAAAGCATCGTTCCCTACCTAGCTCTATCTGCATCAGCTAAAGGCACAACCTCGTAAAACCACGCTTCTGCAGGCATCACTCCTGGGTCATCTGAGCGCGTTTAAAGGACAGAAATAAGATGGAATGTGAAAAACTTGTTTTGCCACTTACAGTATTTGTTCTGTGTGGTGGGAGAAGATTTTTTTCCTGGCAACCTCAGTGTCTCTCTAGGATGGCCAGGTCCTGCTGGTAAACCCTGATGCTCAGCTGCAGACAGACCCTCCAAACATACCTGGCTGAACCTGAGGGGTTTGATAGGAGGGACGAATATCTTGGTCAGAAAAATTGGGTGAAAAATTGATTTTCTGGTTCATTAGTTGAACTGAAAAACTGAGGAACGTTTTGTGTTTTGAGTCCATCTGAAATGATAATGATGCTGTTTTTTCTTCTCCAAATGAGGCTCTAGAAAAACAATGTCGAGTCGGGCTGGACGAAGTGCTTCAGTAGCACGAAACGCAATGGTGTGAAAATGGAAGAGCTGCTGCTAAACAGCTGATGAGGAACTTTTGATGTTCAGAAACCCCAAAACTATAAAAAAGACCTGAGACTGCATCAGTTAAAAGCACCGTGGGAAGAGGTGCTTCCTGAGAAGAGGAGAAGAGGGGAGAGGGGAGGGGAAGGGAGGGGAGAAGACAAGACTCCGGGTTGCCAGTGTGACACTGTAGTAAGAAAAATCTGTGCACCAGTTAATGCACTTTTGACAGAGACAAAGATGCATTAATGTCACTGAATATACCTGGGTAAGGAGAAGACGTGAGGAGGGTGCAAGGAAAGGAAAAACTAGTATTACTGGAGCAATAGCACTCCTTTCCCCTAACTTTTGTCCTTGGCCAGTTTTTCACCTCACCTGACCCCCCTGCCCAGGATCCACGGGAGGAGAGGGATGGGCAGGTCCCACCAAGGCGATGCCAGAAGACAAGTCGCTGTAACAGCCCTGCTCGGGGCCGATTCCCAGGGCGCTTCACATCCAAGGCCGCTTTGATCTTTGAAACCAAAATATTTCATTATTTTCACAGAAAATCCTGAAACAAACAATTTCTGATCTCTAAAATGTATCCTCTTCCAGCTGACGCTCTTTACAGTGAAACTGCATTTTCCATAAAACGAACTACTCATCTGAAACATTTCTTCCCATTCTTCTATTCAGGCATTTTCTCTCTGTCCAGCCCAGCTTCACGGGCAGCAGCAACATTCTTCTAAAGGACTTCTGTAAAAACCTATCATTTTCTGAAGTCAGACAACCAGAAATAAACCCAAAAGTTTCCTCTGTACAATGTAGTACGCATGAGAACATATCAACCTAGTCATATAAATTATAAAAAAACCTTCTGAGCTGTGTACTTGGGTTTATTTGCACTGGGGGTGATTTCTTTTTGTACAGTGACGGATTTCCTGCAAGATTACACAAAATTGGCAACCTGGCTCCTGCACCAAGGGAATGTCGCAGTGAGACACGTCCATGGACACTAGGTGGCATATCTGTATTATAACCGAACAGGGGGGTATGGAGATTAATTGAAAGACTTAAAAATTTGGTAATCAAATAGCCCTCAAGAGGGAAGCATTATCCCCTTTGAAAGAAAAAAGCTTCTACTTAAACATGTTGCAGTAGTTTCTTCTGTCACCGTGTAGCATCAAACCCATTCCTGTTTGGTGACCAAAATAAACTGAAAGTGGGGCTGCCCTACAGGACAACTGCAAATCTGACCGTATTTCAGAAGAACTCAGGCTGGAAGAGACCTCCGCAGGTCATCCCAGTCCAACATCCTCAGAGCAGGGCTAACATCAAAGTCTGCTCAGGCTGCTTGGGGCGTTTGTCCATCAAATTTTGCCCTCTCCAAAGGCTGAGATCCCACAGCCCCCTGTGCTGTGGTCCTGCTGCCCAACCACACTTCGTGGCAAAGTGTTTTCCTTTCATACAGAAGTTCCTATGCCGCAAGGTGTTGGGCTTCTGCCCTTTTCGGAGACGTCCCCTCCGCCTTCTCTTCTCCCAGCTGCGCGCGCGCCAGGCCCAACGTGCGATTGCAAAGCATCTAATTAGGAAACGTGAGTTATTAAGCGTGAATTTTCATGATGTGGTTACAAGGAAGGCCCACAAGATGCCAGCAGCCGTCCAGGTCCTGTGCTGGTAAAAGCAGCTCTGTGGGTCCACAGCGTCTGGGTGGGACGGCAGCCAGCCTTCTTCAAGCCAGAACTTCACACTGTCCCATCTAGAGAGGTACCCGAGGAGGAAAAAGTAAAAAGAAGGACCTATCAAGAAGGAGAGGTAAAAATTCGGGAGGGTGAGGAAGAGAGGTCAGGACAACCAGCACCTTGTCCATCTGCCCCCAAGCAGCGGGCAAAGCCTTTCAACAGCTCTTTGCTTCTAAATCCCCCTTTTTCCTGGTCAGGAAATTCCACTGTGCGATTCCACGCGGGAGAGGAGGGCTGGGGGTCATCTAATGACAGCTGGGCATCTCTGATCGCCCAAGCCCAGACAAGGACCCCTGCTCGTCTCCTCTCTGAGGTCTTTGGCCACTCAGCACCGCTGTGCACAGCTCCGTGCTCAGGCTCGGTGTCCTCCGTCTAAGTGGGGAAAGCATGTAAACGTAGGAAAAAATATGACACCTTCAACGAGGCTTCAATTTCATTGCTGGAAATACTTTAAGAGGCCGAATAGGATGGGGAAGAGAAATACCTGCTTTTCCTTCTGTCAACATGCACAGTAAAGAGAAGCTTTGATTTTCATGCCAGAGCTGTTAAAAAGCCCACGACCAGTAACTCATTTTATGATTATTTTTTCCCCCATGTAGGAGAGAAGCTGAAATACAGCAGTAGAAGCTTAGAAAAGTTTTAAAAATTACAGTTAACTCACCTGGATCGGTGTCAAGGTTTAAGAAGAAGAAATGAAAAAAACTAAAACTACTAAGACAAAATATACATTATGCCACTGAAACACGAGGATGAAAGAGAGAGAGAAAAGCTACTGACCCTGAGGCCTGTCCCCTACAGAAATCCTCTGCCCTGCAACACCCACACAGTGCAGGACGCCAGGTAAATGAACTGCTGCAGGTTAATGGTACAATTAACGTGCATCTCAAATTAACGTGCATCTCAGCCCAGCCATAGGGCATCCAAGGGCATTTTGGTGAAGTGATGGGAAGGACGATGGTTTCCTTGTTTTTAAGGCACCTCAATCCATATGGCACAGAAGAGGCTCCTTCCATTTTGCTGACAATCCATCATCGATGTATTTTGCTGGCTGAACACTGACCCCTCTGCATCACCGAGCTGTGCTAATGCTCATCTCAGCATACGTCAAGATGCCACGGGGAAGCTAAAGTTCTCATCCCCTTACCCCCTGTATTTCCAAGGGAAGAAAACGGGGGAGAAAACTCAGGAAACATGAAATCCCACCACATGAGCACGGCTGGACTTACTGCAATGTGCTCAGGGGAGAAGGACACGTGGCGATACCAGCAGCAAGGACTCAGTCCTCTTGATGCCTCTATATATTTGGCTCACAGCCACCTCCCTCCTTACTGGAGGACAAGCCCACCACCACCATGCCATCCTCAAGATAGGTATCTTGATCTTGCTGACGGTGCGGATGGCGAGACTACCCAAACCAGCAACAAAAGCAAAGCGATGGAGGCTTCACTCACGTACCGGCACAGACAACTGAAAAATAACCCCAGCGTGGTGGTTTTTTCAGAAAAAAATGGCATTTTTTCCTCCAGTAACTTGACAGAAGTGAGGAGGCTCAGCTGTTCGCTGCGCTGGGAAACATGAGAAGGGATTTTAACAAGTCTTCAGTGCGTCCTGCTCCCACTGACAGCAGCAGACATTCAAGCATCTTAACGGAGCATCTTTACAAAGCCAGTGCTAAGCTCTTTTGGCAAAAATCCCTCAAATGAGGGTTCTGCTGTTTGTTCTCCTAATCTTTTGAGCAGAGCGGAGAAACCACGAGGAATGAGTTTTGCCGCCTAAGGACAACGCATTTGCTTAGTTATTGATTCTGAAGCTTTCCAAAAATCAAAGGGTGGCAACAAATTGAAGTTCGTGCGTAGCCTAACAGCGATGACAGGCCAAGCGTATCGTGTGCTGAGGGCAAACATGCACACCAGGAGCTCCGGGTACAGAGAGGGCAACTGCAAAGTGCTGAAGCAGGAGGACCGAGAGGCCTGGCATCAAGATCTCAGACTTCACGAAGTCTATTTTAAGTACAGGAAGACAGACGGCTCACATTTTTCATGCAGAGATGTCTTCGGTGAAAAAATCAGGGTTTTTTCAACCCCCCCTTGTCTCCACACCCCAAACCTATCACGATCACTGTCGCTTTCTATTTTTCATGACATTTTCTGCTGCGTTTTACTGCCTCGTGTTAGCATCTGAAATACACAATACTCTGCTGGTATCTGGGTCACCCACACCGAGAAAGGGAATCCCATTATTGTCCCTCCTCGTACTTGAAATGAATGAATTTGTACAGTCAGCTCAGCTTTGGATTCAAACGCTGATGTTACCGTGACAAGCTGCCGCCACCCGCGTGTAAAAGCACTGCGAGCCTTTCATCCCAGCCGACGCAGAGGCAGGGCGATGACATCCCCCAGGATATTTGGGAGCCCAGGGCGCTGCCTCTTCATCATCGCTGCCGCTGCCTTTGAATATAGACGGAGCAGTGAGAATATTTATCATTTATTGGTTTTACCCAAAGGGATACACTACGTCCCACCAGATCCTATCTGCTTTGCAGACTGAGAAACAAGCAAACACCGCTAACTGGGAAGGCTGAAAAACACACAGAAGTCAAGAAAAAGTCTTTCCCTTCGTCTGCTTCATCTTTGGGTGGAGCCCAAAACAAGCAAACACCAGTTCTGTCCCAAAGCCACGAAGCTGCGCTCCCGAAGTCTACCTCGACGACCTGGGCTACTCCTCCTGTTAGCAGGAACACTTCTGCCTCTCACCCTATGGGTAATCAACACTGAAGTAATTAAACAAGAGAATAAACTTAGGAGTGCAGAACAGAGGAGCTACAGAGCTGCTGTACGACCTGAAACCACGGCACAAACCGACTACGGCCAAACATCTCAGCCTGACTTAATACTGTGACTCAGGACGCAATTATCAATCTTCTCCTGCTACACCTCAGTGCGTTCACAAGTGCGTTAATTAAACTATCAGCTGCTGGCTGGAAAAGAGAAAAGATGTAAACAGCATTGCGATCTTGGAACCTTTGGTTCCTACCTTGACAACTGCCAAGTATATTTTAAATCTTCAGTTCTCATTGAAGTTATGAAAAACTCAGTGCCTAAATAACCCTTCAACAGAACTAAAAGTGCTGGCACATGTGCACACATAAAAAATTCACCTAAATTAAACGATTATGCTGAACTAGTTTAGCAACATTAAATATTCTTAAAGTGGCCACAACTCAGTTTCTCTCCATAAGTTAAGTTTTACCAAGCTACGCGTTTGCCCAAGACCCAGAGCCGTATTGCCTGCATGGTGCCGAGAAAGCTAATACATTTTAAAACATTTTAAGCTTAGGGATTTATGGCTTCAGAACAGCAGAAAAGAGATGGTACTGCTGCAAGACAGTAAACTGATTTTTTTTTTTCATTTTAAAACACCTTTATGCATCCGTGTCAAAACATCCAGGGGTATTTTTGGTGATAAGAAGGGCTGTGGAACAAAGTTGCCCTCCTCCCCTAGCAGGAAAAGGTTTGCCTACCTTTTTCCTCATTATTCTGGGCCTCTATTATACAGTAAGCTACTTTATTACAGAAAAAAATCATGACTTTGGTTTTGTCCCCCTTGTCTTGTAGCGACAGCCAGTAGTCCTGATCAGCAAGTGACGAGTGTCCTTCAGGAGCAGGCAGTAAATGTAAATTTAGCAAAAAGCACTTATCAAATATAAATACAGGATCTGCGCTCTCAGGATTATCTGATTTTCCCTTGCTGCAGAAAAATCCCCATGTAAATGAAATCCTAAATTTATTTTGCAGCTGCATGATGGCAAGATGTACATGGCCAGCAGCGTATAGGCTACCACTAGTACACAGGTGCGATTTACTGGGATGTTATAATGTGCAAGCACAAACATGCTGTAAAATCAGGGAAAATTTGTCTTCTGGAATCCTGAGCCTCTAAGGATGGGGATCCCAGAGCCTGCTGGTGCCCTGTCCAGTGTTGCTCTACCCTCTGAGACGTGTTCTTTCCCCAGCTCTCCAGCCTGAACCTCCCAAGCCACAACCGGGGGCTGTTTCCTCTCATTTTAGCACCCGGAGAGGAGCTCTCAGCTCCATCACCTGTGTTACCCCCTCCAGGCAGCGGCGGGTGGCAATGAAATCCCTCCCCAAGCTCCTTGCCCGGCTGAACGAGCAATTTAATTTCTTTCCTTTGGTGTACTTTTCCATCTTTCCTTTGCTCCAAACTGCCTTTGCCTAAAGCATTGTTCTTAAATTAATTATCAAGGAGCTTTATGCTGCAGAAAAGCATCATTTTGGGCCTCCACTGGGACTCTGCAGCCCAGGAGCGTGAAGGCACAGCCCCTGCAAGACCCGTGACTCACGCTCTTCTGGGACATTCATACAAGTTTTATATATATAATTATTTTTCTTTGCAGCTCTACTTTTAAATATTTGGATTTGCAGCTCTCTCCGTACGTGCACACTCCCCAGCCGTGCCTGCCTCCCAGGACGGCCGCTGTCGGCATTACTTCATTAAGGTTACATGCAATTAATCCAGGAAATTCGAAGGTGATTTTGCACGGTACCTTCATAGGCGCGAGCTGGATGGGAGTGATGCATGAGGGATCCACCATAGGCTTTGGCCGGTTTGCCGTGTCGGCCAGCAGGCTGTGCCACTGCTGGGGTAGTCCCGTGAACTTCTGCTCCCGATGGTCGAAGCCAGTGTGAACCCGATGCTCGAAGTTAGAGGGCCCAGAAATTTCAAGCCTTTTCTTCTTCTTTCCGAACATGGTGGAAAAATCTGGACGAGCCATAGGGAAATAGGAAAGAAAAGGGGAAAAAAAATCAGTATCTTTATGCTTTGTTGCACCCTGCAGCCATTGCCTACTGTATGGATAATTTAAGAGATGTTATTAGCCAAATACCTACACGAATCTTACCCCACACATAATGCCTTTGAGATCTATGCAAGGAAAGCACTTACCTGACCTCCTCTCACAGCATCTGAGATTTTAAGAAATTAACTCAGTCTCTAATCTAGATATGTTCATAATACCTTTTGAAACAAGGGAATGCCGCTATTCCCAGGAGACAATCTCTAGAGAGAGCTGGGCTGACCTGCCTGCCTGGTAGAGTTAATTGTTACGGCACTTACTCTACAGAAAGTGAGCGTTTTGGTCAACTCTTCAGTTGTTATTTCCTGACAAGAGTGGGTTTGTTTGCCTTCCTCCTGCCTGCTCTGCCCCTCCTGAGGAGCCTGGGGAAGGCAGCAGGACAGTTTTTAGAGCAGCCAGGGAGCACAGGAGATAGCTGGGGCAAGAGAGGTCTCGGAGGCAAAGTGGAAGGAGGCATGAACTGCCAACCGAAAGGGATGAAGGTATTTGCTCACTCTGTTGGCACAGGAAATAGCCCATACACTCACAATCTCGCTTAATCCTTGGGTTTGGCGGGCCTCGCCTTGCAACAAAGTGGAGCCTGATGGTTGTATTGAGGCAAGTTCAGAATGGACTTTCTGGAGGACTCCAGAAACCTGCTGCGTAAGGCCAGGAGAAATTCCTGGTCCCAGGGAAAGAGACAGAGGTCCTGTCGCTTTTCAGTGAAACCCTGTCCTGCCCTGGAAAAGCCCTCTGCCTGCTTTCTGCTGTCTCAAAATAGTCCTCCACCTTGATCTCATGGACTTGGTAAGACCTTGAGCAGCATCTGCCTGAAACAGCAGCTGGGAGAGGAGGCCGGCAGCTCCATAAAACCTCTCCTATCACTGGGGAGACCCAGCGTAAAGGTGCTGCCCTGGCTTCATGATTCAGGAGGTGGAGAGAAGCTCAGGGAAGAAAACACAGCTGCATTGCTGCTGCTGAAAAAAAAAAAAAAAAAAAAAAAAAAAGGGATGATAAATCAGGTATTCCACCCCCATTCCCTTTTACCAGTTTATTTAAAGATCAGGTCCATTATTTGAAAATTGATTGCTGGCTGCGTTATGAGTCCCCTCCGCGTGTTTGCGGTGGTTATGTCTCCCTGGTGCGTATCTTCTTTAAGCGGAGCAGACCTGCTCCCGTTGGCCTTTTTTTCATAGGTCTCATCTCCCACGCTTTCCTCTGGCTTTACTCCCCTTCTCTGAACTCCCTCCAAATCTCCTGCCCTTCTGGCAGTCCCTCTCCATCTCCATTAACTCTACCATCTTCCTCACCTTCATCTCCTGACAACTCCTACGATCGCCCTGCTATCTAGCCCTTTTTCCACTTCCAACATTGTGATCTCCTCTCCTTATTTTTCACGTCAGTGGCACGTCGGGTACCTTGTGGCACTTGCAGAGGTGCTTCCAGCCTAACCCAAAGAAGCTGTCATGGCTCTTCTCTGGTCAAAGATTATTTATTTTCAAGGCTCAAACAGAAGCAGCCGGCAGCTCAGGTAGTAGCTCATATTCAGCGCCCATCCGCAGGGCTCCACAAACCGCAGCCAGCTGCAGATCAGTGGCACCGGATTGATTTCATTCACCCTCTGGGGTGTGAGTCTATGAGGCCTACAGGAGTCACATTTTGAACCATCAGCTCTGCACAGGTACTTCTTCACCTGGTCGACGCCAGTACTTCCAGGGTTTCCCTCTGGACTTGCGCCCTAACGCAGCTGCTGGATGCTTGAAGTCCTCTAGAGCCCCAGACAACGCCAAATAAATAAAAAATATATGGTATACCATATATTGCCTTTTTAAAAATATACAGCAGATTCATTCAACAAGTTATTACTTTTTTTTTTTTCTTTAATTCCTCTTTGATACATTACGCTCTCTTGTTTTAATACCACTGCAGCTAGAAGCAAATGTGAAATTTGGCCCAGCGGGACCTTCATGCTCTCAGGAGACTATGTTAGTCTCAAACCTGATGCCAAGGCCAGGTTTTTGCGTGGGGACGGTGTCTGAAGCCTAGGCAGTGGGACTTGCTCCCCTCTTCTGACTGCAAATCATGCTTAGATCAGCTTAAATAAGCTCTGCAAACAGTCTCCTGGTGCTACTGAGAGGACCAAAGCCTCGACCGGCTCTTAAGGGTATCAGTAATAAACACTGCGTGCTGCTGCTTTGCTGCATCAGCCAGCAAGGTCTCCATTTCACCGCAGAGCAACGCTGACCTCTCCTTCCTGTGGTCCCTCTAAATAACTGTAATTAATATACACAACAATCGCAAGGAAACTTCATTTCCCCTGATTTCTCCCAAAGAACGGGAATGATGCTACTTGTTTTCCGTAGCTGTCTAAGGATGCGGGTTTAGGGCCACCAAGCCAGTGAAACCTCCTGGCTCCTGCCTCGTAATTGTCCTGGTTCAGTCCCTAACAAGGTGATTCTCCTTACACCTCGAAAAGGAGATATGATTTAATCTCTTTGCCATAGCTTTACTGATACCATACAAAAAAAATAAAGCGTTTACTCATCTAGGAATGCAAGCAGAAAACATCTTGGACAAGTGAATGAACGAGAACAGCGCCTCTTATTGCCAAAATGATTTGATGAGCCTCGGAGAGTTAAGTGCTTTGGAGAGAAATGACGGGCCCCTCCAGTCCCCCCGGATGCCAGACAGTACGCATACAACATAAACGTTATGAAATTTCTACCAAGAGCACAGAAGGCATTTTATTAATAAAGAAGTTCATTCAGGCACCCGTCCATTCTCTGTCATGCAAAACAGCAAGCCTCTCACAGTCATTAAGGAAACCCTAATTTCCTAATGGGATTAGTTAGGAGAACATCCCGCAGACAAGGGGGCCATCGCCTGCATTTAGCGGAGGTGAAGGGAGGTGAGTGGCCGTGGGGCAGCAAGGTGGGGGTGCCCGTGTCGCATCCTCAGCCGACCCTTCCCATGCCGGGGCACTCACCCTGCGCTTAATTCCTCCTGACAGCCTCCGACGCACCCCTGATCGCGCCAGGTCTCTCGGCAAATGCCATCTCTCTCAGTCCAGCTCCTCCCGCGCTCGCCCCCGCAGAACGGAAGGAAATGAGGTGTCCTACTCCTCGTTTGTTGCTATTTTGGTGGGGATGAGCACAACCAGGATGCCTGTCCTCTACTTGCACGTCTTTTCCCAGTGAACACTCTGGCTGATTTCAACACCACATATGTGGCACAAGGGGATGCTCAACACGAGGGGGCCAGGAGAGCCTGTCCTGACAACAGCTCTACTGATGGCAGTGGGTTTAAGCCAGCTCCGGAGGAAAGGAAGAACAGGACTCACCACTATGTGCCTTCAGTGGGGTATTCCTGTAGAAAGACTTCACTTATCCTCATGGTGAAATGACGCGGCACATTCATTTTGCGTTTATAAATGGGAGGATTGAAGGAGGCAGCCTTTTAGTTGCAAGAAACAAAGAATTTCGCCAGTGTGACAGCACGTGACCAAAAGCCAAGTCTGTTCTTCACCAGGAGGGAAGCCCGTACTCAGCTCAGGGCTGCGATGCTGAGGGGCTCCTCCAACCCATGCTCCAACCGTGGCACAGGAGTAAAGACAAGGGATTTTCTTTACCAAAGCCGTGATGGGAAAAACACGGACGTTACATTTACCAGAGGAAAACACAACACTGGTGGGGAAAATCAGACCCTGGTACTGCCTCTCCAGCCGACGCCGGCTGAGTAACCCACAGCAGCGCTGGTCCCAGCTCCACCACTGGGGAATGGGGAGGGATTAGGGACAGGAGGAGAAATGTCTGAGCTGTGCTCTGGAGATACAGCTCCCCAAACCCTTTGAAAATGGCAGCGTTTGCGTTACTCGAGCTTCTCCCCCGGACAGGAGCACCGCCGGCTCCACTGGTGCGGGCTGGGCAGTTGTAACGCAGCTCCATCCAGCTGCCGCAGGAACCGAGGCAACGCTGGAAGGCTGCTATCGGGAGCAACCATCGCATCTTGCACTTAATGCTGTTTGCTGTAGTGCCTAACAAATCAAATTACACGCTGATCAGCACTCCCGGCCTGTTAGATCTACGCCAGAATTTGCTCCTTTCCATTTCCCTACCTTCTGCACACAGAAATAATTCACTGGGCTCCACAGTCAATGGGCTCCTGGTCTGGTCCAAACTTCACCTCCAATGACAGCCGAGGTCCCCACGTGTAGAGAAAATTCCCTGGGACCAAGATACCGCCCATGCAAGGTGTGAGACATGGACCAGCAAAGCAAATCCACCATCAGCTACTGCACCATCGTTGTGCCGCCTCCCACTCACAAATGAAGGTCTTTTTCCAGCAAGAAGTATCCCACAGCCCTACCCTGGAGTGAGAAGGTGGCAGTATTATTTTGGGTGCCAGGGGAGCCCATGCAGATCCTCCCATGAGGGTGTCTGTGCTCAGGACAGGATTCCCAGCCATTGCCTTCCCACGGAAAGTTAAAGCCTTGCCCAGCTCCTGTCCCCGAGCTCCTGCTCCAGGTGACAGGTTGCTCCGTCTGTTCTGTCTCATTCACTTGGCCCCTTCCTGGGGGTTTGGGGGGTTGTCCCTCCCCTGCGTGTGACATCAGGGGACACCCAGGGGGACCAAATAACTGAAAAGCGGAAAGCCCAGATTTATGTAAACAGCCTCAAAGAACAAACTTTTGCACTTAAAGCATGTAAAACCTGAGACAGAACAAAAGGAAGAAAGGGTGTCTTCAATCCTGAAGTTAATCTTATTCTGTGTCTTTTATCACATCCTAAATAAGAGTAATCCAGTCAACCCACCAAACAGGAAAGGAGCCTGCTCAACTCTGCCTGACTTACTGAGTGCCAAACCCCGTTCCCAATGAAGAAGTCAGAGCCACGTTTTTCTTCCCCTCCCAGCAGCCATTATTTTAGGTTAAAAAGTAGGGAAATTGGAACGGCTTACTTTGTCTTGTAATCTTGAAAGCTACCAAGGAGCCCCAAGTGCATCTGCAAAGCACCGACGAGGGCACTTGCCGCCCCAGATGACCCCACACTGAGCAAAGCTCTGCGAAATTTTGCCATGGGTAAAAATATACAATAACTTTACAAAGTTAGTAACTAGAATAACGAAGTAAGAGGGGTGTTTTTACTTAAAAACGGAGCTTTTAATCATTGCGTCCCATAGCTACGTAAGCCCTATTTATTTTTTTTTTTTATTATTTCAGCAGCTGGATGCTGTGTCCCACTAACCCAAGGAAATCACCTGTGCCCAGAAGCAGCGCAACCTGGAGCCCCCCCGGTAAGCCTGCACCCCAAGGCAGCCACACAGCCAAAAAACATTCACCAAATGCTTAATTTTTAAGAACTTTCCAGAAAACTGTTAGCAACACAGATTGCAAAATGGGAGACGGGTGCGGGTTGCTTTCCTTTGATAATTTTTACTTAATAATAATAGTTTTTCTGTAGCACAAGGACCTCAATTATTCCGCTCCAGAGCAAACAAAACACAGTAATACATCATTAGCTTCGCCAGCTTCTGTTCCCGTGCTCTGATTAATTGTAACCTTTCCCGATATTTGATCGTAAATGAAAGAGTATGAATTGAGAAGCGCAAATTAAATTAACGTGTCAAGCCAGCTCGCGTAGCCAGTACCCCAGATAAATGTGAGCTGGGCTGATACTCAATCTCAAGGAGAAAGGAAATGGCTGGTATGGACTGACGGCAGCATAAATCGCAAAGAAATCCTCTGTGAGAGAGAGGTAAAACTGATGTCGGTTCTCCTTCAGCTCACACTGGTGCGAGTCCCCGCTGCTGAGCCAAGCGGAAGGAGACCAACGCATATCTGTGTATCTATATAGCTATAAAAATGAGGAAAATCCTTTTTTTTTTTTTCAGTAAGGAATACCAACCACAATGGTTCTGTGTTTCCTTTTTTTGTTTGCTTTAAGGACAGTTTGAAGCTTCTCGGCGAGGACCCTCTGCAATCAGAGTATGAGTCTCCTTTGCAAAAAAACCCCACAGACCCACAACAAACTGTGGCTTGACTGCAGGCATGCATTGTTTAGAAGACTTTACCTCTATTTTTCTATTTTTAACTGAAAATACAGAGAACACTGTTTTTCAGGAGATGAAACAAGCAGCAACACCTGGAAAAGCAGAGCAGACTGAACGAGAAGCCAATAAAATTAATGGAAAGGCTCTCAAAACCCACACTGGTTTCAGGTCAGGCCTGACACGTCGCTGACTCTGGGACGAAGGAGAAATCCCATTTGACTTCCCAGATAAGATACTCCTAAACACTTCCCTAACTCCCCCAGGATCTTTCTGGATGTGCAGGATGGAGACGAATAGGAAATGGGGGGGGCAGCTGCCCGCAGAGCACATTCAAACTCCAGGCTGGTGGGTCCCGCGGTCCTGTCTTGCATTCATTCATTCATTTATCCAGAATGAGATCTCATTACCTCTTTAGACACCACTAGTTTAAGATCTCATGAAGGAAGGGATATCGTTTCTTTTGCCAGGTGGATGGACGACACCCCATGCGGGAGAGCGCTGGGCTGGTTCATCTCTATTGAATTAGAGGCCTGGTTTCCCGCAATCCCTGCAATCCGCTGCTCTTCTCGATTACCATTTCAGCATTTCAATTTGGGAAACAACAGAATAAACCTTTAGAAAATGTTCTGACGTACCCTACTGATGAATTAAGATCACTATTTTAAACACCAATTCTCTGATGGCAACAAAAGGGATCTACAAATCCTCAATGGACTAAGTCAGCCAATACAGCCTGAATTGTGACAGTCCTCTCTATGCTGCTAAGCTCTTCTGCACGTAAATACTGTCACTGATGACAAATTAACCACCTGTGACCATAGTTTTTCCAGCCTGACTCTATTTTAATTCAAAGAAAGTATAGAAATAGCATTGCTGACACACGTCCACATGAGTTTTAGGGACAAAAAAGCTTGACGGTCAGTAAGATTCAACTTATTTCCATGGATTTTCAACCCGTTTTATATTTTTGGAGACGGGACAGACTCCTAAGTCATTTAAACAGTATTAAAATACATGGAAATGTATTTAATCATGGAAAAATATATAACGGTAGACCAGACCACACCTGACAAGTACAAAAATGCCATCTTTCTCATTTACCCTACGGCATTCTGCTTATTTCAACCTCAGGTCAATCCAGGCAATTTTTCAGCCTTCCCGTGTCACTGCCCAATATAATAAAATTACATCTAAACAATCATAAGCTGCCCAGGACTTGTCATTTTCCATGTTTCTTTTCAATCCCACAACACCCTGTTTATGGCTGAAAATGCCTTCCCTCGTCACAGCACGGCAGGGCGTCCCTTGATAGCCGGCCCACGAGACATATCTCATAGAAACGCGCAACGGAACAAAAGATGGGAAAAAACAGTAACAAAAGGCAACGCATGCTTCGGGAGAAATAGTAAAAGCCGGTACAGAGTGGCCAAACTAGGATTGATGCACTCCAGGGACCAATACTCATTCTTCTTATTGAAAGCTCCTCTTGTACGAGGACTCATTTCCACAGACTGACTGACGCGTGCTCTCCTCGTTTAGAAGCCTTGCGATTCCCAGTGGATTTGAACGCTCGGCAATTTTCGGCTGAGTAGCTTAAACGCTCGTATTGTAGTCAGTCACTCTCTATTATCTTATACACACGCACACATATATAGCAACGGGGCGACAGAGGTTCCTGCAGCGAATTAGTCTGCAGCAGCTCTGGGCAGATTAAAGAGGGGAAAAAACCCCCAAACTCCACCAACCCCTGGAGGTAACTCACATCATTTCTGTCCCTAGCAACTGAAAAGATTCCAGACGTGCAGAAGCAAATAGTCCTCTGGGTGCTCAGCTTGAGGTAATTAACAGTATTAACTTGGTAGGAAACACTGGACACCCACAGGGAGGGGGTATTAACAAGGCACCCATTAAATGAGACACCCCAAGCTACTTCTGAAACTCTCAGGCAACTTCCGAAACTTCAAAGCAGCTGTAATATTTTTTATGAGTTGATATTATTATTATTTTCAAATATAGAGTTACAGACTATAAAGAACACTGGTACTGTCCTTCTGTGTCTGAAACAGCTGCTGTATGTTTTGAATTAGGAAAAAAACACAGCAAAAGCAAATACTGTCAAGAAGGAAAGTGATGACAGACTGGTAGAGAAGACAGAGATAAGGAAATATCAAAAACAGAGTTGAGAAACAATATTACTTAATTTGGAATATTATTATATATCGACATTTCTAGAGGTTGGCGTGACTGAAGGGTAAGAACTGCAGGGATACAAAATCATACATCTGTCGAGAGAAAGGACCAGGAGAAGCGGTTGAAATGCCCTTGGAAAATTGTTCGTGCACCAGGTTACACCGTCTCTGCCCTTTGGGCCACATCCTTGGGCAAAGCCTCAGCGAAACAGACGGCCTGGCACCGACCCGCAGCACAGCAAAGGGGCCACTTGGGCAGTAAAATTTGTTTTATTTTTGGTTTTGCAGGTAAAGCTTTCGTTTTAATCCTCTGAAACTGAGTCTCCTCCCCAACACTTGATGGTGGTTGCATTACAAACATACCAAGGACCAAAGCGCATTAGGCTGTGGTAGGGTTTTTTTAGAATTCCCAGGAAAACCTAATCACAAGACCACGCTGCTGCTCATGAGTACCCTGCATTTGCTATTCATGTACCCTGATCATTTGGACAAAATAGATTTTCCTTTTTAAAAAAAGACGCAAAATGGTTTCTAGGTCTCAAAACCAGTTTATCTCGTGCTGGTTGCATCCCTGACTGCACCAAATCTGCCTGAAGGAGGGGCTGCGGGGGGGACCTGCCCCAGCGCCGGCTGTTCTGCTTATCCTTCGGGTGCTGTGGAACGGTGACGGGCACGGATGGGACCTGGGGGGGGGGGCACAGGC
>VXBO01004774.1:47513-89057 GCA_013400135.1 Rhinoptilus africanus
GCACAGGCCTGCAACAGCATCATGTGCCACCCGGACACATTAATGAGATGGGGGCTCTGGAGCCGACCTCCTGCCGTAAATCCCCGCTGGCGTGTTCACATTCAACACACTGATTTTTTTCCTACAGCGATACTAATTGCATTTCTTATTTTACTTCTAAACCAAGACAGGCTCTCAGGAATTGCTCTATTGCCCTCACGTTTGTAATGAAGATTGCTTTCCAGTGAATGATGAACAGAAACAAATGCTTCCTAATGCATTATTAATGGCAAGCCTCTGATAAGAATATTCTTTAGGATGAAACACATCTTCTGACCTGGGAGTGTTTACCAAGAAATGGAACAAAAATCAGATTATTTGATATGTCAAAATATCTTTAGAATGCAAACAAACACATCTATAGATTAACACATCCACAGCAAGTGCCTGGAAGATGAAAAGTGGGTTTCCTACTGCAGTATCAGGTTTCGCTCTGTACCGCTCTAACATATCACTGAAGGAAAAATATTTCTGTAATCTACAATAAACCACAAATGTATAGATCCTACTTTAAATTTGTATTCCTTACATGTTTTCTTGTCTTTTTCTCACTCTGCATTATGCTGAAAAACTGGTTTGAAAGTAAATTCTTATCCTATTATCTATTGAGTTGCTGTCATACAATACTCGGTTTCCATAATAAAATGATCCCTAGAAGGGTTTGCAAGAGTTTGCTATTTATTATGTCCTTCAGAGAGTTTACCTTAAGTTCTTTATACAGAACACTGAATGTTTATAAAGTGATGCCTGTCAGTCCTCCTCCTCCCTTTGGATCATCCACAACAATCAATAATTGCAACTGGGATCATTCCTTGATGCTGGTTTTTTGGAGGTAAGTGACCTTGCTGTGCAGATTTTGCGCTTTGCCACCTCCAGACATCAGCTTGGAAGCGACGGGTCTCACCTGGTCCCTGCTGAAATGGGAGATAAAGGTTGTGGGGAGAAATGGAGACCCTGTATGCTGTATCTCTGAAACCAATGTGAAAGTTTTGAGACCAGCCACAGAAAAACAAACAAAACCGGTAATACAATGTAAACGGAATGAAAAAACCCACACATTTTTATCTCTGGGCAATCAGTGCAAATTCAGAAAGATGGATGCTACTGTGAGACTTTTATTGTTTTCCAGCTTTTAAATGACTAAAAGAGAAATGGATTTTGACTGCAGGTAGGTTTTGAGCAACTGGAGAGGTTACTGCATCTCGGATGGCCACTACCACCACCTCCCAAGAACCTCAGGAGGTTCAACAAGGGTCCTGCACCTGGGTCAGGGCAATCGGGGCAACCCCCTGTATCAATAAAGGCTGGGGAATGAAGGGGGGTGTTGACTGATGAGAAGCTCAACGTGAGCCGACAATGTGGGCTCACAGCCCAGAAAGCCAACCGCATCAGAAGCAGCGTGGCCAGCAGGTCGAGGGAGGTGATTCTGCCCCTCTGCTCTGCTCTGGTGAGACCCCACCTGGAGCACTGCATCGAGCCTTGGAGCCCTCAACGTAAGAAAGACATGGACCTTCTGGAGTGGGTCCAGAGGAGGCCACAAAGATGATCCAAGGGCTGGAGCACTTCTCCTACGAGGACAGGCTGAGATGGTTGGGGTGGTTCAGCCTGGAGAAGTCTCCAGGGAGACCTTTTAGCAGCCTTTCAGTACTTAAAGGGGCTTTTAAGAAAGATGGGGACACACCTTTTAGTGGGGCCTGTTGCAATAGGCCAAGGCATAATGGTTTTAAACTAAAAGAGGGTAGATTTAGACTGCACAAAAAGAAGAAATTTTTTACACTGAGGGTGGTGAAACCTTGGCCCAGGTTGCCCAGAGAGGCGGTAGATGCCCCATCCCTGGAAACATTCAAGGTCAGGTTGGACGGGGCTCTGAGAAACCTGATTGAGTTGAAGATGTCCCTGCTCATTGCAAGGAGGTTGGACTAGATGAGCATTAAAGGTCCCTTCCAACCCAAACCATTCTATAATGCTGCAAGAGAAAGTGTCTCTGATTCCTACCTTTGGCGGAAGGATGCCACACATGAATCACTGCATTTTGATGGGCCCATTTATACGCTGTTTCTGGGAAAGGCGTGTATTGCCTCTCCAGGATGAAGGGTTTCATCTGAAATGGTCCAGAAGGACACTTCCAGCCTCTCAAAAAACCAAGGAAAGGAGGTTGCCAGGTGACTAGGTGACCAGCTAAAATGACTGCCAGAAACCTTGGTCTGGAAACACCAGAAGACAACCGCATTTATGAGACAGTTCAACTTGCAAACTTTTAGATAGTTATGCCAAAATGCCACTTTTCTCCCAGAAGAAATGCTCCTGCTTAAAACAACATGGCATCATCCCTCCCCAGCCCGACTGATTTTCCAAGCAGCTCCAAAGGAGGCTGTTCCATTGAGAAAACACCATCGTAACAAGGAATCTGCAAGAGAAGGCAAGATCTCCAAGTATTTTCTGAGAAGTCTTTTTTACTGCAGAGAGTGAGATGCTGAGCCTGCGCAGAGGTGAAGGACTTGGCTGTTATCCCTTAGGACCCAACAGCCCACAGCTCCCATCCTGCCCAGGGAAATGGTGCTGATCCCCTGCCAGACCCCTCTTTTTAAATCGCAGGAAAGCACAAATTTAGCACATTCACATCTGAGATTACAGGTCTTTCTTGAAATCCCAGCAGCAAAAATACACCATCAATTAGAAAAAAATAATTCAAAAAAAAAAAAAGACATCTCTGCATGCTGACTCTGGTTGCATTCACCGCTGTTTCCAGGGGCAGGGAGCTTCGATCATTCATTCATTCATCCATTCATTCGTTCCTTCCCTACTTCGTTAAGGAACAACTCCAACAAAGCTGCTGATACAACTGGGAAATCAGGAGATGAGCAGGGAAAGCGACTGAGAAAAAATGCGTTAAGGACACATGCGCGGTTATGCCAGGTGGTAGGGGCCAGAGTTAGCACTTAGTGAAAAAAAGGACTGCAAAATTCACTGGCTGAGATAAGAAATTAAGTATACAGAAGGAGTTCAGATCCTAATGGAAATATTTTCTTACTGGAACAAAATTCTTGTTTCTGGTCAAATGAAATACGTTGTCTTACCAAACCTTTCATTTCATTTTCACCATTCTCCCTTGGTTCTTAAATATGGAATATCATGAAACTCAAAAGCTATGTAAGTTAAAACCCCTCAAATGTCAGCCTGGGTTTTTCCTCACATTTTTGGACTTATGATTCAATACATTCCCTGCTATTTTTTGTTTCAGCCAATCTGAAAATTGTCTGTGCTGCGGGTGGGCATCAGAGATAACCTATTGCGTGCTTCATGGGGCAATATAAAGCTTTTAGGAAGATGCTTTTTCAGATGGCCACGATACTCAAATCACTGGAGACATTGCAACTGAATGGCAATAACATCTTTACGATGTGCCCCTGTAAATTAGTCTCTGCACTCCACGTGTGCTCCTGGCTCAGCCTTTGGCTGCACCCTCAGCACCCACCCCGGCGTGTGCAATGCTGTGCCTCGCCTTCAGCCATACTCACAACCCAGATTTTCTAAATTATTTCCAGCTTCTTCAGGATGAAGGCAGGAAGATGTTCTGAAAGGCTTTTAAAACGATTATGCAAAGCACAGTAGGCTGTATAATACCTTTTCCAGTAAAACTCCCTTTTAGTACTCTGACGGTAATCAACCGTGTTATTATAACTATTCTTGTTCCTCACTACGTATAGGCTGAATGTTTTAAATGGAAATAGCATCACCTTGTCCCCCCATGTTTCTTACTTGTGGCATGTCCTTGAAAGTAACCAATGCTCAGGACGCCAAAAGCTGAAGGCTGAGCTCGCCCACGTATGAGATGTGGTATGAATAAATCAGCGCAAAGTCCATGCGAGCTGCTTCTCTCTCGCTAGCAGGGGCTCAGGCTGGAAGAGCTTTATTTGCAGCGGAGCTGCCATGCAGCCTTTAACTACCCGTGGTGCCATTTAAAAGTATCAGTTCATTCAGTATACTCATTCTTTTTTTTAAAAAAAATGCCAAATAGGCAGCTAGGTTTATAGAGAAATTTAAAAAAAAAAAAAAAAGAAGTATATTTACTAAGGTGGTTTCTCTTACAGAGTTTGACTTACTGGGAAGCGGTTTCAAAACTCAAAGAAAACTCCAAAATTCAAAGAGCTTCAGACTTCAACCTAAGCGTCACTATCAGACTTTTTAGGGCAAGTCTTGCTCCCGCGTACCTGATGAGAGCGGAGGTGGGGATCCGCTGCTGTGTGTTTCACACCTCCCTGCGGGTCATCTTCAAACGCCGTTTATCTGTGCTCCACCACAGAGCTCTCTCGCTGCTGTCTGGGACTTTCTGGAGCACTGTTTGGGTCCTGATTCAATTGTTGTTGGCTTCAGCGGGAGGACTCTCACCCTAGAAATAGCCGCTTTCTTCTCCATTCCCTCTAGTGATAAAAGGATGTCCTAAATGGTAAAAAGCAGAGAAGAGGGGGAGTGAGGTTGACTTGATTTAAGAAAACTTATTTCCTATTCCCCTTCTTTGTAACACAGACTAGAGGAGATGTTGCTCCCCCCCCTCCCTCTTGCTGCCCCCACCTCCCACGTCTCATCAGAAACCAAAGTCCCTGCAACTTAAACTGTGTCCCTTCATCCATGTTTTCTGAGCCAACGTTTTGTCAAGCTGGACAGAGACTGACCTTCACATTACCTGCTCCGAATCCAGCAAAATTTATGTTCACCAGAAAAGGAAAGATAAAAATTTCCAACTTGGCAAAATCTCTGAGTCAATATTTGTAAATAAAGTCTAATTTAATTACCAATATATGTATTTTTTCAGCCGCCCAACCTCGAAAGAGCACACTCCCGCAGGGACGGAGCAATTGCACTATTTAACATGCAAAATCACCACTCTCCTATCAGCTTATTAATAGGTCGTTTCCTAATTCAGAGGAAAAGGCGAGTTACGGGCAAAGCAGAGGAGCAATAATCCGAACGCGAGCATCTGAAATGCTCCACTGAACTCTACTCCAGGAAACATAAGAAAAGATTTCTTTCTCTTCCCCTCCGATGACAGCTTTCCAGCGCCGCTGGCATCCATCACATGTGCAGAGGCAAATGCTTCCACTCTTGGTAATAATCAGAGCAAAGAAATTATGGATTGCGGGAGGAGGAACTATGTGGGTTTTTCTTCTCTTGGCCAAAAGCACACTTGAATGTGAAGAGCGCATGAAGGGAACTCAGTAGCAGTTTCCTCCTCCATTTCCACTTTCCGGGCAGAGCCAGGACTCCCTGCAGCTCTTCCACGTCACCCGTTTTTCTTGGGCTCTCAGTTTTGCCGTGCTGAGCCGGGGCTGGCTCCCGAAGGGCTAACTAAATCCATCAGCTCCTGCCCATCCTTCCCTGCACCGCTCCTCCGTTACCTATTTGTGCAGAATAAACTTCCAAACTTCATCTCACACCCAACTTCATCGCCAACTATTTATCCCTAGTATCAAGAGCAAAGTTACTCCCTTCTCATTTTTTGACTCCCTTTTTGGCTGAAAAATAATATGAGACCAAAGACCTGCCCTGGGCAGAACAGCTTTTCACAGCAGCAGCTAAAAAGGATTTTCCCTAATGTCATCATGCACTGAAATTAATAAATACACAACAATACAGAGACAAACTCAGGCACTGCGGGGACTAAGTAGGAAATACGTACAAATTACTGTTACAAGGACACAGAGTAAAAGCAAAAACAAATGGAAAAGACAGTACCAGATGCCTAAAACCAGAACAGAATATTAATAAATTATTAACGTGGCAGGTTTCAGGACAGGTGTTTATCCATTCTACGCTCTCTACAAAATCAGCTTTCCAAAGTCCAAAACATTAAGGCTTAATGAACCAGAGTACATTGTTTTACAGATGAGACACGGCCAGTCAGTTAAAATGCAGGAATAAAAGTGGAGGTTTAATTCAAGCTCCTCTAGGAAAGAGATTTGTTTGAAAAAGGTCAATTAAGCCTCCCACTCAAGTTAATCTCTTCTGTTTATTTAAAAAAAAATCTGGAATGAGGAAAAAAAATGACGACAGGCCAGCAAAGCAAAATTTTCCTAAGGAGGCACCAAAGCCAAAACCTGCGGGTCAGCTGGGAGAAACACACGCAGAAATTGCAATCAGTCTGCGATTCACGGGGATGAATCACGTGGGGACGACTCATGCCAAGACATTCTCCCAGTTAGCCTAATGAAACACCCTTCTCTAAGGAAGGTAGCAGTTCCCGAATCCATTTTGGCAGAAGCCAACATTTTAACTTACAAGTCTGGTTTGGAAAGAGTCTCTGTGGCAGATAAGTGTGGACCCACAAAGAAACTCTTTCCATTAGTTTGCATTTTCCTCCAGAAGCAGGCAGCCGCCCACCTCCGCCTTCACCGCCCTTCGTGCTGTTAACGCACCATCCCCATCTGCATATATTGCCTTTAAGCTTTTGAGTCACCAATGATCATTTAGGTCAATAAATTTGCTTCTTCTGCTCTTCTGAATATTGATGGGTTTCGGTGTTGTTTTTTATTCCCCCCCATCCTTCTTTGGTCCCACTGTAACTCCTTCTGGGGCTGGGACTAGACGACCTATAAAGGTCCCTTCCAACCCAAACCGTACAAGGATTCTGTGATTTCTGAGCTTCCTATAGCAAATGCCAGGCAAAACCGCACGCTGTGCTGCCCATCTGCTTCCCCCCGCCGCCGCCTTCCCCTTCGCCCCGTGTCGCATCCGCTCGTTGGTCTACGTGACCTTTTGTGGCAAGGTGTTGTGTCTGTCAGGGCCAGCAATCCTGCCCAGCCAGAAAACAGCGTTACCCCTGACCACGGCCATCGCCGCGTAGTTTTCTGCCGTGCTGACTGGCACCACGCTCTTTTCCCCGACACAAAACACTAGAAAAAACTTCTGAAAGTTTTCAGCCTCCAACCGTTCATCGGGCAGGTGGGGAACCGCCACGGTGCCGTGACAGCCCCAACCAGGAGAAGCATCAGCTCACATTTATTTGCTGTGACTTCGATTGCGTTGGTGGATAACTCTTGGGTTTGTTTGTGAAGATCAAAAGTTAGAGAGTCATAATCCCCACAATCCATTGAATCTTCCTCCCACAGAGGAGAAGAACTCCTCCATAGCTTATGTTGGTACAGGTTGTTTGTAAGAAACAAATTTTTTTTACGCTGAGGGTGGTGAAATGCTGGCCCAGGTTGCCCAGAGAGGTGGTAGATGCCCCATCCCTGGAAACATTCAAGGCCAGGTTGGACGGGGCTCTGAGCAACCTGGTCTAGTTGAAGATGTCCCTGCTCATTGCAGGGAGGTTGGACTAGATGCCTTCAAAGGTCCCTTCCAACCCAAACCATTCTTTGATGCTTCAAGATAAAGTGTCTCTGATTCCTACCTTTGGAGGAAGGATGATCTTTAAAAGTCCCTTCCAACTTAGAAGCATTTCATGATTCTACGCTCCCAGCACTTCAGAAAACAACCCGATGCACATGCACGTAGCAAGGACGCGAGGGACAACCCCTTTAGGGAAACAACCGTGCACAGGCTGACAGGGTGGGAGGGAAGTGCAGTGGGAAACGCAGAAGTGATGGGGGCAACATGGAAAAAACCCTCAGAAACCGGGAAGACAAGAGCAGCACAGAGGCATCACCACGAGAGGCTGGTGGAGGAAGAGGAGGCTGAGCCGGAGGGGACAGATGCAATAGAAAATGGAGTGAGGGAGGAGAGGCCAGGCGAGAAGGAGCTGCATCCGTCAAGCAGCTCTGACTTGATGCAGCAGCAAAGGACAAAGCCGGCGAGCGGCTCTTAGAGGGCAAGGAGGAGGGTTTGGTCAGCCGTGCTTTACACGGGGTGAAGTGACGGTAACCGAATTAACTCGGCATCACATAGCGGCTGCTGCGGTCCCCTCTGCTGGGTCTGCCCGCATGTTCCTCCCAGCACCCTGAGCACTCAGAACCGAGTTAATTAGACACAGACCCAGCCTCGGCAGCTCCCTTCCCCCAACAAGAGGCCTTCACAAAGCCATAAAACCCCCTTGGGCTCAGGTCTTTAGCCCTCTCTCTCACTTCCCTTTGAAGCAAGACTTCCTAAGATCGGTAACACCATATTCTCCATCTCCACCTGTGGCCCCAGGAACGTCAGAAGCCACTCGGCACATGAGGGTAATCCCTGGCTCTCTGCAAAAACATGCTTGCAATTGGTTTCTAGGAAATTAATTTCTGCAGGAGCGGCTAAAGGGGGCTCACCTTCTGCACAGATTCATCAGTACCAGTGCGGTCCTGCCACGGTTTGGCAAAGAACTTCCACCCGTTTGGATGACACGTGCTTTGTCCCAGCTCTGCATTTCTTTAAAGGCAAAAAAAAAAAAAATCTGCTTTCACAGCTGCCTCCATGGAAACAGCAACTCTGTGGTGCTGGCGATGCTCCAGGCTCGATGCGCTTGGTTCGAACATGGAAATCTGCATTTCTTGATCGCAGAGCGCTGAAACCTCCAGCCAGGATCCCAGAGCCCAGCCAGGTCTCCTCTGGCTCGTTCGTCGGGACCAGCAAAGTTCCTGTGGGTCACATCTCACACTTGGCAACATCTGCGCAAGCCTACGGCTCAGGAATGGGCCACAATGCTTGAGAAAGTGGCAGGACTAGCCAAAGCTTTTAACTCGCACACTTCGTTAACTCCAGCAGCGCTAATGCAGTTCCCGGACTACCAAAGTAGCTAATAGATAGAGATGAAAGCAAGTTTCTCCACTGTAATGCGCTTTGAGACCAAACATCCAATAAATTTAAATGAAATTAAAACCCATTTTCTCCAATGGTCATTACGAAAAGCTTGCCTCCATGTGCACTCTGCTGGATTTGCCCCCCTACACCCTGCTGTATCCCCCCCAGCAAGGCTGTGGCTGGTGGGAAACTGCAGCAACACCTACACCATTCCTGGGCTCATCTTCCAAAGGAGGATAAACGATTCCTTCGGCCCGTCAGAGCATCCCCTAATCCACACCTTTCAGACTATGGAAAAGGATGTGCGGCAGCTGCACAACCAGAGCGCAGGTAGAGAAGAGGAGATTCGCCCTCTGACTTGGGAGAACGGGTCCAAGTGTAATAAAACGCAGAGCTCTTCTATAATCATTTGTTCAGCTCCATAAATCCCAGGGTGTAAGCCAGGCTGTCGGGGAGAGCCAGCTGTGTAGGAGCTGTGTGGGAGCTCCTCTGCAGGAGGAGAAAAACCGCTGCGACCACCTCCAGCATCACGGAGCCACTGGGGAACTGGTGGTCCTCCGGTCTCACGTCGATTTGCTGCCACTATAGTACCACCATTCGTAGTACTATAAATACCAGCAGAGTGAGGCTTGGTGGCAGTTTGTGGCAAATATTAGGGAAATATAAAATTCAGCAATCCCTAATTGTCCTTCAGTCAGCAGCACCTGTTTAAATTACTGTTATTATGGCAAAGATACTGAAATTGCTAACGTAAACAGGACCGAGGGCTGCAGATGGAGGAGAAACCCATGACGAGGTCCCCAGGGAGCTCATGAAGGAAAGGCTGAGCACAGACCCACCTCGGGGCTGAGCTGACCAGGAGGTCCCATCCCGTGATAGACTCAGACCCATGCAAGCCACTGCTCGTGGCTACTGCAGGCTAAAGAAACACCTCCTACGAGGGCAATCGCACAACCCGGCTGGGAAGGGAAAGCACTCATCCTGCTGGTAATGACTGAAAACAGTTATGGAAAAGATGTCAAGAGAGACCAACAGAAACATCATCCACGCATCAGATGAAAACTGAAATACACCTTCTTTTAAAAACGGACCCGGCGTATTTGTCAAAAATACTGTTTAGGAGAATCTGAAGTTACTTATGGGCTTGGGCCGAAATTCAGCTGTCTTCTTCCTCAGAAACGCAGGCATTGCGTATGAAAGAGCTGCGGAGGAGGAAAAAGTGACAACACCCCTATGCCAAAAGGCTGTGCAGTTACACAGCTCAGCTAGGGTGGGAGAAGCAGGTCCAGATCTCTTCAAGGTCCTATTCAAAGCAGGGATTGAACAGAGGATTTTCAGAAGGAGTCTCACCACTATCTCCAAACGCTCTAGTATTGGTGTCTCTCAGGGCCTCCTCAAACCGCTGAGACGTGCACACAGACCGAGGCTGGGACCTGGGTCAGCCACCCGCCAGCAGTACAAAGCGGGTTTTTCTTCCCTTCTCTGCCAAGAAAGCTGTCCACCCTTCCCAGATTTGCTGCTCAGGATCCTAGGCCCAGGAACCGTGAAGCATGCTTGGAATCGTGGAATTCTGTTGGCCAAAGCCAACAGAAAGGAGAAGTATCCCTGCCAGGATCAAACGCAACTGGCCCTATGCCGTTGGCCAACACAAGGTTCAAGACCCATCCACCAGCACCAGCAGCCGCTGCTGGGTACCAGGAGCCATCTGTACCCCACAGGTTGATGCATCCCACCCCAGAGAGTCACACAGGTTGACTCTGTCCCTCAACCGCAACAATACATTCAATCAGCAATGGTGTCTCCACACAGAGGGAAAAACTCTGAACACTTGGTAAAAACACTGCCTGTGCAGGCAGGGAAAAGATCTTGAGTCGACACGAGGCTTTGCACATCACCGAAGCTCAAGTAGCTGCAAAATCTGGCCTAGAATACCTTTTACTTGGTTACGTGCTTGGATCGCAAGGGACTTTTTAAAAACGCATTTCTAAACCAGATGTCATAGCACCAATGTCCCCAGCTCCACCAAGGAATTATGCTGATTTAACTCTTCTGAGGGGCTTTGTCTGAACTTCGCTCAATTGATGTCAAAGAGCCAAACTCATCCCCGTTATCATAAGGACTGTAGGTATGGCTACCGTACGATGCAGTCCTTACCCCCGAGGGCTCGCTGCCTGCATCGACAAGGCAGAGCGGGGGAAAAAAAAACCCGAGTGGGACAAACCCCATTTGACCGCACGGTGAAGTGATTTTGTCTGCCTCACCTCAGGAGCCTGGGTTTGACTTCAGACCTTGAGCCCACCTCTTCTCACATGAGCATTTCCCTGGGAAAACCCAAACTCAGAGGCGCATATTAGGTCCAAGGCTGAAGTCCTGATGAGAGGTGAAGCCCTGACCCTACCCACCCACAGGATAATGACTTTATTACTGCTCTTTGGTCTTACAGGGGTTAACGAGACTACCCCTGAGCTCAAAGCCATGCAACTATCAAAGCTCACAGGACCAAGGTCCGATTTTATTCTCCGAGGCAAAATGGGGCTTGATTTGCAATAAGTTTCCTCAGGAAGGTAATCGTCTTTCTGGAGCTGCTCTTTGCCGTAGGTTCTATTTCGAATGTTTTCAAAATGCCACTGATAGAGCCACTTTAAAAAGCACCGATAAAATGAATATTAAAAATGACTTGGCGCATAATTCATGGCCTCTAGACACCATTTCTTATTCGACTGGCAAACCAACCGGTCATGCATTTTACATTGCTTTCTCGTGTTCTTAGAAGCGATGTGCTACTTTAGGAACGGGGTATCTGTGCTGCACGTGTGCGTCTGCCAACACACAGCTCTCCAGCAGACACCCCGACACCAACGTAAAGCCAGCCTCATCGCCTGGGATGGGGCGCAGACGTCTGCCGTCTCACCTGGGAGGGAAGTCGGAGAGTTACAACAGATTTATAATCAGGGTGAATCGGATCAGGGAGGGATCCCTGTAATGTCTGTCCAGGTACAAAACGCTCTACTTAATCTTTGGCTTTCGCAGAATCACAGAATGACAGGGGTTGGAGGGGACCTCTGGAGACCATCTACTCCAACCCCCGACCAGAGCAGGGGGCACAGGAACGCGTCCAGGGGGTTTTGGGATGTCTCCAGAGACGGAGACTCCCCCACCTCCCTGGGCAGCCTGTGCCAGGGCTCTGTCACCCTCAAGGTAAAGAAGTTCCTCCTCATGTTTAGGTGGAACTTCCTGTGCTCAAGTTTGTGCCCGTTACCTCTTGCCCTGTCACTGGGCACCACTGAAAAGAGCCTGGCCCCATCCTCCTGACACCCACCTTTTAAGTATTTATAAGCCTTGATAAGATTCCCTCCTCAGTCTTCTTTTTTCCAGACTACAAAGACCCAAATCCCTCAGACTTTCCTCACAAGAGCGATGTTACCCTCTCCAGCAGTTCCCTGTCCTCCTTGAGCCGGGGAGCCCAGAACTGAAGAGGGGACTCCAGATGTGCCCTCCCCAGGGCAGAGCAGAGGGGGAGGATGACCTCCCTCCACCCGCTGGCCACATCCCTTTCAATGCACCCCAGGATGCCACTGGCCGCCTTGGCCACAAGGGCATATTCCTGGCTCATGGTCATCCGCTTTGTTTCCTTGGGATACATTATGTCCACCAGAAATACTTGGGGTGCATCTCGTTAGTGCGGGCACCCACCACTGCAACTTTCTTTTACAATCACAGACCTCAAAGCACTGAGCAAAACTGGGCCCCCACCAGAAGGATCTTCAAAGGGCTTTTTTCTGCCAAGAGCAAAACCCCAGCCCTCCTGAGCCAAAGGGCCCCAACTGCCCAAGCCCCGTGGCTTTATTCACAGGTTAATTCTTTAATCAAGATTATTTCATCAAGGTAGATTAGTTTCCGCATGTTCCACCCAATGAAAATGGATCACTCGCTTGGAGGAATCAAACTATAGTAAAAAGTTGAAGTCTCTCATAAGAACTGTCTACCACATGCCACATAGGAAGGTACACAAATTAAATAAAAAACAAATGAAAATCATAACTTTCAAAATAAATGCAGGACAACATCATATTTTATACTTAATTAAATAAGTCTGAGTGGATATTTATTAACAGTCAGGTCTGAAGCCCCCGCTTAAAATGAGACTGACTGTAATTTTAAAATATTGGGTTTAGACAGCCCATACTACCTAATTTGTGATTTATACCATACCTGTGGAAAAGGTCTCACACACTTGGTGTGAGACTCCTGAATTCATGACCAGGAAAGCTATTCTTAAAAAAAAAAAAAAAAAAAAAATAAGAAAAGAAAAGAAAAAATCTATTTACAAGCTTTAATTATGGCAAAGCACTGCAGTGTTTAAGATGGGGCACATCTCTACCACATCACCTGAACATCAGGCCTTAACAACATTCCCCTCAGGAAACCTATGGGATCTACCTCTCTTATCCAGTTTTTAGAAGTTTATCCGATACTCCTAATGTAGGTTATACCAAAAAGGGAATATTGTAATCCTTTCTCAATGGATTTGAAGAATGGAGACCCAGAGTGGTTTAATTAAGGTTAAATCATCCAGTTCTACTTCACAGAATTAAATTTAACCGCCTATCAGAGTTAATATGTCAAAAATAATAAACTGCATGAGAAGAATGAGAAAGCCGGTCCAAAAGGTCCCAGAGTCAGTAATATGGTTAATAAAGTCCCAAAGCCCGGCATATGTGCTGATAGGAAAACAGAGTATTGGAAGACCCATGTCCACCCAAGCAAAAGGCTACCAGGAAAACAGCAGGAAAATCAAGGAAGCGGAAATTCAAGCATCAAAACATTTTCCAAGCAGAACAACATCTAACTTTGGAAATTTTTGTTTTTTAATTAGTTTCACGAAGATTGAAGAGTAAAGGCTGAAAATAAGATTCGTGCAGCAGGGAAGAAAATACTTAGGAAGCTGAGGATAAAGTATGACACGCACTTAACAGAAGGCAAAAAAAAAAAAGAAAAGAGATGATAAAGAAATTGCTGGAGAACCTTTTCGGTTTTCCTCCTAAATAACCATTCGGACGAGTCACGCAATATATCCCTAATGACTATTGCAACGAGAGGTCACCATGAACAGAGAGGACAAAACGTACCAGAGAAGCACATGGAAGGAACCTCCACTCTTGGCTCAAAGACCCCAAAAGATACAAGAGGCTAAAAATAACGGAGTAACGGAGGAGCTTAAGAAGCACCAAAGCACTTGAGAGCTTTGCTGGCTGCCTGTTTGCTGATGTTATATGCCATTTCTTTTAGGATATTTTAATTCTTCTTGAGAAAAGCAGTGATTTAAACTGCCAGAAAATATCATGTTTACGGTGGGCTCAGAGACATGTCCTAGAAATTAGGAACAAACAGTTTTAGCCCCGTTTATTAAAGGTTAATTGGCATTCTTTACAATTATTCAATCACTTTCTTTTCAATTCTTTCAATACCTTTACAATTACACACTCACATCAGACAATCTTTGCCACATCAAACACTGATGTGAAAGAGAAACAGAGCTTACTCCCATCGAAACCGTAAGACACGGGTATAAGTTTAAGATTAAAACTTAAGGCAAAAGAAAAAAAATACCCACAAAACTATTCGAGATCAGTGGGTAACCATTTTCAATTCCACCTTCCAGTCTCAAATGTGGTAATTTTTTTTTTAATAAAAACAGATTTATCATCCTCAGCAGCCCGCAGGACAATCTCCTCCTCTAAAGATCTGTGGATGCCTCCAGCCTCGGCACGGGAGGGCTGGATGCGGCCCCGAGAGCAAACAGAAGCAGGGACCGACCTCCCCGGACTGGCAGGAGAGCCAGCGGCCGTTCCCGATTCCCCTCCTGCCACGGCGGATGTAATCCCTGGCCCATCTGGTCCCCCCCGTCCCTCCCCGTGGGGTCACAGCCGCAGAGCCGCTTTCCACCCTCTCCGTGGGTGGCTGCCTGACAGATGCACAGCGGGGGGATACTGAGCCTCTTCCCATGATTATCTTTTGCTCCCCAAGAATGATCTCGTTCACTGAGGCTGTTGCTAAGAGTCTTCAGCGTAGCCAAGCTTTTTGCTCCTGAGGTAGAACCCGGTGGGCGCCTTTTTGTTTTACGTGGGTCAGGTGAGGCCGCAGGGAATCATTCATGTGTCCGCGGGAAAAAAATGCAAAGCCTTTTGAATGAGCTCATGGGTTTAGGATCCCAGTATGGTCTAGTTCAGCTGTCAGGGTAGAATGACAGAATGGTTTGGGTTGGAAACGACCTTAAAGATCACCCAGTGCCCCCCCTGCCCTGGGCAGGGACACCTCCCGCCAGCCCAGGCTGCTCCAAGCCCCGTCCAGCCTGGCCTTGAACCCCTCCAGGGATGGGGCAGCCACGGCTTCTCTGGGCAACCTGGGACAGGGGCTCCCCCCCCTCACAGACAAGAATTTCTTCCTGATATCTCATCTAAATCTCCCCTCCTTCAGTTTAAAACTGTTACCCCTTGTCCTATCATTGCACTCCCTGATCCAGAGTCCCTCCCCATCTCTCCTGGAGCCCCTTTAGGGACTGGAAGGGGCTGGAAGGTCTCCCCAGAGCCTTCTCTTCTCCAGGCTGACCCCCCTCAGCTCTCTCAGCCTGTCTCTAAACTTGACTGCCTGCCCCCCAGGATGAGACTCCACAGGAGCTTTGTCCCCCCCCCACATCACTGTGTTCTCAAGCTCAAGAATAAATATAATGAATCCCCCTCTGCCATTAGGGAGCCCTGAAACACACCGCGCTGCCCAGCGTGTGCCCACGTCTACACACGCACATACACGCAAGACGCACGCAAATGCACAGACACATACGTACACACACCCATGCACGACCAGAGGCGGCTTCAATCAGTTTTCTTGTGCCTGAACCCATGGGCTCAGCTTCATTCAACATTCCCTCTGGTGTCAGAAGCGTGGGAAAGTTGTTGTGAAAACCATAAATCTGAGATTCTCCATTGCTTCACTTCAAGACGCAGAGCTTTGAAAAACACCCTCCATCACGCTGACCCTCCCCATCTCCCTGCGGGCTTCCAACGCAAAAACCAGAAGGTAAGTTTTGCTCTGTTTCTTCCGCATGCTGCCAATTTTTGTAACACCACAGAAAGCCCGTTTGCTGCCGTGATGTGTCCTCCACTCCTCCCAGCTGGCTGTTTCCAGCCAAAGGGCCTCTCGCACGGCCAAGCTCCATGAAAGCAGGGATGGGGGAAGCCCTGCAAGACCCAGCGCTGCCAAGGCCCCTCTGCAGCAGGACCCGCAGCGGGTCTAGCTACAAAAAAAACCCTTGCTACCATCACCATCTTCAGCTGATTAATTTGGCTAATCTGGGCCCTCGGGTTCAAAAGTTCTCCAAGGGAGGGATGAAGATATAAACAGAGCATGATCACATAATCCTCCTTAGGAAGTCGGGCTAAAAAAGAGATTTGACTTTCTAAAATGCCATGATACGGTATATTAAGACGGTTTCAAGACAGGCGTGCAGGGCGGTGAGGGGATCACTGCCTCCGTTTGGGCAGCAACAAGTAAACTCTTTGTGTTATGTGTCCGGCAGACAGCTCTCACGGGAACACAAATAGAGTCCAATACAAGCTGTGGGGTAAGGCGTTGGCCTGGGCTGGTGGAGATATCAACAACTCGCCTGCTCCATATCTCCAAATCAAGCAGGTTTAAAGCCGGCCAATGGTGGGAGAAGCCTTTTAAATTATTTAAAAGGTGACTCTGTAGCCAAGGAGGTTCTATGGGTGGAGCGAAGGCTCAAAACCACCCTCAACGTGTTGGAGGTGCCAAGATGCCGTATTTCTGCAGCGAAGAGAGAGGCGCGCTCTCACCCTGCCAGCATTACGCATCCTTGCAGCACTGTAGAGGTAATAATTTAGTAGTACCAGAGAGATTTCAAAACATAGTGTAACACAGACAAGGTCTGGGAAACCAAGGTACTGGATGTGCATCGATTACCCCAGTCCATGTGGGCGGCGGAGTCCCTTCCACCAGACCCAGTATCAGGCGTACTGGGAGGACTCACTAGACAGACCCAGCAGGTCTGGGTCTTCTCGGCTTCAGCAGAGGACAGCAAGAAGGCTCTCCGACCTCTTCTTCCTCACAGCACGGAGGGAAGGAAATGAGAGCGGTGAAATTAAATGAAGGTAAACGGAAGGTCTTGCTGGTCAAAAAGGCTGCTCCTGCTGGGGAGCAGAACCACAACCTGGGAGATGTATCCCAGAGACAGTGCCCGACGGATCTCGGCAGGTCTTGCTCAAAGCCTTCAGTGATTTCCCAGCCACTTTAAACAGGCAATAAACCCCCAAATTTCCACTGGGAGGAGGGGGACCACTGCACTATGCTTGACGATGCCAGCGCCCGGTATTTGATGGAAGCCACGATAACCATCCAGGCCAGCCCTGGGACGCAGCAGCGTCGGCATCCCATCTCCACCTCTCCTTCTGCTTTCAGTTTGCCTATAAAACCAAGCTTGCGCTCCCTGGTGCTATTTTAATACTGCGTTATGACTCCTTCCCACCCGGTTATTCACATAATCACAGCCACCCCAAGATTACATCAAAGGTTTAAGTACCACGTTTAAATAAAGAGATAACAAACTCATACTGGAAGCCGGGTGCCGAGTGTTTTCTGTTTTCCCCAAATCAGGGAACAATTCTCTACACTTACGATGTCCCTAACCCTGCTATAATTAGCGCAGTGCAGTCAAAACCAATTAATAAGGATAGTGTTAAAAAGGTCTAATTTGTCTAAACAGAATAGTCTATTAGCAAACAAATTATCTATCACCCTTGGGAAACAAGACAACACAACTCCGTGTAATAGCGAAAGTTGATATAAAAGCATTTACTGAAGACTTCAGTCGTTACCAGCCCCAGTTCAACCCCAGTATCAGCTCCCACTTGGAGACTGGGGATGGGTCTACACATCCACAGGTAACATGGCATCCGACTCACTGTTCGGTCTTGGTTTCTACTCATCTTCCTCACGCTCACATGAAAAGAGAAATTTTTTCTTGTGAAATATTGACAGAACCAATGCAAATTCTGGGAAAAGCTTATTGTTTGTCATTTTCCTCTGGGGAAAAAAACCCAACCAAGACAAAACAAACAAAAAAAACCAAACCAAAGATGCTCAGGTGTGGGAAAAACCTGGTAGGTGTCAGGGAAAGCGGCCGCTCCTCCCGAGTGCTGTGTGTCTGTGGGCTGCCAAGGAAGAGAGGGCTTCGGAAAAACCACTACTTACACAAGTTTCTGCTTTTGGGGAAAGCTGGACTCCAAGCAAGACCCTTTTCCTTGCAGGTGCACACATAAAACGGGGATAACGCTTCCAGCACGTCCCACTAAGGCAAGCATAGGATGGTCTCAATGGAATTGATTTTTTATTAGCCAAGTCAGTGAAGCTATAATTATTATAGCCCTCCTGGGCTGATAGCTATCAGCCATTTATAGGGCAGCAGGGAGATAAATACAGCATTTACACGTACATATAATCATTTTATTTCTGTATTAAATATTCATTTCCAAAGGGTTTCCCGGCAGGCGCCGGATTTACGGAATCACTGCAGTAACCAGGGCCCGGTGGCTGGGACGTCTGTGGAGCGGGCTGCTCGCAAACGCCTGCCTTTGCCTTCACTCTGCCTGCTGCCGCCTTGCTCGGCTTCGAAAAAATAATTGTTTTTATTATTATTACCCTAGTTTTCTTCTTCTACTTGCACAGCATACCCACTGGTGCCACTAATTCACATTTCTCTATCCTAAATATCAAAACATTTTAAAGTTATCCTGGCTGTTTCTCAGCTTGTGGCGCTCTCATCCCTGTGTTTTTTGGCTGCTGCCTTTCCGAGACCTCGCGGGACCAGTGGCAGATGCCTAAAGGGCTACTGCCACTCACTTTAATGACCACATTTGTGCTTTTATGGGGAATCCAGGGTATGGCATCACATCCACCCCCTCCGGGAACATCCTTCAATTCCTCAAACACCAGCGGATGCCACCAGATGTCCTATAGTGAGATATTATTATCGCATTTCACCCAAAAATTGCTCTGATCCTTTTTTCTTTCCCAGAGGAACAAATACAAACTTGCAGCTGTACCTTAGCACAATTACTTTGCCCTAAATTAATGAAGTGGGAATTATACGGAACTTCAAGATCAAACACTAATCTGGAAAATACTGCTGAGCCAAACAGAGGAGCATTATTATTATAATAACGAGCTTCTCCGAAGCACAGGAGTCCACGCAACCCTCGCCCCAGCATTTTGCAGCAGCTGGTTTTGCAGGGATAAATACAGCCTCGTGGGCAGTTCCATCTGCTGGCCCACCAGAAACGGCAACGTTGGGGGGGAAAAAAAAAAAAAGACCACAAAACCTCCCCAAATCTATGTTTTGCTCCAGCGATGACACATTCATCCTCCCAGCTGGCTTCTAAGTCACTCAGCCTCCCAGATTTATGTGAAATGGTACTTAAAAATACTTCTTACCATTAGCTGGAGGGGGAGAGGGGATGAGACAGCAAGAAAAGAAAGAGCATCTACTGTGAGACTACTGAAAAGCTCGAGGTTTACTGCAAAGGGCTGTATAGAAACCTAACCAGGTTATACAGGAGAAAATCCTGACAGCCTGAGAACAGCATTTTACACAAGTTTCCTTCTATGAAGGCAGGCGCAGGACGCGCAGCAGGTCAACGCAAATGCCCCAGGCCCCGCTTAGGAAACAGCTTCAGATAAATTCAAGCAATATTTATTACTGACAAAGCCCATGACAGCGCCCGTTGAGTAGTTTTATGGGACCCCTGGGACTAAAGCACCCCACAACCTTTATATTCAATGTCATTTGATGTCCAAAAGCACAACAAGCCCTTTTCCTCCCTCCCACATACAGGAAAATAGCCACAAATGCAATTTTGAAGGAAAGAAGCGCTGTTTCTGGGATGCAGCAGAATTAAAACAAGCGAACAAAACCAACCCCAACTCCCCCCCCNAAATGTCGCTTTTGCTTTGGATGGCTCTGGGGCAAGGCGCAGTCCGTGCAAACTACGGTTTCCGCGAACTGGCTAAAAAGCAAGTTTTGAGCACTTCTCGGGCGGAAGACGCTGAGCTCTGTCCTCCGGGACTGCAGCTCGGCTGCGAAGCACAAACACACGCTTGTGTAACTCCCCGTACGTTAAGATAAGCAAAATACCCATTTGCAGTTCCTGCCAAAACCTCTGAAGATGACTCTGCGCTGAAAGCACAAAATCCCTCATCAGATCCTGCAACAGCTCAGGGTTGGGTTTTCAATAGCTGCTGCCCTTTTCCAATGGAAGTATAAACTCTCCCTTAATTGAATCTGACAATTGAAAAGTAAAGCGATTTAAAATAACAAACGGTTCCCCAGCTTTCCCTGCAGCAAGGTTAGAGACACTTAATTGAACTTTAGCTTAGCTGCCAAACCAGAAAACCAGCAAATAAGAAAGCGTTGGGAATACCTGGGTTTATTAAGTTAGCAACTCATCTTTCTCCAGGAACAGCTCTGCACTGTCAAACGTTTTCCCCCTGTTTTCTTAATTGCTGAAAAAGCAATGAAAAGAGAAAACTACCGGGGACCACAAGGATCACGGAGGTACCTCCAGAACCGATGGCAGCAGCCGGTAACAAAACAACCCCGTAAAAACATTCAGGAGACCGGAGCAAAACCTCCCCATGTTCCAAGGGATATTATTCAATATAAAATGGAAAAGCAACACAGGCAAGCTTGGAAGCGATTTCACCCCCCCATATGTCGCAGCTGATGAGATGGATCCTGGAACAGCTTTGGGGTCAATCTCGGCAAGAGGGTGTTGAAAAACGGGAAAGGATACGGGAGACAGCCGTAAAAATTATTGGATGGGAGAAAAATAATAAGAAACTTGGAAGCTCAATCTGTTCAGCTTGTCCAAAGAAGACCAAGAGGTAACTTTATGATAGTGTAAAAACCCCTTCGCAAAGGAAAACACAGTGTAAAAAAAGGGCTTTGTTATCTCTGCAATAAGGAATAAAAGGAATCACCGGCTGGAAGCTGAAGGCAAGGAAGAGCCAACAAGGAAAGTATTTTTATACTATGAATCATTAAACTCTCGAGCAGGCTATCAAGTAGAGCAGCAAACGTGTAACGTGCCCTGTGCCAAGGCAAGCGGGTGGAAACAGAGCAGCTCATGAAATGCTGGAGGACGGACAAAAACACTTCAACAAGTCACTTCTGGATTCACCTTCTGAATCTACGTGACGAACCCAGTACCTCGCGTGGACAGAGAGCAGCACAAGATGTCCTGTAACACGCTCAGCCACATAAAAATGGAATAAATCTGCCTTTCAGAAGTCAGTTTCTAAGAAATTTGGAAATAGGGGCAAGCATCCTTATGGTCTGAGTTTCTTTGAGGCTTTCAGCGCAGTTGAAATTACAACAGATAATAAAGAAATGCGTCCTCTTAGTTGTCTTACCGCAGTGCTGAGCACCTCTGGAAAGGTCCAGGGCATCGGCTGCGGTGCCACCAGACTTCTGGAGCACCCCGGCAAACCTCTCCCTGCCGCTGCTGGGAACCAGCCTGAGCTTTGGTGGCTCGGTTGGGTTTTCATTGAGGCAACGGTACAACAGCAGTTGACTGCAGCTATTTCCCTTCTTTACCTCCCCACTTGCAAAGTAATTATTGAGGGATATTAAAACACACAAAGTA
Organism: Rhinoptilus africanus; assembly: GCA_013400135.1. Lineage (NCBI taxonomy): Eukaryota > Metazoa > Chordata > Aves > Charadriiformes > Glareolidae > Rhinoptilus > Rhinoptilus africanus. The sequence continues at coordinate 68,981 of VXBO01004774.1, forward strand.
AAAAAAGAAAAAAACCAAAAACATTTGTGCTACCTTTTTTTCCTCCTCCAAGAATCAGCCTATGTTTTTCCCTACGCGGCACCAAAGAGAGCATCTCTTATGCTACTTATTAATGTTTAAACATGTTTATTTCAAGCAATAGCAGTGCTCTTTGATAAGTAACGATCCAGGTAAAATAAAAATAGCTAACACAGGAAAGCAAGATTGTTTGGCTGCTCTTCTGTCAAGCTGTTCTCAGAAGTCCAACAATTAAAGGAGAACATATCCATGCTGGAAAAGCTCAGTGAAGCACCAGAAATAACAGTTATGAGATAGGAAACCCCTGGAGCTACATCCTCTCCCTGACCTCGGTACATGTGTTTCTTGGGCATTTGGCCAGCAGGTTTGTCACCAAATTGACCAAGACTGAACACTGATCCGCGCGACTTTCTTGAGAACGGCGCTCAATTTCAGCAGCGCAGCACCAGGATTCGTGTTTAGAGAGTCATTTAAAGAGCTCATTTTGCAAAATACTTGCTCATTATCACTAACTAACCGGTGATTAAATAATCACATACTTTAATCTCAGACACCAGACAGCTTCCTCTGCCTGGTCTCTGAATTAAAGGGAGAAATTCCCCCGTGTTGGGCGGCAGCTGTATGAGGCCCAAGAAATCCCATCAGTTTTCTGGTGAGCTCTCATAACGCACTGAAATGTATTTCTGTCCTTCCCCAGTAAATCTCAACACTAAAAGGCAGGCGGCTATCAGGTAACAGTGAAAGAGTTTACCCAGTGCAGTTCATCCAAATTTTATGACAGAGACACAGAGCACTTCGCAGAGGTGGCTTAAAGCTATGGATGCTTGTACTGAACTCCTGCAATGTTTGCAATGATTCAAAATGATTTAATGACACATCTGCTTTGGGTTTATATTTTTCCGAGCAGCGGGGCGTCGGAGGAGCAAGTATATCAGCTTCCTCCTCTATTCTGAGCCCCACTCGGCAATTCCTATGCCGAGGGCACGCTCTGCCCTACAGAGGCATGGAGGGAGGGAGGGAGGGATGCTCTCCAACTTCCTCGGTGTAAGGGGGTTTGTGGGAACTCCAGCAACACAAAAACCACGTACTGTTGATGACAGCCAGACAGGAGTCAAAAAACACCCCATTTAATATATTAAGGTGGGGATTCCTAGAAAGCCCCACAGGAGCCAGATCATCCTGACCTGAATTTCAAGAGGAGCTGGAAGCCCCAGCCCAAAGCTCCTGCTCTTTCTGCCAGCACCACGTCGGTTCCCTCAGAGCTGTGAAATGGGGACCTGAGCCCTCTCCCAGCAAAGGCAGGGATTCCAGCAGCGGGGTGATGCTTTAGGAACAGGATTATATCTGTGGCTACTAACTCCAGTACCAAGTGACCCAGGAGGAAGGGTTTTGTGGAGCACCTTGTCTTCTGCCCTGGTTACATAGGGAACTCGCGCCCTGATACAGCCCCTCTGACACAGGTTTAAGCTCGGTGGCCAAAGCAGGCTGCGCTGGTCCTACCTAACTATCGCAGAGGTCCGTGCTCTGCCTAAGGCTCATTTAAGCCCCACTAAAGCCCTCAAACAAGGCTTAAAATGCCATTGCTGCAGCACACGGGATTAATGCCGGTCCTTCTGCAGAGGGGTGAATGTCATTCACAGAACTGTGTTAATTCCTGATTTGAATTTAAATGATGTTTTTAAATAAGAAACAAGCTCAGAACATCCGCTGGGAATCTGTGACTTGGATAAACCTTAGTAAGTCACTAAATACAAGTTACTACTGGAAAAGTGCTCAGGCTGCAGCGCTGGCTATATAACAATAATAATAATTAAAAAAAAGATCACTTGTAGAGAATAGAGAATAATGGCTTCAGATTGCGTATAATGGGCACGGCTGATGTATTCAGAACAGTACGACAGCATTAATGAGCTCAAGATCAGCACGCTCAGTCTACAAAATAAACTCTTCATGAAGGAAGCGAAGAGGAATGGGAAAGGAGGTGGCTCTACCCAGGGTTTTCCTCCAAAAGGCACTTTTCTCGAAGGAAAACAGCAAGAGTTGGGAGAGGGAAGCCCCCAGGGCAGATCGGACCAGGACAACAGCAAAATCCCGCAGCTATTCCAGCTAAAGCCTCCCAGAGCTGATACTCGGCTGTTGTGTGCCCTCAGGAACTCCTCCTGCGGTCAATGGGTGCTAACAAAGCAACAAAGGTTACACGGGTAACAACACCAGATTCACCAGAAGTTTGGCACACCTCACTTACCAGCATCTTCCCACTAACCCATTCTTCAGGATGATTTTCCAGCCCCCAGTAAGTAGTAGGTGGAGCAGTAACTACAACAAATACCCATCCGTGACGAGCATCTAAGAGGAGCATCCCACCACAGCCCCTGGCCGACCCATCAACACCACAAGCCTCTTTCACAGGTCCTAGTTTCTTTAGCTTATTTTTTAAAATGTAGGTGCTACTGGGTACTTATACTGGAGGAAAAAAAAGAAAAGAAACCTGATTCCACGCCATCTACCACCGACAGATCTATTCAAAAGCAACATGAAATCTTCACATTCGTATCTTTCCCTGCACAAGTAATTCTAAGATGGTGAATCTCCAACAGATCTCTCCAACTAGATGGACTAGATGATCTACTAAGGTCCCTTCCAACCCTATGATTCTGTGATTCTGTGAAACCGGCGGTGTGTTGAAATAAAAGACAGTCCCTACCATTCGTCTAAAAGGTGTTGGTGGTGGGAAAACCTCCCATGAATGGAAAGGAAGTTTGGCATCTTCAACCGGATTAGCACACAGCCCACATCTTTACATCGCTCAAAGCATGAGAAAGGCTTTCCAGAGAGAGAAAGCGGCAGCTGCGCCAAAGAATTAGATTTAAAATACATTTACTTTCAAAGTGGGCGAAAAACGTCTCTTAACTCCTCATCTTTCATATTGCGGACTTGAGTAAAAAGGATGTTCTTTTCTTTTTAAAAGTCATGCAATTTAATGCGATGCTTCCCAGCGGGCTGCATCTGTTTTAAATGTTCGCATTCAAAATGTGAAACCGCTCCCTCCTCCCCCCTTAATTTTATCTAGAATTCTGAATACTCCATTTGCTTAAACATATCTTGAACAGATGAGCCTCAGAAAACCAAAACCTTAATCTGGGACAATGTTCTCCATTCTTTGGGATGCATGACTTTTGGGAAGTGCCATGGAGGGACTGGGTAGCTGTGGTCCACCCAGGTATGAGCAGCATCAGGAGGGAGAGGAGCCTGCAGGCAGAATGTAGGGTGATGTGTGATTTGGGCTTTCTTCTGGCTGAAACACCGCAGTAAAATCCTCTGAAATGCGCAAAACATGGATGAACAAGCAGTTCCGGAAGAGATTCAAAGCAATGGGGACTCCAGCAGACTCCCGGAGCAGCTCAGGCCTTGCTGAGGAAGGGCAGCGTCCCCTAAGCAAGCCAGGGTCAAGCTCTGGCTTGGAAAATTCTAATGATCCTAACGATTAAAGGAAGCGGGAATGAGGGAAAACTGAAAAGCACATCGCAGGGTAACGTTTCCTCTAGGAGTGAATGCCATAAAACTCTCTAATTTCAAACAAGATCAGGAATTGGTATCATTTGTAAAAAAAGAGACAAATAATCCTGAGCAAATCCCACCAAAGGGGGTTATATGAAAATAGTAAAGCAGACAAAGCCTGCACAGATGCCTATTTTCAGAGAAATCGTAGACCACCCAAAACCAAAATGGTGATCAGGATCGTTGAAAAGCAGCTTATTGCTATAAGAGGCTATGGATAAATAGCTACTGCACAACTTTTTAGGGAAAAGACTAAGAACACAGTGTAGATTATACAGGAATGACGGAGCAGGGACAGCGCTGGACGTCACAGGAAGTTCAACGCTACAGAGGTAAGTGAGCCAAAGTCACCAGCACAACCCCGGTGGCTGGGAGGCCATGCCCAGTTCCAGGCAGCACGGCCGCGAGGCACTCCTCCAGCTCTTCCTTCACAGACAGTCAGGATGGAAAATCCCAATTACTTCCACATCGAGCGGCCAACCACCTCGATGGCCTGTGGCTGCAGAGACTGAAGTTTCTGGCGTCAGAAGTGACGGCTTCTCAGTCAAAACCGCTTTAAAACGGCAAATTAAATTCAATACAAACCGACTCCCAGGGCAGGGAGAGCAGCTTTCACGTTGGAGGCACACCAACAGGCTCCCGACTAACTTTAGGATCAGGAAAGAGATCTTGGAAGCCTTATGAATGGTTCCCTACAAACATCAGCCTAATGTCCTGCAATAATTAAGATGAAAATACAAACTCAAGATCCATTAGGAGGCAGAGAAGGGGAACTAAACCAACAAATAACCCGAGGAGCCAGCAGGAGCTGAGGCACCGACTCCGCCGAGGGGCAGGGGCTCCGCTGCAGCTTGTTTTGCTCTTGACCAGGTGGCTCCTCTTGGCACACCACCGTAAGGCTTGTACAGAGAGTCGTAACAGGCAGGTACTCTGCCGAGAATGAAATATGGATGATGCCGGCGCGATGAGGAACAGCGGCCGGGTAGGATACAGCAGGGGACTGCCAAGCCGGGGCACAGGATGCTGCACAGCGGGGTGCGGATGCGGGAAGAGATAAAAGAGGGGGCGCAGGATGGTACCGGACCCCCCATAGGCAACTACAACCTAAGCCGCGTATATCTCTCACTGTCAGTCAAAGAAATGCAGACCTCGGCAAAACCAGGTTTTGGGGTAGCAAAGAGAATAAGGAACAAGCATCCGATGTGTTTAAGACGCTCCGCGTACAGTAAAGATGGATACAGCGCGGGGGTGCAGAGCCTAAGAAAGAGCATGTGAAAGCATGCTGGAAAACATAAATATATTTATTATCCCAAGCAGGTCCCAGAGCGCAGTGGAAGAAACCACCAACCTCCGCCTCCTGCTTCTCTCAGCAAGGAAGAGCAAATGCCACCATCAGCATCATGCTCCTCCTGGAGGCAGCGCGGGACACTGATGACTCACGGTATTTTTTATTTTATTTATTTTTTTTTTAGATTAAGAGCAGTCAGGACTAGAAAATGCTTTATTGGAGAAGAGGCATTTTGAATTTACAGAAGGGTTGGCAAGGCTAAAGGGGCATAAAAGCCCTTACAAGACAGTAATTTCCACCTGCAAAAATGGGTCTGTTTGGTTGAATTTGATTCAAACCTCTGCTTCTGCTGGTTGCATTTCAATTTTTGGGGGCAGGCTTTGATGTACAGCACAGAAAGCCAGATATGCCCGCAGGGGAGACAAGAAAGACAAAAAACAGAAAACCAAACCCTGTGCCACCCCGCTTTTTCCCAGGGGGCAGCGGAAGGGTGAGCAGAGAAAGACACAGATATTAGGAAATACGTGTTTAGCAACATTAACTTGAGGCTTCTTCTGCAGCACGTTTTTTTTAATTTTCCTTTTCTTTTTCTGTAATGAGTAGGGTTGGACTAATAATAACCATTTCATTAGAGGGTTAAGATTTCAATTACAGGAACAATACCTTCTTGCAAATAAGATGGGTTTCCTTTTGCTAATAACAAGATTTCAAGTGCAACGCTGCCCTAGTTACAGTGACTTGCCCAACTTAAAATGAAATTTAAAAACTGAGAAGGGGGTTGGGTTTTTGTTTTGTTTGGGTGTTTTGGTTTTTTTTCTGTAAAGTCCCTATATTTTGGCAGATTCCCTCCCCTCCTTTCTCAGTTTTTGAGCCAGGATACATCACATACCTCCAGGCCAATAAACCAAGATACCTGCAAACAGAGCCCTCTCTCTGGCAACAACACCCATCGATACCTGTATTCCTCCTGAACCGCAGACTCCCTGGCCTCAAGGATGATGGTTAGAGATGGTCAGAGCAGCAGCAGAACAGCAAGTTTAGAGACCTCCTTATTTTCCTAAGCAGGACACAACACTCATTCCCTGCGCGTCACTTCCACTGGTCACAGCAGAAGAGGACAAAACCAGCAGCGAGTGCAAGGAGAGCTACAGAGACAAAGGAGACAAGAGCTTCTGAGCCCCCAAACCATCGCTTCGACAACACAGAGAGCAGTCGGGGCTGGGAAGCAGGCTGCCCGCGTAGCCAGAACGAAGTTATCTTTCAGGAGGGTATTTGCAATAGCAACTGAAGGGCTGAAGCTGGGAGATGAGTTAGCTATTTTATGTAAGAAAGACTGCTTGAACAATCAGGTTTTCTCATGCTGCCATGTCTTTTCATTTGTTAGTGGGGAGCATAATTGCTTCGTGTAAAGCTGAATGACTTTAAATTAGATGGAAAGATGGTCATTGCAAAGATAATTTTGAACATTCAAAGTTGTAGGTTTAAAAATACGAGTTGAAATGCGATGGAATAATTAACGTGGCAGCAGTCACTTAATTTGTCCTCTTTTCTTTGTTTCTTCCTTGCTACGTGCTTTCAAGCTACATCAGTATGTACATGCACAGCAAACGAAAAGCAGGAAAATAAATTCATTTCTCTAGACCGACCTCCTTGCTGGACCTGGAAGCCTTCAGTTGAGTCAACAGCAGTGATTAAGCCCAGATTACACTAAAACAAATTTGCCGTGTCACTCCTAACACTTCTGTTTGGCACTGACCCAAATAGTTGTGTTTGTTTTCATCCTCTCTCCCAACACCGACTAATGTCACCGACTCACCCCGGCTGGAAGGGTCCCCGTGCCCCCCCCGTCACGGCAGGACCAGGGCAGGTCTCCTGGGGCTGTGACCGGCCGTGGCTTGAGGAACTCCAGAGAGAGAGAGACGAGATCAGTTGATCCCCCGCCTGAAAACCTTCGACATGTAAAAGCTACTCATAATACTCCCCAAAATCATTAGCTGACTACCGCAGCAATCAAAATGACTATTTCTCTCCAGCCGGTTCAGCTGAGCTTCGCCGTCACGCATTTTTCCTCTCTCCATTTTATCTATCTTTCCGAAATTCCTCGCTCTCCTATTTCTTTTCTCCCTACCAAAGGGCTTCCTATATTCCTGAAGGCACCTACCACCCTGACCACAGGAATTTTGCGGTTGGTATTTCCACATTGGGGATACTCAGTGGTTCCTTTTATCTGGAAATGCAAAGCTGCTCTGGTTTGAGCGTGGAGCCCCTGCAAGAGCCCACAGGACAAGCCCTGCCAGATAAAGGATGGAGGGAGCAAAGAGCAGAAGAGACTCCTTTGGACAAACAACTTGCAGCCGGTTGAAAACTTAAGGTGGGGGTGGGTTTGGGGTTGTTTCTTCTCCCTTGAGTGCGCTCTGCTCTGCTCTCGGCCTGCGGGCGATGAGAGCGCGGCTGACGACGATGATGCATCAGGGAGAGGAGATTTTAGTAACTGGGGCGGAGGAGAAGAGGCAGCGAGTGGTGAGAGGAGGAGGAGGAAAAGGGGCCTATATAAAGCATCAAAATTCAGAAACAGTCAATGCTTTCTTAGAAAAGAGAAATGTAAGAGCGAGAGAGCAAAGTTCGGGGAATTTTGGAACTGCCAGATGCAGCATGAGAACAAGGTGAAACCCAGCGGCATCTCGCAACAGCTCTCATCTCACGGCTCAAACTCAAAACCAAGGTAACCTCCATCCCACCACCTCTCTCAAGGGCACGAGGAGATTTCCAGGCCCTGATCCCGCACTACTGCAAAAGCCGGGAGTCCAGGGGCCTCATGAGGTCTGAAGTTCAAGATCAGCGTTTGCAGAGTAACTGCATCAAACTCGAAGCTTTACCAAGCAGAGGACTGGGGTCGTAAAACCGGGTAACGTGTGAGGCGTCCCCCCCATCCCCAGCCAAAGGACAAGCCCCACTACAGCTTCTGCTTTTCCAGCTGCGCCAAATGCACTAAAGCCTTCACCAGATCTTCCGGCACAGCCTCCAGAAATGTGAAATCATGGAAGGACTGAAGTGCGGGCGCTGGTGGACCCGGGAGCCCAGCTGGCTGCGTGCCCCGTCCCAGCAGAGCCGCGCCGCTCCGTGGGCCTGGGGACCCCTGCCCCGCTCAGCAGATTCCAGCCCCGGGTACCCAGAGGGAATAAATGAAGAAACAACCGCTGCACCCCGCTCCATCTCATGTATGAAACAGCACACATAATCAGAGCTGCCTGTATGTGCAAAGGCTCAAAATTAAAAGTCAGCAACTTCTGCTGCTACTTCTTGTTTTTTGGCAGGTCTCTCTTTCCCACTTGGCATCCTTAACGCTGTCTTTGGTAAAGACTATGATGACAACCTCCATCATCGAGCAACTGTTTCTTGTAAACACGCGTTGTGTGTACATCAGATAAATCACCCGGCACCTGCTGTACAGTTCATCTCTCCGTGACTGCACAAAGCATTTCACCCAAGTCCTGCAGAGCCCCCAGCCCCGGCTCTTCACCCCGCATCCCACCCCCCCAGACTCAGAGGCACTGGCTCCTCGCTTGTGCCAGCAGCTTGTTTTCTCATCCATCCACACCGTGTGCTTCCCAGGCGGGGTTTTATTGGCACAGGTCCCCAAAGCGCCTTCCCCAGCTCATACAGTACTGCTAGGGAAGCCATCCTGACAGATAATAGTGCTCTTATGCCAAGTACAAATCATCTCTAACTTACTTTTTCTTCAAGTTTTTTTTTCTACAATGTCGTAACATAACTAACCACAGGTTCCCAATGTGTCTTTAAGAGGTGGGGGAGTGGGAGGAATCTCTCCTTGATTCATTAAGTACATTAACGTACACATCTCTGTTTAAGTGCAGAAGTCCCAATTTAATTCAATTTGACTATTTATGCTAAAAAAACTCAAGGAGCCGATGATCCCCTTTGTCCTGGGACTGAAATCTGGGACCGTACAACTGAAAAACCAGAATATTCCCCTGCTGAGCAAGCTGTGGACCTCCCTTGGCCAGTGTCACCGCTGGCTGCCCAGCTTGGGGGGGACTCTGCCCTGTCCTTCCGTGGCACCTCGTCCAAGTCACGGCAGCGGGGGCCCTGGCAGCTGCCAGACACATAAGTTTTCCTAGACAGGCTCCTCCTTTGATGGGCTACCTTCCTACTCAGCCCAAAGTCAACTCTTGCCATAAATTCTCCCTGAATCCACATCACTCATCCCAAACTTCAGCCCAGCTCAGGTATCCTCAGTCCGGGCGCAACGAACTTGGCACATAATTTCCTGAGAATCCCCTTCTCTGGAGCAGTACAGGACAAATGGCAATCAATACTCTACAATGTCTTAAATAAATTAAAAAAAAAAAGCTACTTTGAATTATTAATTAACCCAAAAGACTCATGGTCCAAATCCCCTCCTCCCAGGCTCCCCACCTATTCCCCTGCACGCACCAGAGACCCATCGCTCACTCCCAAATCCAGAGCCATCACCTTCTACAGGGATCTGACCCAAACAAGAGATAAGAGAGCGATTTAAAAAAAAAAAAAAAACACAAGCAATTCTGAGTGTGAGTAAACAGCTAATTCCCATTTCATACAGAATAACTGGGGAAAAGAGAAAAGAGGAGGCATGGCCTCTCCATGGCCTCGCGGCGGCTGGGAGCAAAGATTTACTAGCGAAGGGCAGTAGTGAAGTCTCCTACTTCTAAAATTTTATTACCCCTACATAATACGCTACCACGCATTTACTAGCGTGCTGTGAAGCGCTGCCATAAATACTTAAACTGCAACGACAAAGCAAGCGAGCCGTCGGTGGCTCCCGCGCCTCTGGTTTTCGCCGCTCGCTCTGGACCGTAAACGGCGAGGGAAGCATCGCCGTGAGAAGAAAAGACACCAAACCGAACACACACCCCTCACTTCAAGTAGAGTGAAAGGAACTTAAACTTGTTATTAAAAGGTCTTTCTAAACCAGGGCCTCTTAGAAGTAATATATATTACCCTCAAGCTTGTCATCAGCCAGGCTCCCCTCCCCGAACACTTGCCTGACCGCATTAGTTATTACATTTGATAGCTTTATAGTATTATTAGAAGCTTGCTATTTACCTAGTTACACAAGAGCCAGCAGCTTAGAGCCCACTCTCCGCCTGGGCTGCAAATCTCTGCAACTACCTCCAAAATAGCCCAGATTTTATGACCCATTAAGCTTAATGATAAACCCTTGGATTTATGTTCCGGGCTAGTGAGCAATGGGAGATCAAGGGCTAAGCTTTGATTTATCTGGGGGCCAAGGGAGATGGGTATTTCCATATTCTTATTTTTCTCATTATTTGCCATGATGATTGTAATGCTCTGCTATGACATCATGGCAATTTTTTTTTGTGTTACTGACATGGAAGTCAATGCCGGACTCGGACCTTTCGCAGTGCTGGCACTGGTACTTCCTCTCCCAGCGGGATGGGAACATTGCCGGAGTGGTTTTCCATCCTCTGCCCAGCCTTAGCAGCAGATCTCACTACAGATGCACTAACACCAGATCTTCTTGGTGGCATATAAAGGGTAGTTTTAAACCTGCAAATCCACATTGGGGACACGTGGGATTTGGGGAGGGAAGGAAGATGTGGGAAGGAAGACTGTTCTGCCGTGCAGCAGTTTTGTACATTTGTGGGGCTTTACATGTGATGCCAGTGGTGACTTTAAATCCAGAACCGTGAAAAGAGCAGCCAGTACTGTGGGGGGAAACTACTCAGCATGGCCCAGTATCTGCTTTTGTTATAAATCTTGCTGTTTTAACAGTTTCTCTGAAAATACTGCGCCTCTAGAATCAGGGGATTGTAAGAAAATCTCTGATTTGCTCTCAAATCTATTTTAAAAAGAAATAAAGGCAAAAGTCTTGAGAAACGGTCCATAAGGACCACAAACGTTGACGCAATTCAGTTTCACACTTGCCTGGTGTTAAAATGCTCATCATAAAGCCAGACTTTGGACATTTTAAAGTCTGACTCAAGGCTGGTGACCGGCTTTAGCGAGGGCAGGTGGGTGCATCACTGAGCGACAGAGCAAAGACTGGAAACACATTAAAGAATGTCATGATATTAGAAACATAGAATGATTAGAGTCAGAAGGGACCGTAAAGATCCCCCAGTCCCCCCCCCTGCCCTGGGCAGGGACGCCTCCCACCAGCCCAGGTTGCTCCAAGCCCCGTCCAACCTGGCCTTGAACCCCTCCAGGGATGGGGCAGCCACAGCTTCTCTGGGCGACCTGGGACAGGCGTTCACAACCGTCACAGCCAAGAATTTCTTCCTAATATCTCATCTAAATCCACCCTCTTCCAGTTTGAAGCCATTACCTCTCATCCTATCACTACATGCCCTTGTAGAACATCCATCTCCAGCTTTCTGGCAGGCCCCCTTCAGATACTGGAAGGGGCTGGAAGGTCTCCCCGGAGCCTTCTCTTCTCCAGGCTGAACCCCCCCAACTCTCTCAACCTGCCTTCATAGGAGAGGTGCTCCAGCCCTCGGATCTGGACCCAGTCCAACAGGCCCATGTCAAAGCCAATCACACCTTAAAGTTACTTTCTTCAAAGATTATTACATCTGTTTGACTATGTTGTACAGGTATACTAATACTATTTAAGTAATAATGAGAAAGGATGGAAAAAGTCAACATTAAAGGGCAAATTTTGAGTAGCTCAAATTTACAGAGCGAAGAGGATGCCTAATATAATAAAGGGAACTCGTCAGGGGAATGGTGCATTATCCAATCTTTGTCTTGACTGACAGCTTGTCAGTCTTTCATCCACTTAAAAAAAAGACTTTAAAAAGCATTAGATGACATTTATCACCGATTTTCCCATTAAGTCCATGAAAAAAAAAATAGTTGCAGCTTAATTTCTAGCTAAATCAGGACAGTTGACTAATTTTTTTCTTACACAGAATTGGAAATTGAAGAGAAACAGCAAGATGCTGTTACATCAGTAAGAGAGAGATACCAAAGAAGAGAGATGCGTGTTAGAATAAAAATGGCAAAAGTAACGGAATGAAAACACACAGACATCCCTTAACCCTCAGTTAAATGTCTCTCACAAGTAGCAGCATCAGGTCACTGCACAAAAATGCAACGACAAGATACTGTGGACCAAGTCCTGCCAGATGACGAGCAAAAAGTCAAAATGCTTCTTCAAGCAGAAGTTTACAATACATGTGAGCCAGAGAGGTATCGGGTCTGTTGCACTGGTGATGTTCCAAATTCAGACTGGATGGCCCAAGAAGAAAGAAGCCCTGGCTCTAACTTGTGTTCATCACAGCAAACCTTTCCCTTGGAAGGAAGCAGCCCTGCTGATTGGTGGCACGTTCCACGCTCCTCTCCTCAAAAAGAGGAAAAAAAATCCACTTATTGTTAGCCTGGTACGAGACTGCAAGTTGCTTTTTGGCTGGCAATGCTCTGCATCAGTGTTTAAATTATTTACCTTGTGCCTTGTACTTCCTAAGTACTTGAAAAAGCCCTACTTACTCTCCCTGCGAATCCTGGCAGTGCTAAGAGCTGGTCTTCAAAAGGACTGGGTAGGGAAAGCACAGATGTGAGATGGATGTTGCATTTTCGGTAATTTCGGTATCATATCTCTAATATAATGAAAAACTAGGGACATGCTTGTGTCCCTAATAAAAGCCTTGCCTCAGTAAAGCGTTCGTCTTGCTTACCAGGACCAGGACTTGACTCTCACCTCCCTCCAAGTGACGTTTTCTTCTGTCTCACCCCTAGGAATAAATACTCCATGGTGTACAAGACACGTGGTTTTGCACATGTTTCCCCAGAGCGGTCTTTAGGGTATGTATTACACCATCTGCTTTAAGCTGAGCCCTATCAGCAATACCTGGTTTTGGCAGGAGAGCTATTTGCAATAAGTTCTTTTATTCATTGCCAAACCCTCCCTGACTTCCAGTAGGACGGGGCTCTTTCCATTGAGCCACCCAAACGCAATTACAGACATCCACACAGGGGATTTTCCTCATTCGTTTGCTTTTCTACTTCTCATCCTTCATCTACTGTCCTTGAAACGTCAGAAGAGAGCGCAGGAACTTAAAAGGCAATCACCACCTGCAACCATCGCAGCAACACTAAACTATTTTGGCAGCCAGGCCCCTCTCAACACATGCTTACGGGGTTTATATCCCTCGTGCTGGGAAGACGCAATATATATTTCCCTGGCTTTAGGCTGCATCAGTTCAAGCTCCTGCATAAAACATGGGAGCACCCGGAGATTTCCTAGAGCAGCCAATGGCTTAGACTGCAGCCATCGCCTTGGCATAGTAGCACACTAAACTTCACGTTTCCCACATAAAATCCCCAATACTGTTGCTTCCACAAGCCCTGCCAGCACGTCCCAGGGCCTGGATGGTGCCTCTCCACCAGCCACCCCACTAAGAGCTCCACAAACAACTTCTTCCTTAAGGCTTTGCTCCCCGCTGCAGTTCAGCCATGGGTTTACACCCTCTCATCGTTTTTTCCCCTGTGACACAAAGCACAAATAAGGAAGAAGTTTTGCTATTTGGGAAAAAAGAGGAGTTTAGGGTGTGCAACAGAGAGAGGAATTCCATGATTTTGTGAAGACATTCTATGATTCTACAAAGAAACTCTTCACTGTGAGGGGGGTGAGCCCCTGGCCCAGGTTGCCCAGAGAAGCTGTGGCTGCCCCATCCCTGGAGGGGTTCAAGGCCAGGCTGGACGGGGCTTGGAGCAACCTGGGCTGGTGGGAGGTGTCCCTGCCCGGGGTGGAGGGTGGAACTACATGATTTTTAAGGTTCCTTCCAACCCAAACCATCCTATGAATTCATCTACCGTTCTTCTTTCATTCATGCTTCAAAACCTGGGATGAGGCACAGCTCAGAGCGCGTTTACTTGGTGCTCACCTAGCTCTCGTGAAAACCTCCCTACTTCTCCAGCCTAGAAAATCCGCCTTTTCTATAAAACACAAACCCAAATACCCTCCAAAGCCTACGAGAAATGCAGCAAGTCTGTTGCCTTTGGGGTCTTTAACTCAAGGTAGAGACAAGTTTAACAGATGTAAGCCCGGGTTTCTGTGGAGGAGGAAGGATTTGGTTGAAAAAAAATAAACCACTGAATAAATAAACTTCTGACATTTCACTTACACGTCACAAAGCATTCAATACGAACTCTTTTCATATCTCATTTCTATGTCCTTCAGTTGTATCCAAGAGCCCTTCTGTGAGTAGTGCGTAGAAGATTCATGAAAAATATTCTAAATCTATTTCTTTATGTGGCCTAAACAGCCCAATAAGGCATTAAGTGGTGTTTTCATAATCCTGCAAAATCACAAAAGCTTCCCGGGATGTATCAAGCCTCTTCAGCTCAGGACTGGATAGTTCTGCACCTTCGGAAAAAAAACCCCAAACTTAAACACCTGAAAGTGCTTTTCAGAAGCAATTATCCTAATCCCTCCCGTTACCCAGCGGGAAGCAGTGGCACGCAGAGGTTAAACAGCGTCTCGGAGGTGGCTCGGCGAGCAGCACAGCATGGATTAGAGCCGCGGTGCCTCCTGACTCCCAGCTCAGCCCAGCACCTTAAATAGCTGCAGTGCGAGTAATTAGCTCTGTCCTCTCCACGTGTGTCCAGCTCAGGGAAGGGGAAAGCTGGAGTTTAACTTAACAATATGAACATTTCTATAGAGAATCCCAGGAGCGAAAGCTTAAGTTTTAACGACTATCGCCTGAACCACCTGCACGAAGGCGGAGGGGAAAGCCGCTGCGCAGATTTTACTGCCACCAGTTTGGGAAGAACGAATTATTCCCAGGCAGCAGAGCATGTCACAGCAAAAGGTTTACAGGGGCTATCACCAGGATCATTCTCGTGGCATTTATTCATTCCACTTTTTGTTTGTTGGCATTTCTTTTGTCCTCTCCTTTGTCACCAGGGACCTCTCCATCCATCGCTTCCTGGGATATCTGAACTGTGAGGAAAACAAGGAAATCTTGGCTAAGGGAGGGGTTTAGTGACATTACACATTTTTCATTGTTATTTTGCACTGTTGTGCATTTCTACGGTGATACCCGACATGTGGTTTTCCTCCATCAGAGAGACTGTGTACATTTACTTCCACTATTCCCTACAGCTGCACTATCTTTCACTTTTTCAGCTGCTTCCAGCAGGGAACAATGAATCTAAAACACAGTCAGAAAAAAAGGAAAATCTCTATTGCTATTTTTGGCATCCAAGTTCTTTGGCTTAACCTATTTTTGGAAGAGCATCTTTGTTCAGCAAAATCAAAGCCCCCACCCCGGTGACACCGGGGCAGCGTGTCCCGCTGCAGGCAGAGCCGTTGGGCAGTGCCAAGCTCCAACGGCGGAGCCGGCACCCAGAGCAAAGCCAGGACAGGCAAGAAGGAAAACGATGGGAGCCGGGATTTCACTTCTGCTCTCCGTCACTGCGTGCCCCTGAGCAAGTCACGCCATTCCTCTCCTGCAGGCTTTGGGGATCTGCATCCCAGCACACAGCTCATGCACAAACAGGACGCATGCCGTAAGCTCCCCGGGGTGAAAACACGCCTTACGACTGGAGCCCCTCTGCTGTGAGGACAGGCTGAAAGAGTTGGGGGTGTTTGGCCTGGAGAAGAGAAGGCTCCAGGGAGACCTTAGAGCCCCTTCCAGTCCCTAAAGGGGCTCCAGGAGAGATGGGGAGCGACTCTGGATCAGGGAGTGCAGTGATAGGACAAGGGGTAACAGTTTTAAACTGAAAGAGGGGAGCTTTAGGTTAGATATTAGGAAGCAATTCTAGGGCGGTGAGCCCCTGTCCCAGGTTGCCCAGAGAAGCTGTGGCTGCCCCATCCCTGGAGGGGTTCAAGGCCAGGCTGGACGGGGCTTGGAGCAGCCTGGGCTGGTGGGAGGTGTCCCTGCCCAGGGCAGGGGGGGGCACTGGGTGATCTTTAAGGTCCCTTCCAACCCAAACCATACTATGATTCTATGTCCTTACAGCCTCCAGCCCCATTAGGACCCCAATTTTGGTGGTTCATGAGATATAACTATCAATTGGTATCTGCACAGCTCATGTTTTAACGAAAGCTTTGCTTAGAGGATAAGAAAGGTCAGAAATAGGAAACGTCAGCCCAGCCTGTAAAGGGAGAAGACCTAACTTGATTCACACGTTTTTGTTTTGTTGGTTTGATTTTAAAAGATATTCAAGCTCTCTCTCCTCTGAAACACAATTACCTTTGTGCTACCACCAGATGCACCTTCCAAAAGCGGGAACACTCTTACACGCCCCAGAAAAAGAAAACAGTTGGAAACGGAAGCAATATAAGCTGAGTTCATGTGTCATGGCTGGCTCTGCCTGACGCGATGGGAGCACGTGCTTCTCACATCCCTGCACTCACCGCTCGGAAAGGGATAATCCTCAGACCTTTAAGGCATAATGTTTGGCTGGAAGCCGACACTGTGCGCCAGGGCTGCACCACACCAGAACCGAACGCGGCGGCAGGGCTTAGCCCCAAAGCCCCCACCATGCTCCTGCCCGCTGAGCTGCTTCTTCTCGGGGGAAAAATAAAACAAAATAAAAGGTTAAACATTCATTTTCATATAAAGTATTTTGTTTTCTGGGTTGTGGGGACAGCCCTCCAAATGCAATGCCAAGCCCTGCTGGGCTTGGTGAGAGGCAGACTGAAACACCAGCGCTAACAGCAAGTCCCTGGTGAATCCGCATGGCCTAATGGATTAAAGGCTTAATTAGAGTTACCTGAACATTAAATATCATTAGAGTGCACTCAAATTTGCTCTAAATTTTTTTTCGCCTTTAAATGGCCTCTTAACTAACTGGTTTTTGGCGCACAGTAGTTAAAGTTGTTGAAACTTTCCCTGTTTTCAGCTCTTTCCCCTTGAGGACGAAGCCGGCGCAGTTGTGCTGTGCATCGGGCAATGCTCCAACACGCCTCATCGCCAGCCGAAGTCGAACTCAATGGGGGAGAAGTTGTCTCAAAATTACCAAGCTTTGTATCTGGAGAGAAGGGAGATGCTCAGGAGGAGCTTCACAGGGTAAGAGACAAACCCGTAGCAGACACCTGAGAAGCTACAAGGCAGGAAGCCATAGGAAACGAGGCTCTACTCATTGTGCCATCCAGTTTTTGAGCAAAGAGATGCAGGTAACACCTTTCTTGCTTCAAATTAAAAGTAGCAGGATTGTATGGAAATACGTAATAGATTAGAATTAACAGTAAAAATTAATACAATGTAATTGGAGGATGGTAAAACATGTACACCCTTCCAGGTGTGAGGGATGTCAGCCACGTGGCGCTTCCATCGCGGTGTTTCTGGTTTCGCCTGGCTGCAGTCTCCGACCATCCCACCCCGACGGCAGAGGGTTCACTTGGCTTTCACCAAAACCTGGGGAAACCTGGCCAAACCCCTGCAGCAGACCCAAGAGACCAACTCCACCGCTTTCAGCCAGCAGCAAAGCACAGCCGGCCCCAGCAACCCCGCCAGGACAGCCAGCCAGCGCCAGAGGGGCTAACGCCAGCAGCAGGAGATCCCCAGGAGCTATCTTAGTGAGAGGGGGGTTTGTTTGAGCTTTACGCGTAGGTCAGAAACCCACAGACACCCGTGAGCAGCTCCAGCACAAGCCATACAGCAGGCTTCTGTTCGAAGCTTTTACAAAAAATAAACGGGTAAAGCCGAGGCGAATTTATGTACTTGAACGAGCGGACGCCAAACACTTCGGATTCTTAATTGGAGCAGCTTCAAAGCTGCAACTGGATTTAAGCGTCAAACGTGAGGGTGATGGCAGAGGAAGAGCGGAGATGCAGGCGCTCTTCTGCTCCGCTTTTCCTCTTCTCCATGCCCTCCTGAAAGAGCACAGTATCCCTGACAGATCTGTGCCACCATCACCTCTTAGGCTTCATCCACACGAGCTGGAGTCCTCCTTGACCTCAGCTTTACACCCAATTTACGTGCCCCAAAGAGCAGATTGCCTCCCCTATTTCAGTACCAAATCTGGGGTCAGAAGTGACACCGATGAGGTAAAGGAAAACTCATCACTGTTGTTAACTAACACCATGAGAAGTTTGTTCTCGGCCGACTGACAGCAGGAGTTGACATCCACAAGGAAGTTTCTTGCAAAGCGTTTTATTTCCCAAATATTTGTCTTCAAAACATTAGTTGCTAAAACAACTGTTACTTTGGCAAACAGTAGTCAGGAAATAAAAACACTTCACAAGAACCTCGCTTGTTTCACGTTTCCATTTTACAATCAGCCATCAGGATGCTGAGATCCCATCGAAAGCCAAACATTCACCTCCTGTGAGTATTCGTGATCGGTGAAGATGTCCAGGAAAAAAAAAAAAAACCAAAAAAAAAGAACAAGAAAAAGCCACTAGGAAGCAAACAGGGGTGTCAAAGGAACAAGGGAATCGAATGAGCAATGGAATTTACCAGGTCTGGCTCTGCTGGGGGGTCACCAAAGGGGCTCGCCGATGACTTGTTCGCCCCAACAGGACTGCCTTGGTCTCCTCCCCATGCCACCAGTGAAGCAGAAAGGATTACTCGGAGCCCCTCTGTTACATACGGTTCGGCAGTCGCCATGGCTGAACAACACGCGCACACAGAGTGACTGGTTAGCCCCCATTTCCTCAGGATAAGGGTAAAAAGCTGAAAAAGTGAGTAATGGCACCCTCAGCTTCTGCAAACGGGGCAGCAGGACTATGGCAGATTGGCCTCAATTCTTCTGATGGAAATTAGTCTCTTCTAGAAAGCACGCTTCGTCTGCATCAAAACCATTTGTAAAAATGTTGGAAATTGGAGAGAGAAAAAAGTTTAGCTTCAGCACACCCAAAACGAGTAAGTCTTTCACTCAAGTCAAACCCTGTTTTTACTCAGTTTATTGCTAATTAACATGTTTGACAGCACAGAAGTGTAATCCAATGCTGAACAAAGACCTTCCATCAACCTGAAATGAGCTACAACCCAAAACCCATGACCAAACCACAGAAACAGCTGGAAAGCAGCAAATCCCGAAGCTGTCCCCGGCATGGCAGCAGCAGTGGCAGCTTCCAGGTCTCTCCATCCCCACCGGCACATCATGAGAGCCCCTGCTCACCGTGACCGTGGGGGGGATCAGCCTGTCGGGAATCACCTCGCCGCACCAACAGCAACACTTCAGCAGGAAGAAACGAGCAACCCCACGGGCTATTCTGCAAACCTCAAATGGGAACAGAAACGCTTCCGACGGCTTCTGCTCAACCTCAGTCCCGGGGGGAGCGGATGGCCATGGAGCCCCGCGAGCGCCCCTGACCCTGCTCTCCACATGGGACACCTTGTCCACAGCACACAGCCGGAGAGACTGTCCAACGTCTCCAGGTGCATCCTCCGCCCGATGCGGGGTCTGTCCCCAGCAGCGGCAGGGATGCTCACAGCCATCGGCACCGGCTCTCGCCCAGGGCAGGGGAGCGCGGCTCCCTGCTTCGGTCCTAAGCAGCGTTATTTAAAGTTTTATGGCACAATAAAGGCGATAAATTAGGAGCGGTGATTCCCTACGCGCCATCTGGGCAGCAGAGACCACAGAGATCCGGCTCAACGCAGGTGCCAATTCTCTTCGCTCATTTCGCAAATGCTAAAGCACGTGGGGAAAAAAAAAATAATTCTAAAATTAAGGGAAAGGCTATCAACAGCACGGTCTCGCTGCTAGCCCCTCTCGAGTCAGGGGGAATTTTATCCTTAATGGCAATGACAGCCGCTAGTCTAACACTGACTATCTAGGAAGAAAAACAAAAAATTCCCATTGTTTCTGTACGTTAACGGAGGGCTGGTGTGTAACAAAGAGGAAGACAGGCAGCCTGCGTGACGGCAAGAAATTCTCGAGGTCTGATCGATACCAAGAAAAAAAAGCACCTCTCCTCGGGCCTGAGCCTGGAGCTTTACCCGGGCACAGCGGTACCTGCAGCTGCGGTGACATGAGGCTATCGGATACAGAAAGAAGGAGGGAGTCGACGGCAGGCGCTTCTAACCACAAAAAAAAATATAACGAGCGAGCGGAGGCATCTGGGCACATGCATGAGCATCTCCAGGAGCGGCAGAGCATCATCTCTGCGGGTACCTGCTTTCTGGGGGAACCCCAAATCCACATGATATTCATGGAAAGTTGGGAGCAACTTCTTTTAGGGGGAAAAAAGCCCCAACCTGACAAACAATCAAAACGCCTTTTTGGGAAAAAAGG
>VXBO01004774.1:94851-146217 GCA_013400135.1 Rhinoptilus africanus
AAAATAGCTAAGTATACAAATACTCTCACTCTCTTCCAGCCAAAGATTATTTCGCCTCTTTTTTAAGTCACCCAGAGGAAGCCGAGCAACATATGGGATGCATGAAAGTCGCTCTCTGCAAATCTGTCAATCCGTTTTAGCGACGCCGTGCATCAACCCCAACCCTGCTCTCAACACGGGCCTCCCCCCGCTCGGCTCTGCACCCTGAGACCAACCATCTCCTGCTATGCTAATCCGCCGGCTCCGGGCAGCAAAAAGCTGCAAAGGCATCAAATCTCAGTCCGTGGCGAGCTCTCGCTCCGTAACCACAGTGCAAAAAACACCTCTGCAGCATCGGCCGATGCTGGCTTGGTCGCCCGCTGGCAGTGGTGGGGTAGGGAGGAGAAGGCGTCACAGGCTGGAAGGAGCCACAGCCTCTGATAGTGGGGAATAACTTCTTGAGGCAAGGGCGGTGGGAGGGGGCTGGGTGCTCAAGCCTTCCACCTCGGGTCCTCTGGGCTGTGCTGGGGACGGTGGGTCTGGGAACTAACACAGACCAAGCCCTGGGGTTGTGGAGGTCTCCTGGCGAAGCTCCCCGAGGAGTTACATCTGCCCCAGCCCTTTGGGTAGAGGCGGCCACAACCCCTCAGCGCAGAATGAGCAGCCTTCAGGTATCAAGCCCCAGAGCACCACAGAATCACAGGGTAGGAAGGGCCCTCTGGAGATCATCTAGTCCCTGCCAGAGCAGGGTCACCTTAGAGCAGGGGGCATAGGAACGTGTCCAGGCGGGTTTGGGATGTCTCCAGAGACGGAGACTCCACCACCTCCCTGGGCAGCCTGGTCCGGGGAGTGATCCCGCATTTCATACCGCGAAACAGCGCTTTGGAAACGTGGGTCCTTCCTCACACACGCGAGGGGAGGCTCCCTTTTCATTTCTGTTTCAGAAGCTCTGGCTGCCTGTAAAACTTAACTGCCTTTTTCCCAGCACGTCAATAAATCAAAGTGCTCGGGGTATTTCTTGGAAGCCAGAAGCGGCGATGGGAAGGAAGTCACCTCCTCATCTTACTGCTTTTCCGGAGGCAGCGAATGCTCGGTTATCATGCCCACAACACTGATGATAATATTCTCATCCAAACTCCACTTTCTATTCTGTGAAGAGCAAATTACTATCGCCTTAGTTTTTATCTCATTCTGCTGAGAGCAGAACCTGAGCTCCTTCTCAAAACCGCGTACTCCTAAGTTCCGGCACTGATCTTTTCTGCGATGTAAAGGGAACATTCTCTCTAAAAACCAAAGTCTTTCTTACACTGCAGTGAGCCCGCAGGCGATGCCAGGAGCCCCTGCTGCCCACCTGGCAGGTACCACATACTCCTCCCTCTAACAGCGACTCCAAAGAAAACCAGACCCCAGGCACCTCTCCGGGGAGTGATCCCGCATTTCAGGGCCGCAGTGGGGCTCTCCCATCCGCACAAGCTGTTGGGAAGCTCGGCAGGGGCAGAGGCGGCTCCTCTCGGAGCCGGGCAGGTTTCAGAGGGAGGCGAGCTGTCGGAAGAGGCAATGGCTGGGAATGCCTCCAGCTCCAGCCCCGAGCCGCAAACTAAAGTACTTCCTTTTGTTAGAGCATATGGCCAAATCCTGAGTCCTACACGTGCTTTAATGCCAAGAGTGACTATTAGTTTGGCATCCTACACGGCAAAGAAGCCAGCGGGAGTTTTGCCCAACGGAGAAGAGGGGTGAAAGCAGGCGGTTCATCCCGCTGCCATTTCGGCACATTCTCCGTGTCCTGGCTACCATCGTGTCCGGGGATTAGGCCAGCTCTTGCCGTCCTCCACTGTCGCTTCACCTGAGAGAACGTGTTTCTGTACCTGACCCTTACATTGCAGGCGGCGGAAGACTGCGTTAAAAGTACTTTGTAACCCAAAGCATTTTCCGATTACAAACAATTCTTTGCAGCAAATTCTAATAGGCTGATATTGCAAAGTAATGTAATTGCCATCACCTGGTAGAATATTTTTCTATAGCTCCTTTACGACTGTCAGTACCCGGCCTATATTCTGTGTCTCGTACTTAAGCCTCCAAAATTACACTGATCAAAGCAACCTGCATTTATATAGTGATGTGCTCCTGCATTCGAGAGATTTGCCAAGTGCTAAATATAAGGTTTCTCACTATAGTCAAAATCAAATTCAAATTCCAGCTGCCTCTCTGCTAATACGCAGCAAAGGTTCAGCAGTACAAAGCCGTGTTTGTAGAATCAGACACCGAAGATGATTAAATTAAACTGAAAGGGGAATTGGTGCAAGGCTGAAATTAGTTTGCTGAAGAAAAAGCGTTCATTTCCTTCTTGTGACAGACGGAGCCACCTCGTGACCTTCCGCGATCAGAGCAAACAGGGCCGTGGCTTTGCCAAGGCTGCCCTCCCCGCCTTCCCCACCAGTGCATCGACTTAAAAATCAGCTTCAGCCTGCGCTGGCCGGGACGGGGGGAATAAAAGGATGCTCAAACCAGTGCGGCAGGTTGGCAGAGACCTCCCCCACTGGGGGTGTGATCCATCTCCTTCCTCTCCAGCAGATCAGACACCCGTCGGGACCTGAAGAACAACTCTTGGGCTTATCTCGGTGGTCTGTTTTCAAAGAGAAGGATTGCCCAGTCTCTGGGAAGAGGCACTGATTTGATCAAGATGGAAAAAGCAGGAAGGTGCCCAGAGTCAGCAGGGTGCATGGATGAGATCTGGAGTGCAGGCAGGAGCAGGAAGACATCCCAGGGATGGGCAGGCGGTTGCTTCCTTGGCATTGCTAATCCGGCTTTTTTAAAGCAGCACTGAAATTCCCAACGTAAAAAAAAAAATAAAAATTCCTCGCTACAACTATAGAAGGAGAGATGAAGGGATTTAAAGCATATGGCAACAATAAAAAGTTGCTCGTCTTCTCTCTCCCACTCTTCCCCATTAGCTGTTATTCTTGGGCACCATCTCCTCTGAGCGCCCTGTATGTTACAATCACGCTGATGGCCACATGCAAGAGATGGAAAACATCCCCAAACAGGGATTCCTCTTGGCTATGGCGTACGTGGTGCCAAGACACCTTGTTCTCTCCCTGCAGCCCTTCTGCTGGTGCCGTTCTGGGTCTTCTCCGAGCACAGATGGAGAATAGCACCAGGCTGTTTGCTGTTCTTGCCTCGCTAACGTCAACCGACCTGATTTAGAAACCAGACGGGGGCCACTGCTCCTCTTTGGTGTAGGGTACAAACCGGTGCTACTCCTCGGAGACCTGCACGCAGTCAGGTTCCAACAACAGAAAGGCTTTGCACCCTTTAAGAGGCTGAGGTTAACACGGCTCCTTGGCAACATTTAAATTGAAAGGATAAATCGTAGGAGAAGTCATCCCTGAGCAGTGGCATAGTTCCCAGCAAAAAAAACCCCCACTGCCCAAATCCAATTCAATACGACACAGCCCAGGAGAGAGGATAAAAAGGCTGACCACCCCACCGTCGTGCAGATCAGCCAATGCCGAGCATGTGGCACCTCGGCCCAGCGGCATCCAAGGACAGGAGTAGGTGTCCTGCTGATGGAGCATCCTCTGCCAGACGGTACCTGGGGTGTTCCTCTGCCACGGTCCACGGATAGATGTGCCCACACAGAGTCCCCCGAGACTGGGCATTGAGGACACGCTTAATAGACATTACCCTCTGCATCAGTGGGGCTGAGCAGGGGCAACGGAGGGAGAGGAGAACCCTCAGTTCAGCAAGGAATAGCCAAGGGACAGTTCAAGGATCAGATCTTTAGACATATTTATTTCATTCCTTTTAAATCGGGCAATGAATGCCTTAAAGAGGATCTGGGCTGAAACAGTTTGTGCAGTGCAAGGTCACACCGGAAATTAGCAGGAAATCAGGATATCTCCCTACCCTTCTGCAGTCTGTTCCGGTGTCTTAAGCAAAAGGGCATCAGGCTCTCGGGAGCTCTGACATTACACAGCTTTCCTTTCCCCCACCCTGTTTAGAGGTACTTCATCGGTGAGGTCTCTCTCAGAGGCTGAATTCATACAGAAGTAGGAGAGGGCTTTAAACCGAACCATCCCCAGCCATGAGAGCACCATAGGGATGACAAAGACCTACAAGAGGAGGAACCAGAGGGTCTGAAAACTGAAAGCAAAGGCCTGTACAAAGGGGACTGATTTGACTGTAGGAAAGGACCATAACTAGACTTGAAAGCCAAGGTGACTGATAAGCCGCACTTGCAGCAGAATATTCCTGTCTGAATAAATAATGCAGTTTTGAATTTGAAATGGTGAACCCATTGGGGAGCTGATCCTCACTTGGTTGGAGGCAACCACCTCCTGCCAGGTACCTGAGGTCAGTTGCAAAAGCGAATACGGTCCATTTCTCCTGCAGGATCTCCCAGGGGAACATGCCTTGGCTGGGATAAATGCTTCACTTGTACTATGCCTGTACAGAAATCCTATGGTTTAGGAACCGTGTTCCAAATAAATAAATAAGAAGTCACACCTTGCTAAAAAGGCTGGGTTTGGCATACTCGGGGAAAAGCAGAGCACGGTCCTGCTCCCTGACAGCATAAGTGAAAAATAAGGGACACACTGCCACAAAACTCTGGTTTCAAGGCTTCCCACACCACCAAGGGAGTAAGCGTGGGTTTCCTCGTGTGGCTGAAGGCCAACACATCTCCGGGCAGCACGGAGATGGCCCTACACCAGCTAGTTTCTGTCGACTGATGAGCATCTTCTCCTTTTCTTCTCCTGGCAAAAGGATGACTCAGTTTGTCATGGTGGGAGCCTTGCAAGAGCAATATAAAGACACTTAACAAAAAACAAGCCAAAAAAACCCCCTCATCATTTGTCACCTGGCCCAGCTGTGTTTTAGACATTTCTCAGCCATGACTTGAGTAAGGAAATGCTCTTTTTAACGTCTTCCTTTCTGTGTATTTTTTATTTTCAAGTCCTAGAGCACATCTAAGACACAGGCCTGGGAAAAGGAGCTGCAAACAAGGGTGAGGAGCAGCCTCGGGGCTGGCAGTGCCACGCTGCCCTCTCCTGCCGGGCTCCCTAATCTGGCTGGCTGTGATTACTCTCTCCAGGATCTTTAAATCCAGGCTTTGGGGATTTAAGGAGTCCCCCCTTCCCAAAGGAGGGAATCCTCCCTTAATCCGCTCCTGCTGGCACAACACCACTAGGGAAAAACCAGCGTTTTCTAGGGAGCGTGATCCTGGCTCTTTGTATTTCAAGGCCTTTTGGGAACACCACGTCTGTGGCGTGAGAGTCCTTCGGCATCCCATCAGACTGGAGTTACAGACCAAACCTTAGAGCCAAAACCCCTTCCATCCTCTGCTGGGCACGGGGTTATTTTGGGTCCCCCACCCCAGGTACAAGCACTGTAAGTCCTTCTCAGCCTCACTGCCCCAGGTGCTCTAGGGACACCCCCTCCACAAAGGATGGAGCCTTTTGGCTTTAGCATCACTGCTCAGCACCCAATAGTTGAAGCACATAGAAACAAGAATGGAGGAAAAGTACCGAAACACAGTTAAACTTTACCCAGCGCAAGAAAGACGTGGTCGTACTTGCCCCTATTCTGCATTCACCTCTCAGAGGTTTCCTCCACATTTCAACGGGTGCAAAACCCAGCACGAAGCAAGGATGTTTGTTTTTGTATTTGTAATACTCCCCTCCAGTGCCCCCCTGCTTTTCAGCCCCTGCCTGCCCAAACACCCTTCTTTCTGTGGACGCTTTCAGCGGGTGACCTGTGGGTGCTGACACCAGCCACACTGAGCACCATCCGCAGCGAGGACCATGTCCTGGTCCCCAGTCCCCACCTCACCTCACTTAGAAATCCTGACTTTTCGCTCTATTTTTTTGCATTGGCAGGTCTGACCGAAAGATGTCTATAGTCTTTCACCCACCCCGGCCCTGTGTCAGCCCCGGTTTGTGGGACAGCTGGTGGGGGAGAGGACAGTCAGCAGCATAAAGCCGTGTAAACCTGGGAATTCACTCTCCCAGCTCCCAGGGTCACGTGGCTCCAAGAAAGTCAGATTCTGTATGTAAAAATTTCTTTTAAAAATGTTCACAACCTACATAAGACTGTTTACAACCTACATAAGACTTGTTTACACAAGGGGGAAAAAATAACTCTCTGTAGATCTAAAACCTAGAAAGAAACAATCTGTCTTCCAACATCAGCTATTGAAAGCATCCTGAAATACAACCCGCTTTCATCATTTTGAGGTCAGACTTGCGAGGGCTGGACGAGGATGCAGCACTTGTGCCGTCTCAGGAGCTCCCTCCAGCACGGCAAGAGGCAGCTCCAGCTCATCCCGCACCCCCGGACTCTCACCCCCGCGGCAGATTTGCCCTTTTCGGCCCCTTGGTGCCCCAGGTGCAGAAGGCAGAGGAAGGGCTCTGCAGATACATCAATTTGTTTTGGGAGAGACCTGGGATGAGCCCCTCGTCAGCAGCGGCGAGCACCAGTCCTGGGGCAGAGCACTCTCCATCTCCCTGATTTATACCCTCTTCATCTGCTGCCGCAAGGATGATTTTTCTTTTTAATCCGTTTTCGCTCTGGCGTGCTCCAGCTTAGCACGAGCTTTGCTGGGGGAAGGGAGGCTTGATTTGATTTGTGCCAGAGCCGGGAACAAAGAGGCAGAAAACAATTGCTCTCCCCACTGCTGGAAGCCCGAGTAGGGAAGGGACCGCAGCACCAGCCAGCTTTTCCCCCCTGCCCCTTTATTTTCCCAAGGCTTTGCCCAGCTTTGTTTGCAGGTGGCACTGATAAGTGTTGGGAGGCAGCAGCATCGCTTTAAGCTTTGAATGGCTGTTCACAGAAAGAAATGTTCATCCCGACAGGCTCGTTGTCATGGCAACAAGAGGTTCCCTCCTCTTATGAGGGTACCGCTGCCGGTGAGACGATGCACGACGACGTGTCTCGTCCGGAGGGATTTATCCCAGTTGAGGGCAGGTTGCCGGCAGCCAGCTGTGGGAGGTGGACGGAGGCAACAGGAGCAGCCAGTTCCCTGGAGAGACATCTCTAGATGTCCCCAGGACATCTCCATTGTGCCACAGACCCAAAGAGATGATGGAATGGGGGAAGTTTTGCTAGCTCAGACATCAGTATATGACACAAAGAGGGGATGATGGCAGTTACACCTTTGGATAATCCTAGCTAACACCTACTGACTTTAAGGAGTTACTCAGAATGATAATATTTGTCTCTGAATTACATTTTTTTCTGCCCAGGCACACTATTGTTGCATCATTCGCACACTCTGGGACAGGCTAAACCCTGTGCTACATCTCAGCAGAGCTGTAAAATTAACACATTTTCTCTTCCAGTCAACAGTGGTAGAACCAAATTGACTATTTAGCTTGCACAGAAAGTCTCTGGAGCCCTGTAGGGGTTGCAGGCTACAAAGGTACAATTTTACAAAGGTGAAATTTCGGAGAGCACAAACATTTCTGACTGGTAAGACTAAGAGGCTATTTGCCACGACTTTTTCCCCCCGCTGTGACAACAGTAAGCAAGCAAACATGATTATCACCTTCGACAGCAAGTGCTTATGCCCTCTACCACATACCGAGGCGTTCCTCGGAGCAGCCTGGACCTCAAGAGTCACGAGGTGGGAGCGTGAAAAGCATTACAGAAGATGCTGAACATTGTGGCTCCCACAACGAATGCCACCTGCCATCCCCAGGCAATGCTCAAGAGAACCCCCAAGCACATCTTCTAAGGGTGCTGGTGGTATTACTTATTAGCGCTTCAGTACCTGGAGGACTTGTCCCTCCAGAGCACAGGGTGACGAGGGTACAGTTTTGCTGATCTACAGTGGCCCGTTGGTGGCCTTGAGAATCTCAGGCAGAGGAAAGCCATCGTATAGCCAATGTACGAACAGCAATCCTTGCTTCCAGCTCAAAATTTGGGTCATTTTCATCAGGAAGCCAGACAAGGAGCTACATGCAAGTTGGAAGCAAATACTACAGCAACATTCTGCCTGGAAAACACTATTAATACTGGAAAACGCACAAATAACCCTGGCAATACCAAACATTACATGGAATCGGTCACAACTTAAAGTCTACCACAGCCAACTCTAAATAAGCTCTGTGGAGAACACAAAGCAAGAAGTGTCTACTTCCCCCATCTAGTCTTCTTGGCAATGATGGCCAATTTTTCCCGGCCACCAGTTTTCAGCTGGAGCAGGGTCCCCCCTTCCCAGCACTGCTCAAGCCCAGCAGTCAGCAGGTAAGTGCCAAGGTGACAAATTCCGGATGCATTAGGGAAGAGCCATCATTTGCCATAGATGCCGCATTGATTTTGGATGGCAGAAGCTCACCTGGCACAAAACAGACCCCAAAAGCCCTTTTCTTTTGGAAAACCGCTCAAAATTAATATGTCTTCTTTAGTGAACAAGCTGCTGTTGTCTGCTCTTCATTGGAGAGATCATTGCAATGCCAATTCTATGCCAACAGCAGAAAAGGCAGAGCCACGTGTCCTGCTCTTGGCTTGTTTTCTATCACAACACACATCATCAAACAAGTGCTGAAATGCTGCCCGTTTCACACAGAACTATTGCCTGTAGTAAGACTTCAGTAATTGCAAATAAGAGCAGGTTTTGGCCCACCCAGCAGAGGTAATAGATGGTCCCTACGATTAAAAATTAAGTGCACGTCCATTGGTTTACCCAGAGTATTACAAAATAATTAGGCTGGTACAATATGTCTTAGTCTTTATGAATTTAATATCCCAGGAATCATTTAAAATCTTTCTGGTTTTACCTGCTCTGTGAAATGATGTTTTCTTTTGCAATTCAGTGCTAATGCAATGGCAATTTAGTAAAACCCAGTGAGGCACGCACCGCATGCTAAAATACAGATTTTTTTTTTTTGTTTCCCAGGTGAACAGATTTCAGTTTCACACCAGTTCTTTTTCCATATGGCTCCTCATACTTACTATCCTAAAGAATGCTTATTCATCCTTTAAAAAGTCATTAAGGTGCCATAAGCAAGAGGGGAAGCTTCCAGGAAGACTAAAGATAAAGTTTTCAGAAACACTTCAAGCACCACAGAAAGTCAAGGTGAATTTCCTTGGTCTGCACTCCAAGGCTGTTAAACACAGTGCCACTGTGAGTGGTTAACCTTCCCTGAATGCATTTGATTTCTGCCTTTGTAAGAGTACTGCCACAAGGAGGAAGAAATAAAGGGGCATCTGATAAGCCTCTAGCAGCGGAGCTTACTGAAGTACAAGGAACTTGCAACAGATACTGCATCTTCTTACTTGGCTGTTTTAGCTTTGAATGAACAAGTTAATCTGGAGCTGGAAAAACAGGACACTCATTTCCAGTAAAACAAATGGGAGACAAGGCAGAGAGCTGCCAGTTAAAAAAATCGGAAGAACATGGAGACCATAAAAGAAATCCATTTTCTGGCTTCAGGTGACATTTCCTTTGCTCCATAAACCAGCACCGAATGCAAATCGTGCTCTGAGAAGTCTGGGTTTTTGCTTATGTATCTAGCACACTTCATATGATTTCATTCAACCAAAGTCCACTTCTTAGCATGTTTAATTGCATTCTTGTTTCTACCCAAGAGCTATTTGACTCAAGTCACCAGGAAAACAAAATAAGAACAAAACACCCAACCCAAGTAAATCTTATAGTTAGAGCATTGGACAATAAGAAGTCCACATGAATAAATATATACTCAGCTTTAATTGCTTACATGTATGTGGTATGTCCTAATATTTAGTGGAGAGGCTGTATTTAATTACAGATGAACACATTTGAAAGTTTAGCAAACGAAAACCATCTTTTTCATTAGATGAATGGCAAATTCAGCCAACGAGCCTTGCTTGAATTTCACCCACAACTGAGTAACCCCCCTGTGAAGTCCACTTGCCTACAAATCCATCGATTTGCATCTAGGGCATTTTGTGAAGCTTAGTGAGGCTGCTGGTGTTCAAAAATCAACAAACTGAAATTTGTTGAGTTACACAGTGGAGTGTATCCACTGGTTACGATGTAGGCAAAGGGCTGGAAAACACAGTGCCGTGGTTTTGCCTGGTTTTCAGGCATAAATATTATAAAGAAATTATGGATCACACCTAAAAAAAAAATCTCTAGGGAACATGACAAATGCTAGAAGAGGAGCCAAGAGAGCCTGATGGCTGCCTTGGCTCTGCTCACACTTCACACATGTTACTAAGACCGGCATCCACAAGTGTCCACTTATTAAACGGCTCCTCCGTGAGCAGCTGTCATCATCTACTCTCACTGATGCTGACCTCAATACGAGCTGAGATAAATAGGAAAGGCACAAGTTATCAGCCCAGTACTTATTAAAAGAGGGGGTTTGAGGTGCATCTCCATGAGACCATCCAAGAATTAACTGGGGATAGACTCTGAACTCAGTTTGCCTTTCCACGCTACGACTAAGGCCAAGAAGGATGGAGCTGCGTTGGCAGACGGAGCAGCTTACCTTGCTGTCACCTCCGTAGTCTTACAGAGCACAGACACAGCCGGATCTGGGCCACATCACCCTACTAAAGCGGGTCCTTGCTGCCAGGTGGGGTAAACAGGAGCGTGAGGAAAGGACTCGGGTCTTCCTGGCTCTGTGACACCAACAGTGCCCATCCCTGCCCTGATGCGTTTCAATTAGGGCAACTAAGGGCATGAGTATTCTCTGCTCATCAACACTGATGGGATTTGGGCATCCAGGTCATTTGGGCTGCTTTGCAAATATCATCCATAAAGTATAAAATACTCATGTACAGCATATGTGTCTTTTTCTTTGCTGGGGTGTAGCAGAAGCTATTTCTGGTTATAAAAAAAAGTTATCAGCGAAAACAGCCCATACCCCAAAGCAATGATGAGACAGTGGAATTTATTCTATCGCACAAACCTGTTGATTAAAACCATCCTTCACATCACTGAAAAATGAACTGCCATAGAGACAAACTACCCCGGAGCTCGCTCTTTCATTCTATAGTAATCATTTCACACAACATAATTATCTTGAAAAGTTGCTGATGACAAGGCTAAAATACAAAAATATTCAAGAGCATCTCCATGAACAGTTTATTGATGCGCTAGCTAAATTTTTAGCACATAAAGAGGTTGGGAGAGGTCTTTGTCTGCTTGTCTACATTAACATTTGCATTTGCTGTTCATCGGAAAATGTGGGCTTGATCATGTTAATTGCAGCTCTTTCATCTTTCTGCTTCAAGCTGTATTATAACTGACCTAGCTTAAACACGCAGTGCTAAAAGGCTCCAGAAGCTAAAGGATGCGCATGCCATGATCCTGTCTACTATTTTATGTGATGTTCCCACAAGATGCCCTCCAATTTGTGCAGCAAGGCAGCTAAGACACCAGTGCCCAAGCTCTAGTCTCTAAAGGCACTGCTGGGTTAGGTCTAGTAATGTCAGAAGAAAAAGGAAGACGGGGACATATTTTCGTTGTCCTGTGAATGGCACACTTTCACATGAAAAGTGAAGCTTGTAATAGGTTCTGGGGGCACTGAAAAACGGCCACGTACATTGTAGCACAGCTGTTTGCAGCAGTCCAGGTCTGAATCGCGAAGCACAGAGACAGCTACTGCGCTTTACAGCTCATGGTGTAATATTGTGGCATAACATCGTGTACCGCCTGAACAGGCAGGGAAGGTTTGCTTTGAAGGGAAGCCAGTCAACAGAGAGAAGACGAGCTACTCCGTTTGGGCTGGAGTGTGATGAAAGCCACTCTGGGAATTACCCAGGTCATTACCCCTGGGCATAAGATGCAAGAGTCCAAACCTGACGCACCGCAGCTCAAGGTGCCTCACAGCCTGGATGGAGGGAGTCCAGGGAGAGTAATAAAGTGAAGCAGCACAGGCGATAACCAGGCAGGACCGACAGACGGGTTTGCTCAGGGTGCTGCAGAGCTGGAGGAGAAGGGCAGCCGCCCACGGCCCCAGCCTGGAGCCAGTTACGGTGTGAGATGGAGCAAAGCCCCACAGCCGTACGCCATGGGGAGCAGATTCACCCCGGGAGCGTGCTGGACCCCACACCTTCCCAAGCAGCAACGCGACCGCTGAAAACATGTCGAGAGGAGGAACGGAGTGGATATAGGCTGATGAGAGCTGTATCCTGATAAAAATGAGGAGAACAGCTAAGGATGGCTTCAGCATCACTCCGCCTGGGAGCAGACCCACAGAGGAGCAAAAGGTGGTGGCGGCAGCACGATTAAAGGCTTCTCGGCATGTTCTGCTTTACATTCCATCCCTTCTCTCAAACGGATACCGGCAACAGAGGAAGGCAGATAAAGAGGCTTTATTTCTGACAACAGCTCCTGAAAGCCTGGCTTTGCGGCAGCTCAGGAGATGCATGCCAGGCAGGAGTGGGATTTGTGCTCCCTGCAAGGAGGAGGCAATGGAGCAATATGTTTTGAGACAGAAGGCATAAAAACAAAATGAAAATACAGAAGCGTCTGTAACTTATCTGAGGGCTAGGAGCTGTATCTTGCAGATTCAGGAAGGCAGTTTGGCTGAATCCCTCTGGAGGCACCAAACCCTGACTGGGAGCCGGGCCAGAAAACTCAACACTCAGGAAAACACTGCTGGAAGATCACAATTCATCCATACAAGAGCAATTAGGATTTTCCAAGTGAAATAATTAAGTCCAGGCAAGTATATAAGGAAAACACGCATTGCTCTGATGCCTTCTGGAGAAGGAGGAGGTTGACAGGCTGGGGTGATGCCAGCCGAGGGCCACCAGGATGGCTGGTGGCACTGACTTGCTACGCTGGGGCAGGAGCCCATGGATATGGGGGAAATCTTCATCCTTGAGATTGTAAAGGAGGAGGATTTAAACTACAACCAAGCCCCCACAAACACCATCTTCACCAAACCCTGACCTGATGCTGCCAGACAGGTCACCAAAAATGACACCTTTGGCCCTGTTCAGTAACGTGCCCAAAATGGATCATCGCAGGTGAAAAGGACAGCTAACACATGCACGCGCTTGGCTGTTATTATTGAGAAGGGATTTTGTATGGAAGAATCCTCTGCAACAGCTTATCCAAGGCAGAGTGTTTATTTCACCTGCTCAGTTCACTGCAGGGGGCTTCCTTTGTTTTCCCGCAGAGACGAGCCTCTGTAAGAGAGACCACTAAATATCGCTGATATATACTGGTACCTATAACTAGAGAACGTGTTGACAGGCAGAAGCAATTTACTTTCAGTCAGGTTTCATTTTTAAATCCTCAGTCCCTGACCTTCGAGAAAAGCTTGACTCCAGTGAGCGCAGAACGCGTATCTATCATCATGCTGGGGGAAAAAAAACCCCACAGGTAGCCAAAAAAACAGAGCATGTCCATTTTGAAAATGAGCTGTTTGTAATTTTTTGCTTTGCCTTTAATAAGCTCTTCTGATTAAAGAAGATTTTCAGGGTTTCCCAAATGCAGTTTCTTCTCCGGCTTAAGTCAGTTTGGTGTCTGTACACTCAAGAAAAGCCCATGTGCTTAAGTCAGAAAATCAGCATTAACATTAATGCCGAACAGGAAGGAATGCGGGAGTTGGACTATTTGGCAGTTTTAAGAAATGTATTTAAAGGTGTGTTTAACCCAAGAGATAACCCATTATGGTCATCAGCCAGCACTTTCAAATGACAAAAAGAAGTGATGCTACTGGCTTTTTCCAGTGTGGAAAGTATGCAGCAATTGTCAGGACCCGACTGATTATGGCAGGGCTCCCCCCACTAATTGTCACTCCCCCTCAGAGTTCCCTGGTGGCCTCCAGCAAGCCCTTCCTCCTCTCTGACCTAATTATCTCAGCTGCAGAAGTGGGATATTACTGACTTACATAGGATTTACGATGGGAAAAAGGATTTATTTTGTCTTATAAAACATGACTTAGAGATGCTAGTTGTAGTTAAAGGCACAGTGAGCACAGCAGCCAAGAAACACAGGATCCCTTGCGTTCAGAGCTTGCTATTTAACCAGCTGGGGCTGACCAAGTGAGGGACTCTGAATTCACCATTCTCAATGGTGAATAGTCATTCTGATGAATTCATCTGGACCTTTATTTATACCCTATCTATATTTTTAATTTTAATTTTCCATTCATTCAACTTAAAATCCACTGAATAATTTGCGATGCTGTCAAATGAACAATCCATATGATGAATTTTGTACTTTTTTTCCCTTTTAAATATACCCATTTTGTTTCGCTCTGTAAACTGGCAACTGCTGACAGGGTTACATAAAACTTTGAAAGTGTTTATGGCAGGGACTTACTCTCCTGCTCAGGTTTCCCAAACAAGAGAGATGTGCCAGGTACTTAAGGTCGCCTTAAAACATGGAAGAACTGCCTGAAGCTTTCCTGCTCCTCTCAAGACCTGTGCTGGGTCTTCTGGTTTTCTTGAGAGAATCATTAATGTTTTCACGTCAAGTGAAACTTGATAAATCTCCACTGGGGGTCTCTGTTCTTCAGAGTTTTCAGTTTTTAATGTCAGCTCAATGCTCTGAGACTGGCTCGAGGCTCTCCAAGAGGAAGGAGCCCTGACAGCCTCCATGAAGCACAAGAGGGCTTGTAGATAAAACCTGTGCTGAGTACCCAAAAGGGGGTCCTGACCAGCCATCCAAGTCAGCTGCTTTACAGAGAGCACTGGAAAGCATGTTTTCCAGCACTGTTTATTTTTTCCCAAATAATCCCCCATTGGGTTATTTCTGGTAATCATAAAGAAGCTCTTTCACTTACATGCAGAGAATACTCGATAGCCACGAAGGTGATCCTTCAAGAATCACAGAATGGTTGAGGTTGCAAAGGACCTCTTGAGATTACCTAGTCCAACCCGCCTGCTCAAGCATGCTCAGCCAGAGCTGGTTGCCCAGATCTGTCCCCAGCTGGGTTTTGAAAGTCTCTTGCAGAATAGCAAAGTGGTGTCAAACATCACAGAACATTTGGATGCCTCCGTTAATAGCCAACCGGGACCTTTTTTAGGAGTCAGGTAAGAGTGAGCTGCCAGATAAGAAGTGAAGGTGTTATTTTATTGCCATCAACTATTGCTACTGGTACCAAACTGAAAAGGGAAATGCATTATCTAGTCCCTGTTTTCACTTGACTTTAGGAAGTCTGAAGGATGGAGCAGAAGTCACATCAGTGCACTGCAAGAGATACAAATATTTGCGGATGGGTTCATTACTTAATGTACAAGTTCTCCAGACTAACTGTCCCGGGATCAAAACAGCGTCTCAACTTTGCTCGCAATAAAAATTTTCAAGAAAGGAACAGAAAGCAACAGTAAATTTTATTCTCCTCTCCCCCCCTCCCCCCACTGTTTCCATATTTATTTTCTTTTGAAGTCTAATTTTTCCTCTTTTCATGTTGCTACTGGAAAAAGAGAGAAAGAAGAAAAAGCAAACACGAAAGCAATAAAGCAAAAATTAAACTATTCCTGCACTTGGGAACAACACAATGCTTTGGGGCTTTGAAAAACAATTTTCAGCGAGTTACTAAATTCAATTTTAATCTGGTGAAAACTGGATTTCCTGGTTATCTTTCATGCAGGTATAACGCTCCACGGTAAGGATTTCAATCAAACAGGAGGAAAAAACCAAAAAAGAAGCTGCTTCAATAAGAGTTGTTTCCCGACAGCTCCCAAAGGCGGCTGGCATGCCTGCAAAACGCTGATGACCACCAAAGGGATTCTAACAGCTCTCACTGCCCTTGTCTTTCAGCTCTTGCGTCTCCGAGACTCTCCTGAGCACAGCCCAAATCACAAAAACCTAAATCTGTATCTCTACCTCCTCAGCAGAATAAAGAAAAAAATGTAGGGAAGCCATTGTAAAGCTAACAGAAAATTTGACCCCTACACTTTCTACTCGGCTACTCCTTTTTCAAAGAGAGAAGACCAGGCCAAGCCCAGCACCAATGCCCGTGGTTCCGTACACAGTAACGTGGGAAGCAAGAGGAAGACCAAAAGAAGCCGCACCGGCCTGAAACCATGGTCCCCAGCAAGTGCCTCAAAGCCCCGTGGTGCCCCTGTAAAGCTTCCAAGCCTCCTGGAGATCTGACTTCAGGATGGTTTTTTTTTAAGAAAACTATCACTTTTTATTACTTGGTTCGTAGCATCAGGAACGCAATGGTGGTATTGATCAGAAAAGAAGCAGAGCTTCAGGATCTGCTTAAAGGAGGTTTAAGATAAATCTTGCTAATTATACAGAGTTTAACTGTGCTCTCAAGATTTTTTAAAAGCATACAGCTCCCTACAGCAGACTTTTTAAACTACATGGCCAAATCAAACCACAGCTGAGAGTCACCGACCCTCCACAAAGGTGTTGTCCCCTTTTTAGTGGCCAGCAAATTTGTCAAGCCCCAAATAAATGCTAATCTAACCTTTCTGAAAGATCACTGCTTGTAAAGAAGCATCAAGCCCAGTGTCAAAAGCGGACGCCTGTTCTCCCACGACAATAATTTCCAACCATAGAATGGTTCGAGTTGGAAGGGACCTTAAAGATCATCTAGTTACAGCTCTCCCTGCCCTGGGCAGGGACACCTCCCACCAGCCCAGGCTGCTCCAAGCCCCGTCCAGCCTGGCCTTGAACCCTTCCAGGGATGGGGCAGCCACAGCTTCTCTGGGCAACCTGGGACAGGGGCTCACCCCCCTCACAGCCAAGAATTTCTTCCCGATATCTAATCTAAATCTCCCCTCTTTTAGTTTAAGACCATTACCGCTCATACCATCACTGCATTCCCTCATAAAGAGCCCCCCTTTATCTTTCCTACAGGCCCCCTTGAAGTACTGGAAGGCTGCTCTAAGGTCTCCCCGGAGCCTTCTCTTCTCCAGGCTGAACACCCCCAACGCTCTCAGCCTGTCCTCATGGGAGAGGCGATCTATTCCTCACATTATCTTCATGGCCCTCCTCTGGATCCATTCAAACACATCCATGTCCTTCCTGTGCTGAGGACTCCAAAGCTGGACACAGTACTCCAAGTGGGGTCTCCCCAGAACAAAGTAGAAGGGGTAGCATCACCTCACTCCACCCAAATCACTGCTCCTCTGCATAGGTCTCCCTTCCCCTCTAAGGAAGCTGCCGCTGAATTCACCCGACCCAAAGACAGACTCTTTGGTTCACTTTCTTTCTGTCTCTTCTAACACACCAGTTTGTGGAGGAAGCTGTAATCAGGTGGACTCGAGCCTGCCATGAGATCTCCAGCACACAGCCTCCTCTGCCCAGTGGAAATCCCAAATCATGCTGCTGAAAACAACCAAATGCCTCCTCCGAGAGGCGCAGCAAACCCGAGGGCATGACCCAATAGCTTAGCTCA
Source organism: Rhinoptilus africanus (assembly GCA_013400135.1). Taxonomy (NCBI): domain Eukaryota; kingdom Metazoa; phylum Chordata; class Aves; order Charadriiformes; family Glareolidae; genus Rhinoptilus; species Rhinoptilus africanus. The sequence continues at coordinate 112,134 of VXBO01004774.1, forward strand.
CGTTGCAGACGAATATCGTTTAATCCTCTTGCTTAACACAAGAAACAGCAAACCCCATGCAGAAGCAGAGCATTAATCAGTAATTTCTGGAACAGGCCTGAAAACAACGATCCGCTGAGTAAAATGATGTAGCATCCCAAAGGGTTAATGCCATTTAGGAAAGGATGCAGCGGAAACCCTTGGAGGAGTTTGCTTAATAATTACAGAGCAAAATCCAAGTTGGGCGAGAGCCAGCAGCACAGCTAGCGGACACGTCACTGCCGCCCCATGGGTCACCTCCTGGCGAAATATCTTTCTGCTTATGAATATGGTGAGATAAAGCCCAGGGCAGGCCCGAGGTCTTCACTGTTCCCAGATATTTCAGTTATGAGGGAAAAAAATATTTTAAAAAATAATTACTACTTTTGAAGTGTTTTCTTGACCCACAATAGAGCCTCTCATTTTAATGTTTATTCATTGGTTAAGAAGAACCACTGAAGAGAGAAATCATTCCTTGGAAAATTAAAAAAATTAGAAAAACTTGTGGCGGTTCTGCGTAGCTGAGGTTTTTGCCTCTTATAAACCCAGAGCGTTGAGTTTTTGGGAAAGGTGGGAATGGGTCACCCAGGAGGAGGATGGAAACACCATCCCCACCTCGGAAGGTTGGGACAGGTGGGAATGGGTAACCCAGGAGGAGGATGAAACACCATCCCCACCTCAGAAGGTTGGGAAAGGTGGGAATGGGTGACCCAGGAGGAGGATGGAAACACCATCCCCACCTCGGAAGGTGGCGCCCTTGCTCCGCGGGCGGGGAATGCACTTCTCCCTCCCCCGAGAACACCTAAAATCCCCTATTTACAAGGGAAAAATCATCCTTTTTAAAAAAAAAGAGAAAGAAGTTTTTTTAAGACGAAAGGCCAAGTACTCCTACAACCCCAGAGGGGCGGCGGAGCGCTTGATTTTTAAAAAGCACTTTGTGAGGAAGATGAGACCCCCCAAAACACACAGACCTGCCACCTCTTACTGCTTAGGAACCACCTAAAGGCAAACTTGGATGCTTGCATCCCTTTGTGCCGTTCAAATAGAGCTCTGCATGTTCACGCACACGCCGGGCAGTTTTGGGGCGCAGCTGGCAGCAGCTCCATCCCAAAAGTGCCTGGAGCCGGATTGCTGTGATACCACAGTGCTACCCATCTGCGAGACTGGACCTGGACACTCGCACGGAGGACGAACAAGAGGGACCAGTGAAACACGCATGGGTCATGCTGACAGCCTGTCCCACGCTCCCGGTACCTTTCCAGTTAGGGCAGGAAATAAACATGACGCCCACCTGCAACACTGCACACCCAGCAGAACACACCTTTTCGGGGGGACCCTTTACATCCATCCACATTACAAATAAATTAAAAAAAAAAGGAAGACACTATTTAAAGAGCAGGTTCTGACACCGAGGTTTAGTGGCGATCAGCAGCACCTCCACCCTGACCAAGCAGGGCAAGGTCTTGCTCCCAACCTCAGTGGCTGCTCCAGGTAAAGCAGTGAGAGCGTTGCAAGCTTCTGCGGGAGCTTCCCTCCTGACCCACTGCTGGAGGGCAGCCAAGCCCTGACACTGCAGCATTTACCTTTGCCAGTCTCATTCCCGGGTCTATCAGGCTCTTCTCAATTCCTGCAGGGGCTACCGCCAGGCTGGAGGGGGCTTTGAGCAACCTGGGCTGGTGGGAGGTGTCCCTGCCCAGGGCAGGGGGGGTTGAATGATCTTTAAGGTCCCTTCCAACCCGAACGATTCTATAATTCTGTGTTTTACAGCAGAAAAAGAGCTAGTTGCATGAGGCAGGGTTTCCAGTTCCGTGTCTGCTGGGTCCTTTCCCAGACTTACCCAAACCGCCTGCTTTATGATAGTAGTGACAGTGATAAATTTAAGAGTTATCGCAAGCCTACTCTGGTTCCCAATGCCAGGCACATGCTACTTTAAGAAATCCCTTAAAAAAACCCAACTGCTTCAAAATAAGCTATATACAGCACTGGCCCTAGAGACGATAGATGATGAAACGCCCTTACAAAACGAATCCTTACACTCCAGCCCAGCAGGGCACCCAAGTGCACAGCGAAGACAAACGCAGCGCTGCTCTCTCCCAAAAACGTACGCCGTTTGAAAGCTCTCCCTCATTGCTCTACCCCAGAAAGTGATTCATCCTCCCCTCGAGGTTTTGACTTGCCTCCGCACGTTTTGCAACGCTGCCGCCTGGCTCTATAACAGCGCGGTCGCATGCGGTGACTCCTAGCAGATTTCTCGGCTCGGTTGCGAGCAAGGAGGCGGCAGCTAATCCTTCTAATGATGATTTTCCTCTTGCAGGATTTCTTCTTGCTGGCTATAGACTTGCTACTCGCGACGACTCTTTCTTGCCTCTTTTATGCCTTTGTATGCATTTCCATCGCATTTTTGACCTGCTTCGTTATCATCTTCTCCTTCGGCATCGTGGAGAGGAATATTCACGTGAAAGGGAGAGCAATTGTAATTCTCGTGTCCAACAACTCCATTGGGAGGACGTTTGCAAGGAACCTGGATAAAGCAGGTTTCAGGGTGTCTGCTGCACACTGGCCTCCTCAAGAGGAGGGGACAGCTGCGGAAGAGGAGTGCTCTTCAAGCATGGAGGTAGCCCAGCTCCACATGACTGAAGATGAGTATCAGAAGACAATGAAAACCTTCATAGAAAGCCACTTATCCCTGAAAGGTAATTTTTAGGGCACAATTGTGCATCGTGCCTATGCTAGAAATCAACATGCACAAGATTGAGGGACCGTTTTAGTTCATCAGCAAATAATGGAGGCAAGAATGCTTTGAGAAATGGGTTATAACATGCTAACTGCATTGCATTTTCTTGTGCAAAACAAAAAAATTTTGCTTTTTCCAGGGGAAGGAGCCTGCTCTGGTGGCTCTGAAAGGCCCCAGTAGACCCCAGGCCCTGGAGGAAGGCGAGGCAGGCCAAGGAAGGAGGGGGAGAAGGTCCCACCAAGGCACAGAGGGCTGGACTCAGCCTGGGGAAAAAACACAGGGGTGAACAAGGGGGAGCAGAGACTCAAACAGTGACCTGAGATGAAGGAATGGGTCTGATTTTTAACCTCTTCTGGATTAAAAACCCTGAGGTCACTCTTGGCGTCTTGCCTGCTGTGGGATTCGTAAGAAACAGTCAAGTCAGAGCTTTGGTTGGCAGGTTGGGGCTGTCTCTCTGGACCACGCTGTGTAATTTCTGTGGTGATAAAGGACTGAGAGCCACCTGCAGAGCCCACGGGGGACAGCCCGAGGCAAGTGTCCTACTGAGGGGCTGGCTGTAAGCACTTCTGCTGGGCAATCGCCCTGGCTCGCTCTAGGTGCCAGATGAAGGGTGCCAATGGGCAGGCTGGCTTTACGCCCGAGCGGAATTAGCTCTGCTGTCCAGGAGCCTCTGTCCTCACAGCCGTAATTTTACCCCTCTTGGGAGTGACACAAAATTCAGGGCTGTAGCCTCACTGTCCGCAGGGCCACAGGGTTACAAGAGAAGAGGCCAACGCTCTCCTCCACTGTGAGCCTACCTAAGGCAGGTCTGAGCAGCAAAGCTCACTCAGTGCTTCCCCAAACTGCCTCCTTACTTCTCCAGCTTTTCCACCCCTCTCCTCCTTGGCTCTTCTCTTTGTGGCTTCCCTGAGGCTCCCTTTGAGGTCTCCCCAGGAGAGCCAAGAGCTCTAAGAGCATCCACCTCTTACCATGACAAACGAGCTTCGCAAAGCTGCCCAGCACTGAAAGCTTTCTTTGTGCTCCCAGGATATACAGAAGGAGGACATTTGGGAAGTCAGAGCATGCACCAGGAAGCCTCCCCTCCTGCAGACCCCCTTCAGAGGGGCGGTAGGGAAGCCCAGCCAATGCCTGCTGCTGGCTGCAGCTGTTCAGGACCCAGTGGCACAGGTTATCTCACACTGCTTTTCTCCTCAGAAGCATCCAGCAGACCAGAAGTGCCTGTGGTTAGATCCAGTGTGACTCTGCATGGCCCAGGATCCATCCCCCCCACTCGCTAGCAGCCTGCAGGCTCCAGGAATGGGTGCCCCGCACACCAACAGCGGGTTTCAGACCAAACAATCATCTGCCTGCATCAGCATTTAGGCTAGTTCACACTAGTAAAATTATCCTGGTAAAACCTGCCTGTGTGGACAAGGCTTAAAGCTTCCAAAACTGAGTATCAGCATATTCCTGCTCTGGAAACAAACAAGGGAGACCTTCTTAACCAGTAACGCTCCGTGGGAGCTGGTGATTTCCATGGGCTGGTGCTGTTTTCATTAAATGAGGATCTCGCCCTGTGATATCTGTCTTTTTTGCTTTTGAGTGTTCTGATCAGTGTGCTAGTTAAGGGCTTGTGCAGGGTTTTGTTTTGGTTTTTTGTTGGGTTTTTTTTGATAGGGTCTCTCTATTGTAAGACCTGTTAGTTTCACATTTAGGATCTCCTGCGTGGTATTCTCATCACAGACAGGGATGTTAAAATGCATTTCCCAAGCGCTGACCCAATTGCATGGCAGATCAAAGGACTGCGTCAGGAAGGGGTGGGGGGGAAGAAAAAAAAGAAAAAGAAAATCTCAAACCTCACAGTTTTCTTGGATTTCTTTGTTAACAATTTTGAGTGAGTGCTGGTATGTATTTCATAAGATTTCCTGTAATATTTTTGGCACAGACTGGGTGAACACGAACACCTGCCACCAGCTACCTGACAGTAAACCAATTTAAACCAAATCCAAAGGCTGCATCGGTAGGTCCCCACATGCAATTTGGTCAGCAGGATCTGGACAAGGAGAGAAGACAGTTTGTGCTGTAGGGGTGAGACATGGCAGAACCATTATACAACTTTTTCCATTTAAAAATTTCTCTTATGCACTTTCACGTGTATGCAATTCTTGGTTTCTGAAGAAAGGAACTTCTGTGCTAGTTTTTGTAATTTTTTTTTTAGTAACTTGTGCCATAGGAAATTTTTACCATTATATCTTCGCTAGCGTAAATAAAAAGATGCTTGTTTGCTATAAACACAGCTTGCGAAATGCATCCTGAATGCCTTTCAAAAGTAACACGACGAAGACAGAACCCCCTAATCACAGCTCCTTCTAGAATTAAAAGAATTATGACAACTAAAATTACCTATTTTTTATTCTAGGACAGGCTCAGAGACCCAAGTTTTCAGGTAGGCTAACACCTTTAATTTGTGGTGGCAGTACAAATGAATAAGGTGCTATGAGGTCTAAAGAGACTGTAACACAAAGATACAGAAGAAATGCAAGTCACCCCCTTCCAAATTCATAACTTGTTTTGTGATAGCTTAACTCTGTTCACAAAAAGTCTTGAGTTCTTCTGGCTTTTAGCTTTTGGTGCATTTAGATCAGATGTTTAAATTTTCTCTGTGACCGGGAGGTAAAAGGGATAGGTGAGAAAAAGGGGAGAGAAGGAGTCTTAACTGCTCCCCTCCAGTGGCTGAGCCTGTGCTATCAAACACTGCAAGAGCTCTTGGCATCGTGTCCAAGTGCTCTGGGAGGGAGGGAGCTGCTTGAGAAATTGCTGTGCTGCGCTGCTCTTTGGGCACGTTGCCTGGCCATGCTTGCGATTGCTTCACGATTTTCAGGATTGACTGTAGAGAGGGTGGGGCAGGGCAAGGAGGAGAGAAAAATTAACGTGGAGATGGGCAAGACCCAACAGACAACAACCTGACCCAACTCAAGAAGAGTTCAGACAAACGAAGTGCACCACTCTAATTGCTGTAGCCTCCGCTGCCGCAGCACCTTGGGGTTCACCTACTCACACACACAAGCACAACAGACAGAGGGCTAAGAGGAAGCAAGGTTTACAGCGCCATTCCCAAAGACTGGCTGCCTTGGGCTTTGCCAAGAAGAACAAGTCCCCAAAAGCTGTCAAGTGACCCTGCCTTGCCAGCCTGCACAGAGTTCAGCTCTCTGAATCACACCGCCAGGACAAGACAGAACAAAGAAACCACTGCTTCACATCGAGCCTCAGCCTACTCGTGGTTTAGAGATTATTCGAACTGTGTTTTTTCTTTAGCCGCACCCAAAACACTCCCAGTGTCTTGACATACCCTGTCTTCAATGTTCCTCAGGTCTTTCTGCACACCAGGCTGAGCTCCCCCAAACTTCATAACATCTGTGAGTCTGCAGATCACCACCAAAGTGCACAGAGCAGCCACGATGGCAGAAGCCTTGAGGGACCTGCCACCCTTTCTTCCTACTCCAGGGACTACTCAAAGTTGGTTTCCCAAATTTTTTTTTTTCTACCCCGACAAGACTTCTCTCCACACTTTCTCTCCCACTCCTCACAGTATTTCATACTGTGCTACCAACCACCACTTCATCCCAGTTGTTTCCACCTACTTTCCCTTTCCTTGTTTTTCTCCCATTCTTCTGTAACGCCTCGTGTTTCTGCAGGGCAGATGACACCTGATGGGAGCAACGCCTCCGGCTGCACAGCACAGCCTCCCTCTCTTCATTCATCTCTGCCACGCCGAAGTTCCTTGCAGGAGTCCTGCTGACTTTCACAGGGTCAGGAGTTAATTTCTTGTACCTGAATCTCAGCTAAGACACGAGCACTGCTAAATTCTTTGATACTTTATCAGCTTCCCTATCTGTTAAACAGGAAGGACAATACTTTTTCACAAACAGTAGAATAACTGATGCAAATTCATAATGTCAATTTCTAAAGAATCTTACGTCCCATATCTGAAAGACTCCTTCTCACTCCCCACTTCACCATGGTGTTTCAGACCACTGGGAAGTGCTTGTTGTCAGAACTTTGTTCTGAGGACTCCAAAAGCTCTGGAGAAAGCTCCTCATGCAGACAGGTAGACCAGTGGGGGATAATGGACTGTCACCCTTGGCCATCTGTTCTCATCCCCACGATGCTGCTGGCAGAGTGACTCTTATGACCTAAGTCAGCCCAGGCTACCTAGATCATTTAATAAATTTAAATAGTTGGGCTTAGTTAATCCATCTGATTACTGCCTTCTATACATCAGGGGACACTGGTGCAATCTCTTCTTTGGGCAGAGCTGTGAGGGCAGTGACACAGCAGTGGCAAGTACAGCTAATCCTGGGCAAGGACGGGTACACACCGCTGCAGTGGCTGACTCAAGGCTGCGTACTGAGCCGCTGGCAGAACTATAGAGCCTGCTGAAGCATGGAGGCTTTCAGCAGCCCCACCGCCTCTTGGACAGTCTCCACCTCTTCTAAAGGTCAAGCTGTTTTTCCCGTTCTCTTCTGCAGTAGGTAGCAGCGAGAGATGCTCTCCTGGTGCTGTCATTTGCCTTGCACCTCTCCCTCAACATCCACCTACCATGGTTAGTCATGCAGGTCAGTCCATGGAGGCACTCTAATGATGGAGATACAGAAAGCGAGACCTCACCGTGGGCATGAATAGAGGTCAGAGACATTTGAACTGCTCCCTTGTGCGGTGGAAGCACTACAGAAATTCTTCTGCTTCCTAAGGATGCCAGTGTGGTCAAACAAATTATTTTATTAGACAGTACCACTTCCTCATTCACTTCTCTGTGCCGCAGTCACCCCAAGATAAAAGGCTAAGCCATACAGTCATTCTTCAACTCACAGCAGAGGGAAAGTTCAGCTTTCCTTTGCACGGGTATAGCCTAGTGCGTGGCATGGGCAAGGAAGAGTCACAACAACCCACCATTCCCACTCACTCCAGAGACGGATTGCAGAGATGTGATAATCGTTGGCTGCAATAAACTACAAGGGAGTAGGAATTATGAGCGAATAAAGCAAACGAAATCATATACTCATGCAATTTTAAAGAGCACTGCATTATTTAACTTCACTCAGCTACAACAACTGCAGGCCACCTTGGATAAATCGGGCCATTTTCTAGGCTGCAAATGACTATGCTTGGAGTTACAAGTCAAACGATTAATTTTTGTAGCTATGCTTTGGTGCCCCTGCTATGCGTTATCCAGAAGTTTTTGGAAAACGGGCTTGCAACTCTATTGCCTTCACTTCTCTTCGGGATTTGTCAAAACTAGAGAAGGACTTTGCTACAGCATCCATCAGGGCTATGGAACAGCTCAGAGAAAACAGATCTTGTTCTGAAACTATGGGTTGGGAGGAGCTATTTATTTTAGGATGAAGAGGAGCTTCCCATTTAAAGCTTCTTTTTTGAAAATAAGAATCTAGGCATCATCTAGAGACAGTGTGTTGTGGGTTTTTTTTTTCCTTTTTCCAAAAGAAGCTATGTCTCACCACCATTTTATGCGAGGTCAGTTTTCACTTCCCCTGAAGTGCTTTTGTAATTCTCTTGTTTCGACAGACAACTTCTCTGCCAAGAGCCAACCACCCTGGACGTACACATAAAAAAAAAAAAAACACACACATGATTAAAGAGTTACACACCCCAGAAAAGCTGCAGCAACACTTCTCCGCCTCCGTCCCCATCCCTCGCTCATCGCCAGCGGGAAGAGCCCCCTCGGGTTCGAAACCTCCGTCCTCACATTGGTGCTGCCGGACGGAGGGGAGAGGCTGGTGGCTGGAAAGGGCTGGCGCTTCGGATCCTGCGCAGAGTCCTCAGGACTCCGCCACATGGTGGTTTTTAATCCCAGCAGGGGTGAGTTCGGTCAGCTAGCCTGACCTGGATTTTATAGGCCAGAGAACTTCATCAAGCAGGCAGCATGGAAATACGTGAGCAGGGAAGGCAAGAGCCGAGCGGGTACCCGCCAGCCCCGCTGGACACATCGGCGCCTCCTCCAGCTGGTGGCTGCTGGCTGGAGGGTTTCTGTTTGCAAAGCCAAGATCTCGGAGCAGTAACTAAACATGCCCATTGGTCTGCCATATGTAAAAGTGAGTTATTTTATTTGCATGGATTCAGAACCTGTTGGCACGCTCACCTCTAATAGCAGCCATGTGCATAATAGCATGGAAGGAGGAGGAGGTGAAAGAGCCATATGCTGCCGTCACCTTTTTTAGCTTTCTTCCCAATCTTACATTTGCAGGCGACAGGAACAAAAACGGATCATGTCTTCAAAAAAAAACCCAAACCAAACAACAAACCCCCAAAGTCAAAGTCTAGGTAGTTGGATACTTTTGTTATACCGCCTCCTAAAGTTTTGCCAGAAGCATTCCTTAGCATTTAAAGCAATACCCTCCTCACACCGCCACCGCTCAGCAGCTCCTATGAATTTTACTCCCATGGTGTAAGTTTATCTTACAACAAACTCCAGACAAGAGTTTAATTTCCAAACTTCATCAATCATTAAACCACGCAAGACTGAAAAGTATTTTGAGAGATCAGCAGAAAGATATTCTCTATTTATGTCATGTCGTTCTTGAAACAAACTATCAACGCATTTTCATGCAATTGCGGTGGTAGGATTAGAGATGCAAGGTAAAATAAAAACCAACTTATCTGGGAAACTATTTATTTATCACTTAAGCACGGTGCTAAACTAACCCCCGATCCTGTAAGTCACTGGAAATATTTTGCAGACATGACATAACCTTTATGCAAATTTTTAAAGTGTCCCAAACAAGAGCTTAACTTTGCACCAATTTAGAAATAACGACTTTCACTAGCCAGAGTTGGACAACTTCCAACCAGAGAAATATTTTGGTAAAAGTCCAGGATTAGAGCCTGAAGAGTCCTACAGATTTATTTCTCACTTAGAAATAAGGACGCTTGTCAGAAAGAGTATTTGAAGTGCTTGTGTGTACCTGTATTTTTTTGCGTTTTTTTTCACTCCACCCCTCATCTCAACCCTTCAGAAAAATTTTCCAGAGATCAGTTTTGACAGGGAAAGGGAACCAAGTGAAAGAAAAGGTTTCTGCAACTCTGGCTGCCCACGTTACAGTGTTTAGAGAGGGAAACTTTCTGAACAGTTCCAAGACACACGCTTAGAGACTTAAATCAAATCATGTAGTAAGACTGAACATAGATAAAAATGGAATATTATATATAACTAAATACTTCCTTGATACATACAAATAAATTATCTGTTTTATTACAGAACTTCTGAGTAGATTATTTATTTATTTGAAATCTACTCTTCTTAAATTCCCCATCCAACTGACAAACTGTCACCCCGACACTTACTCTGCTGCGAACCCCCTGATAACCCAGAAGAATTGCCGCAGCATTTTCAGTGGGGGAGGCTGGGCAGGAACAAACTGTCCTACAGAGATGTCCTTACTGCAGGACAGCGGATTTAGCAAGGCCCCTGGTCAGCTCAGCCCCCGGAGTTTCACTTTGGCACTAAATTGTTCCTCTGGTCCCCTGGGGAGGCTCTGGGAGGAAACGTCTGGCAGATACAGCCCGTGGTACTCAAGCTTTTAAAAAAAATCACAGCACAGAGCCGAATTTCACCCTAGGGCGGGTTGACACGGTAATATTGTCTTCAAAAAAAAAATCATGCCAGTTTAGAACAGACAACAACCTGCCACCAGAGGGTTAAAAAAAAGTCAACCTGTTTTTCAGGTCTGTTGAATTATAAATGCATATGGTGAAAGCCTCTTCGACTTGATGCTTTGTTTTAGATAATCAAGTGATCTGTTTATGAAGAAATCGTCCAAAAAACAGAGCCTGCCTTCTACTCTTGGGTGGTTTTCCCTGGTTTCTGGGACTACATTTATTATTAATTATTCACTGCTATGGTTTGGTCAAATAGTTTGAAACCTATGAGCTGTCTGATATGAAATTATCCTGCCAAATAGCCGCGCCAGGTAGCATTCATTTCTCACCCCAGGCTCGACGGAGGCAACTTTTTAAAATAACAGACTGATGAATAACAGTTATTTGCAATAATGAATAGTAATTGTATTTCCTCCTGTAAAAGAAGTTTGTCATCAGAGAATCATTCCCAGTGGTAAAACCAGACATTTATGCCTGCATCTGTAACTGGCACAACCTCCAGGTGCTTCTCCCATTTCCCCACAGGCTTTTCCCTATAGGCCTCTGCGTTGTTCACGTTACATTTTACCTTGTCCTAAAGGTAGAAACACACCATACAAGTCCATTAAAGCCTTACAGCTGTGCCAAAATATAATAGCCCAGAAAGTTTTGATTTTTCTAGCCCCTGCAAATGCATTTTGTATTTGAACTGCCCTTTTTCTGCAAAAGCCCAAGTGTCTGCTCTCCATTACAGCCTTGTTTTCTCCACTCCCATTTTATTAGTCATCATTAAATTAATTGATATGTCATCAATATAAAGCTAAAACTCCTTTCAGGTTACTTGCCTTCCACTCCTTCCCTCTGTCCACCTTTGTGGTTTCACATTTACATATTTTAAAAATGCATTTTCTCCCTTTTTCTTGCTACCCGAGAGTCACCCAGAAATGGCAAAGCTTTTAGTTCTCATCAGAGATTTGAATTTCAATCCTGCTTTCAATTTATGGAGACCCATGAGTAAACACGCTGATGGAAAATTCCCGAGCAGTTCCAGTAACCTTATGTGCAGCGTCAACTAATCTACCAGGTAGCAAACCATCACGGGAGGGACTGTGCCCTTTCTTGTCCATCCATCCAAGAACAGCAGACTCCAGTGTTATTTATATAAGGTCCAGAAAACAAAAATACAGGCAGAAATATGAGAATAAATTACAGCCTTCAAAAAAAAAGTCTACAATTCAACAGAAGCAAAGTCCCCAAATGTTTGGATGCCAGAAAGAGAGATGACAAGAGGAATGGTACTGCCATCCATTTGCTCTCTGCATCCCTCTCTAGACCTCCCTAGCAGACTGTTTACTCATGCCACCAGCTCCAGGGCACAAGTCACGTCTGTCCGTGTCAATCATGTGGATTGGCGCTGTCTGAAACAAAACAGGGCGATGCGTCGATTCTGCAACCAAAACATGGGAGCAGGTAAAAGGAAACTAAGTCTCATCATAGTTTTCTGAGATGCAGAGAGAGGACCGGGGACAAGACAAGCTTTTTTGCTCGCTCCCAGAGGGATGTGCCACGGACCACAGTCAGTCCAAGCCACCACCACACATCTGGATTAATCAGATACAATAAATGAGATATACGGTAAATCTCTGATATATGAGAATGACAAAGAGTTGAACCATGGGACAGTTGTGTCCAGGATAGACGTGAATCCAGAGTTCAGCCCAAGTCATTTTTCTCGGGGATGGCATTACAGGTGCGAATAGACAGGTAACAGGAGCCTAGCACCATCCACAGTGCCTTTTGTTACAGCTTTCGGGTATCTTTACAGCTTCCAGCAAACGTGGCACAGAGAAGGACAACTCTTGGCCAGAAAAATTCATCCAGAGCTTTCCTTGGGCTGTCCCTAGGACACTAAGGAGATACCTTCCTCAATACCTTGTTCCGGCTCTCTTTCCCTAAAGCAACACAGGTCATTTCGTTCTTCGAGCAGGAGGTCACCATCTCCTCAACCAGCAGACCCCCTTCCCCCTCTCCCATCGTGCACTGTCAGGAGACACCTTGGAGCAGCCACCAGGTTTAAAGGCAATACAGTCCCTTCAGCAGCCACTGCATTTCTAGGAGTTAGAGCCCTTTGGCATCCTGTTTTGAAGCTAGGAAAGCAAACAGATGAAAATTCCCTCTCAAAGGTCATTCACTGCACCACAGGCAAGCAGGCCCCAGTTCTGATTCATTTGCCCAACAGAGTAGAAAACTTTTAAGTCTGAATTTGTCCCTATACGATATTCAGACGCAATGGCCTACCACTTCAAAGGAAATAAGTGCCTTGAAGAGAACAAGCCCCAGCGAGTGATGGTTTCTAATAAATGCCATTGGATTTTTCCTCAAGAGCATTTCTTGGAAAATACTTGGCTTGCTTTGCTTCTTAGAAAAGTAATTTGCTAATGTTTGCCTGATCATAAAATTGATTTGACCTTCTACAAATCATCTGTCATCACGGCGTGTTGCTGAGCTGTTTGAGGTGCATTAGGCTGCTCATACAGTAGGGCTTTCTCTATTTATTCTGTACGGCCTCTTCACATAACTGATGAAAACATTTTCAAAGCTTTTATAAAAATAACTCCAAGCAACCGATAAAAACATAAAGATGTGAAATTCCAATGGTATATGTAATAACAAGTTTCAGTGCGGGCAGGGAGGTGTAAGGGTTTTTCAACCAGCTCTACTTCTAATGCTGTAAGTCTGGCAAACTACGGGCTCCCACCTGCACAGTGTGGATGGCTGCTATAGAGCTCATTACCTTCAGGGGTTTGGTTAGAATTAGTGGCAAGTGGCAATATTTCATCTGTACCTCTTATGTCTTCAGAGAAACGTCATGATGTAATTCAAGAATGAGCTGCATGAGTTAACTTGGTTCATCCCCTGTTAATCTGGCAGGCATGTACGGGATGATGAAGAAGCCATCAATCCTGATATGGGAAGAAGAGGAACCAGACACGAGCAGAGAGAAACCTGAGAGAAGAACACTTGAGAGAAAACGCTCCTGTAAATGGAAGAAGGTTTTCAAGGCTCCAGGTAGGAACCACTTACTGCAGTCAAGTACAATTGAATATATTGTATTTCTCTGACAATGTCTAGATGAGGTGGGGGAAACGTCTTTACAAGGTTTTAGCTACAGTTCCCTCCCACACACACTCTTATCATGGTTTTCTCAGCTTCAAAAACAAAGTTCTTGTTGGTGGCTACTCCTCAGTGGGGTTGGTCATCGAGAGCTTAAAACGCACGTCCAAAGGTGTCAGCTTTGGTAGCTCTTGCTCTTCTAAGGGAAAGCCCTTGCTCTTGTAGTTAAAGGCTACTTGGGTAGTACAGAACCAGCGTGGGCAGAATCGGCTCTGCGGAATGTCACAGGGACCATCTGAGCCCCCTCCTCCTTGCATGGAAAATCCCAAAACCCCACAGGTCCCATCCACAAAGTACAATTCAGTAGCTGGCATCACTGGCTCTTCATCAGACAGCAGGAATCCTCCTCCTGGTCACACAGGAGATACTGCTGCCTCCGCCTTCACTGAGAGAGGTTTGCTGTCAGGGCTAGCTTTTTATAGCAAGGAAGGCTTTCTGATTAGAAATAACCTGATAATTAAAGTGGGACTTTGTTTATTTACATCTCACATTCATTTATAGTTATTTGTTTGCATTACAAATGACACTATTTAGTTTTAGTTGCATGCTGAGTCTTCTCTGTGAGACTTGTCACCATTTGAAGGCGTTCTTCAGACTTGTAAGAGCCTGGACCCTGCAGGCAGACACTGGCCTCGGGGAGGTGATTGGCTGCAGAGTTTCCCCCGCACTTTGCTTTCTTATCAAAGAATGACCCCCCAAAAAAGCTGTAAGAGCAGGCAGCCAAGCTCTCCTTCATGAAACAGCAGAAAAAGTAGGTATCTTCTCCTCCCTTTCCAGGCAATACGTATTATATGTGGAGTATATCACAAAAAGTAGGTGGGTAAATAACCAATAAATCTGCCAGCTAACTCCCTGAATCACCAGCTCTACCATCGCTCTCCACGAGCCCCTGCTCTGGATCCCAGCTGGCCGGCACTGGGGGGATCCAGCAGCATCCGTGGCCACCCTGCCAGCCCCCCGCTGCTGGCTACCAGGACTTAGTTCCCGTTCACGGGGTACTGTGAATCACTTGCACAGCGCGGTGGGAGCTCAGTGGGTGAGCCCCTTCCCCACCCAAGCCCTTCTCCTGGTCCTGCAGCCCCCCTGCAACAGGCACTGGTGGGAGTGGGATGGGGGAGCAGTGCCTCTGGGAATCCAAAGCCCATAAAGGCTGTGCTGAAAATGTAATTTTTTAATATTCCTCTTTTGCTACTGGGTCAGCGGTTGAAACAGCATCGCTTTTCTGTCTGCAGCCCTCTGCGTGGCAGTCCTCTTTTGCCCACTGAACTGTGCCCTGACTTTCCTGAAGAAGAGAAGCCTGCAGCTACTCATGCCTCCGATGAACTCCAAAAACTGAGAGGTGAGACAGCACCCTCACGGCTTAGCGACATGCCCCTGCCAGAGCTAACCGGCATCTCCTGCAACAGCAGCTCCTACCCCTGCTGGGACAAGGAAGGGTGACCCATCCGGCAGGAAAAGGGCTGGGAAAGCAGCCTCCTGCCCCTCCAGCACTCCGACACCTGAAGGACACTGCTGGTCTGCAAACTGGCCCCAAGGAATCCAGCCTGGGGCACAGCTACAGGCAACCAGCCGCCTGAGGTTGGCAAAGACAAACCAAATTTTGGCTTGTGTCCCCTTAACTGGTAAACACTGCCCTAAACTATCCTAAATAGCTGTAAAACCACAGCCGTCAACGCTGGTGCGTGTTCACTTATATAGAAATCCTACATCGTATCAAGTGATGTGACCCAAACGCGCATTAAATAACTAACAGATACTGATACAAAACCTTTTACAGGGTCTGTCGTTGGCTTTTGTGATGGGTGCTTACCTGGAGCCCTGCAAGCACTGCCACCAAAATCACTGGGAGAAGGAAAGGACAGGCTCTCCCAGGAAGGAGGGAGGGGGAGCGCTTTAGAGCCTGCTGCTACAGGAGCAGATCTTCCCTGGAGCTCTGCACCCAGAGCTGTGGGAGACTGAGGTTGGTAGCAAACACAAGACCAGCCAAAATGGTCTCCAACGCAGAGCGTTAGCTGCTCTCCAGCATCTCACTGCAATTTGACAGACACTGTAGTTGCTTTTAAAAGGCAACCCCAAAAACATCCTGTGGCTTTTTCATTCATCTCTCCCCCAGTTCCTGTATTCTCGCTGCTGTGAGCTGTGATGGCTCTTGAATTACATTGACTCCAGCACATGGCTAAGAGAAGCACTGAGCTGGCATATTCCTCAGCATCCCTGCTCGAGGCAAAGCATCCAGAGCCCGCTGTGAGTCATTGATCCAGGCTTTAGGACAGGCAGGGGGAAGAGAAAAAAAAGCGAGTAAACCAGAGAATGATACGGATCTGCAGGTATCCCCACTGGTTGGTCTAATATTTTCTTGCTAAAGGGGAGAGGGTCTCTGGCTTTCCGTCAAACACTGCCTTCATGGGTCTAGTTGTTGGTGAGTTCTTTGCTTTGACCTTTCCGAGTTTGGGATGAGGGCCACCAAGCATGCTGTAGATGCTGTGCTGAACATATGGGAGGCCATAAAGTCTGCTCCCCCACTGCAACGCATGGGCCAGTGGTGACAGAGTGCAGGTGTGAGGAGGGAGAGCAGCAAAATGGTAGCATGAATGGGGTCAGCTGAAATGACTGATCAGCACTGAAGATGTCTTTCAGCTGGGAAGGAAATCCATGGAGTGCTACACATTAATACTGTCACGCCACAATGCAAAAATGCTATGGGAAGGAGCATAGCTGGGATCAGAAGTGACATCCTCCTGGCAGGGGAGGATTATGAGCGGTGCCTTCAATCGCAAAACAAGAATAAAACCTGCAGATGAAGACAGCAAATACCTCCTGAACCACGAGATGGGTCTCCAACTCCCTCAGAATTCCAATTTGTAAGGGAGAGAACACCAAGACACTGAAATTTGGGGTTGTACAGTACAATGTACACACCGGGATATGCATAGAGGAAAAAAACCCAAACATCTGAGGTGAAAGGAAATCAAGGGAAGAAAAATGCTAAGGCTTAAATTAAAGTAACTTGAGCCACAACTCAGAACTGTCCGACTGATGATAAGAGATGTCACCCACCCAGGGAGCTGGATCCAGAGAGGAAAAGGGAAAGCTTTCAAAACAGCTTCTAAAAGACATTAAACCAGCTTAATATCAAGCCAGACTGAAAACAAACATTTCAATTCCAGAACATCAAAGCACTGGGAGAGAACATGCTAAAGCAGAAAATTCCTGAATGAAGAGCTTGGGGTTTTAGTCTTGACATATTTGGCAAGTAACCAGTTATACGAATAATGCCAAATATATTCTGCAGGATGTCCCAGGAAAGATTTTCTTTAGCCAAAAATCCCATTTTGAGCCAGAGACATCAACTCTCTCAGTGTGTAATCCCATTCTGTGCACGTAACCCTGTGCAATTTCAGCTGATAACCATCATTTTCTCCTCCAGACTATTGGAGGGGCCGCGTGTGAGCTGCTACATAGCTACTGCTTTTCCCCCAAAGCGACCTTCACTCAAAGGATGACGCCTGCTTGTACACACAGTCGTATTTATGGTCTGAAATCAGAGACATTACGTGAGCAAAGTTCCTGAAGACTTCAGTGGAAGTTTTGCTTGCCCAAGGACTTGGGGATGGCCTACATTTGTTTATAAAGGTTTCCAGTCCAGTGGGATACAGAAAACTACCGCATATAAGCAGAAAATCATGACTGTGAGGCAATACCACCATAAGATAAATTATAACTGCACTTAAAAGTTGTTTAACACAAATTAGCTACATCAGACTAACACCAAAGCTATAGACTGCTGAAGCTGACTAAGGGATCTGAATGCCCAGTTGCTTTTCATTTGAGTGGGAACGAGGGATTTGAATTCCTTAAATAGTCTTGAATGTTTCATAGCAGAAAAAAAAAATTAAAGTAACTTGCTCCTAAAGCCTACAAACCTCACCCAAAGATTTTGCCAACATCTTTGGGGCACATTCCCCACCTCCCCCATACTGTCACTAAAATTAGAGATTTTTCAGAAATCCCTGAAAATATTCCAAGTTTTGATGAAAATTTTCAGGAAAAAAACCCAATTCAAACAAATGTTTTTCAACAGATCATTTTAATCCAAAATGTAGTAACGTAATTGGGCTGTGAGTCTATTTAAAGAAAATAAACTTTAGCACCAAGCCCTCTGTCCTACAACTCAGAACACAAACAACTGATAACCCCAGATCTGCTCTTTCTCCCTGACCCCAACTGCAGTAATTCTTTTTTTTTTTAGCCTTTTTAAGAAAGCACAGAATTGGACTTCAAACAGTTTTGTCTGGGCAACAATGAAATTATCTCCTGACAGAACCACAATGTTAGGGACGACGGAAAAACAGAGGGAAGCAGGTTACATGAACACATCCTTTCACCGTTTGAAAATACGTTAATAACAAATCTCCAAGGCAATACTATTCCTTCCTGGACCTCTGTAAGCCTGGTAAAAGATACTAACGCAGCACCCCCTGGGTTAAATACTCTTCAGCATTGTCATTCTCTTACTAGGAGTCTCTCTCAATTTTTGGGACATTTTCCTTCAGACTCTCCTCTCCTGAGCAGAGATTAGCCACACAGACAGCTCCACTGAAGCCGGAGCCCAGTGTGCAGGTACTGTTCACCTCCACACTGAACGCTGGGAAGCGTTTCAGGCAGCCAAGGCCCCCGAGGCGAGAAGTTTCCCTATATGTGTTTATTGTATTCTAGGAAAAACATTCGGGGTGGAGAAAGAGGGAGGAGAGGGAAGGAAAGCAATATAATAATGATTAGCCTAATGGGATTTGCTATTCTTGTTAATAGTTTAATCAATATAAACATTTACTGAACCCTCTTACGTGCTTGCCACAATCCAGTTGCTTTATATTTAGCCTAACGCTCGTAAGCCGTGGTTCGCATCATCTGCATCTCTACTACACGCTCACTCCTGCAACAACAACAAAAAAAGCTGCAACTGGCATTTCCCACGGCTAAAAACCCAGCCGTGCACAAGTGACCTCCCCAGCCACACGCCACGTGTCCCGGTTCTGCTGGATACACCAGACAGGGAGACGACAGGGCTCAGGATAGGTAGGACTTACTCTATACGAGCAAGTTAATCGCAGAGATGCTGTGCTCCAAGGCAGCACTTACATGAGACTCCCACATGGGGCCACAAGGGCTTCTCACCTGCACTGGAGACGGCTCAACACTCCTAAGGCTTTGCAGGTCATGCACAGTTGGATGCTGCACTTGTCACACAGTCCTTCCTTGAAGGGACAACTTATTAGAGCCTCTGTTTTGAGAGTTCATCAATTAGATACTGAAGATATATAAAAGCATGCATACACAGAGGGACAAGGCACAGCTGGAGGCAGGGTGGGAGAGCACCAGTCCCACAGAGGTCACAGCACTGGTGGTGCCACAGGGGCTTTGCCCTAGAGCACTTGTATTTCCCATTTCATACCATGTCATTTATGACATATTATTGTTACCATACCACAGGACACAGCATACAATCCAAGAGGTCACAGGCCTGCCTCACAACGCATTTTCTTTAGCTTGATTTTAGGCAGAGAAAGGTTGCCTTAAGTGGTGCTTTCATCTCTCTAAATAGGTAGTGCTAAAAGCATGTAAAAACATCCTATTGGAGTATCAGTATAAAGCTATTTTAAAAGGCTTAAAACTGGCTTTGAAATAAGCCGAGAGAATCTCCAAATTGACAGCTGCAAGGGGAGAGGGGAGAAAAAAAATAAACCTACTAAAGGCAGATGTCCCTGCGGAGCAGCCCTCCCCATTGTGGGGCTTGAGGGGAGGGCAGCAGGCGCTTTCCCCCATCCAAAAGCCTGTCCCCACGACCTCGCGACAGGGGCAGTCGCGCCATTTATAGATGCCAGTCTGCGACAGCCAATGCCACGGGCAGCGTCTGTCCAAGGAGCCCAGATACCATGCTCCACAACGCAACGCCGGAATGCCTGCTCACCAGATTAGTTTGCTATAATGGGTCTAATTTATTTTGGCATTTCCTAGGGACTAAAAGAAATCGCAAAAAAACAGCTATGCTGTTGTATCATCTCTGAAAAGCATGAAAGAGTACAACTGCAAGAAACATGTCTTTTGGGTGGGTGGTTTTTTGGTTGGTTTGTTTTGTGTTGATTTTTTTTTTTAATTTAAGAAGAAACAACCCAAAACTTCCCACTGTGCCACTTGGATGCCCTTTGTACTGCACGATGTCACAGGTCAACTCATGCCCAGAGCAAAGCCTGAAATACCATTTCCCATTGGAGCCTCGAGATTGTCACCACACATATTCAAGTAGACACAAACACTGATCACTCAGCAACACAGAAAAAGTTATATGCTTCTAACTAGAATTTAAGGAGACCAATCCTGCCCTCCCTAGGGCCACACCACAGCAACAAACCTCAAACATTGATCAAAACTTTAAATACCTACTGCTACAGCTGAATCCTTGTGTTTGGGGTGAAGGTCTCCAGCTCCCTCAGCTCTTTTCCAAGCGATGCAAGAACCTGCCCCTCTGTTTAACAGGAAAGTTAAACTGGCAGGAGCATTACAGAGCGTGACACAGGGAAAAAGAGAGAGCTGAGGGGTCTGGAGTCCTAACCCAGTGTTCTGGGAGCCATTTCTGTGCCAGACAAGCTTTGGGTAAACTCTGCTGACCCATCATCTCACAATATTTGAGCTTGACCATCTCCATCAAGGCTTACATGCAAATCAGAACAGAGTCTGCACTTAAGAAACTGAGGTGAAGACCCTCAGATGTGGTTAATTCCACCAATTTGTCAGTTCTAATGAGAAGAATTCAATGCAACTGCTTTCTTGGGAATTTCTCCATAAAGTGGGTTCAGAAGCTGCGCAAAAAGTCACTTAGCTTTGTTCTTCCATATTCGTAGTACTCCTCTTTTTGAATGCAAGAAGGCATTTTCAGAGTCGAAAGGCTAAGAAGTGCTCTATGATAGATAAATAATGGAAGGCAGCAAGAAGCAGCTTACTTAAAACGTCCTGTTAGATTTTAATATCTCTTAAGCATAAACAAGTGACCGGATGAAGAGAATTCCCAATTCCTGCAGGTAACAGGAATGGAGCTTTCAAAGAGAACGCAATCCCGATTACAGCATCACGCGTGAAGTGAAACAACGCATACCGGTTTCCTACTTGCACATTTAATGGAGCTGTTATTTGCAGACAGCTGTAAGGAAGAAATTACCTTTGAGTAAAAATAAAAAGGGAGCTTGAGGATTCAGAAATTAACTGGGGGGGGGGGGGGGAGGGGGGAAAAAAATTAGGAGNAAGAGATGCAAAACATTAGGCAGAGTCTATGAAGAAGTGTAGATGAAAGGAAGAAGAGCCCAAATGCTACTAGCAACGCTAATAGCACTCGGTGGCCCATTAAACACTGAAAATGCGTATAGTCAACGCACCTGCTGTCTGTAAGGCTGTCATCTGCTGTTTGGAGAGCTGCGAGAAGCCTGCCCTGCATTAGTTCCCTCTACCAGCCTCTGAAACCACCAGCAGCTAGGGGCTGAGGCAAAGTGGGATGAAATCACCAACTTTTAGCTAATTAACAAGTGAGTTTCAAGTTAGATATTGGGATTTATTCATCACTTTGTGCACTCTCCTACCCTGCTCCTCCCTGTGCTTACACATTTAATCCTTCTCAGCACCAAAGTGGAAAACCTCTGGTTATCTATAGCTGTATTGCTGAGAAGACAAGATGCCCTTTCCATCAATACCAAACAGCTGGTATTGATGGAAACAGAGTTAAATTAACCTGATTTACACTGTTAGATTAGTGTAAATTAACCCTAGCAGAACCAGAGTTCTAGAAGGGACTTCCAGAGGTCATTCAGTCCATCCACCTGCAGAAGGCAGGACTTGCGTAGGTCACTCCTGCCAGACAGAAGTCCAACTTATTTCCAAAGTGGCAGAGACTCACCTCTCCCAGGCAATCTGCTCCAGTCCTTCACACTCCCTTAGCATCAGATTGATTACTAAAAATAAAGTGCCCTAATTATGCCTTGAAGTAGTTTAGCCCACAGCTTCTTGCCTTAACTGCCAGGGTGAGGAAGACCAAATCATTCCCCTTTTCCTTTGCAGCTGCTGACATTTTGGAAGAGATTTGGTCTCCTCCTCACTCTCCCTTCTCCTGAGGATGAAACCCCCTCAATCTTTCCTGGCAGATGAACTCTTCCAGACCTTTGATCAGTCTTACCGCTTTCTTTTTCATACTCAACCCTTGTCCAGCTCAGCCTTGAAGTTTTCTGGCCAGAAGCGAGCGCGGTGCTTCCACTTGCTGGCACGGAGCTGGCTTGCACACAAGGATTACCGCGCTCGCCATGGTGGCAACAGTCCTGCTGATACGCTTGGTGTGCCTTTTCTGCACCAGCACGGCATGGCTTACTCACAGCCACCTTGTGAGCCATCAAAATCTTACACATATAGCTAATTTATCAATAAGGATGAATTTGTTGTTCCCCAACCTGTTATAACTATGTAATAACCTATGTTAAGAGTTTATTGCAACACATAAATCTACATTCAGCAGAGGGATGATGCACTGTCCCAGCTGAATGGCATTTTGGTTTTTTTAACGCATCTCTAGCTTTCAAAGATCCTACTGAATTCTAATCCTGCTCAGTGTCCTCACATCTTCTTCCAACATGGTGTCAGCTGCAAATTTAAACTGCATACTCTCTCTTCCATCAGCCAAATCACGTATTGAAACAAAAGACATGTACACAAACCTGCCCCCTCAGAACCTCCCTCAAAAACATCCTTCTATCAGTTTTCCAACCAGTTTTACGTCCAGGTATTTTCAGCCATGCCATCCTTATAAGAGCACATGTGAAACAGCTCCAAAATTCAAACCAATCTCAGGGTGTTGCCCTATTTTACTGGGAAATTAGATTGGTTTGAATCTCTCGCATCGCAAAAAAAAAAAATTTAATAAAAAATTTAAGCTGCCTGTTACTCATCCCCTCATTTTCTTTGAGGTGCTCACAAATTGGTTGGTTACTTGTTCCAGTGTTTTTCCAGGAACTAAAGCTAAGCCAACAGGTGTATAATTCCAGGACTGCTTTTTAGCACCACTTTTGTACTGATGAGCTCAAACCTGCACACAGCACCCCTGGGCTCTGCTCCAACACGCCACTTTAGCACGCACTCAACTGCAGGAGTGAGAGACATCTGTGGCTGTGGAGGGGATGAGTCACATGCTTAATGTTAGGCATGTTCTTCTAGTTCCTAAGAATGGATACATTTTAAAAAAAACAACCAAAAAAACCCTAAAAAACCCCCAACAAAATGAACAACACTCCAAAACTACACAAAACAAAGACATGCATTTATACAATGCTTATGACTTTAAGAATGCAAATCACAACAAATATTAAACATCAATCTCCACAGATGAGCAAAAAGCAGGAATCATTCTCTGTTACCCTGTGACCGTCTCTGCGAGGATGTCTTCTTTTAGCTATTGTACTCCTTTATTACATAGTTTTGCTAGATCTTTCTCATCTCTCTTAATACCTGTTACATTATGCCTCCAGCAAATTTTTCAGCCTTATTATTCTTCTAGACAGTTAATTAATTGATTAGACATCACTTAGTCTGCATGAACTGCTATTGACACCTCTTGTAGCAACTTTCTGAGAATTTCAAGTATATTTTTATGTGTCTGAAAGACACCAGCAGCTCTGGAGAGCTAGACTAATCTCACTCCTAGATCAACTCTGCCCAGATGAGTTCAAACCAACAGAGCTATTAGAGCCCACACTTCATCTCCCAACTTTAGGATTACCTGTAGCAGTATCTCAGGAAGAACCAGCACACTGGAAATGATCAAAGACACGATGGGATCGGCACGGAATGGCAAGGCTCAATAGGAGTCCTCTGCTGCTCTCCCTCCTCTCCTCTCTCCTCCAACTTCAGGAAGCCTTTGCTGGTCTCCAGTCAGGCACTCAGCTTAAACACAGCCCCAGCACTGCCTCATGGGGCTTTATCAAATGAACTGTTTACACCTGTGGGCTCCACACCAATAATCACTCAACTCTGCTCCATGGCTAATTGCCCATTTGAAGAGTCACCTGGACACGCAGGTGCTGAGCCCCAGTACCTAAGTCCCCTCCATGCTTCACTCCGCCCAGGTTCCCCCGTTTCTATCACCACTTGTTGCCTGCTTCTGAGCCCGGGAAGGAGGTGGCCAGCCAGGCCTTTTTCCACACATCTTCTAGCTAATTCCTTCATTCTCCCCACACAAACCATTTCCCCAGACCAGCAAAGAGACCTCAAAGCACGCTGCTTATCCCAGACTAATTTTATCTTAGGCACACAGAATTGGGGAGGAATTCCAGCTAACAGAGCTCTCTTGCAAGCTAATTATTCTTCAAAGAAGTTATAGGCGGTCCCAGGGAGCATCTAACTATTGATTTTTTACTCTGTATAATTTCCCTGCAAAATGTAATCATGCTCCTCCCGTCTCGCCCTGTCACTTGTCTCTCACAACAACCTGGGAACAATAAAAGAATGGAATAGAGGGCATCAATAAGGGCACTGTCGGGGGGGACAAAAAAAAGTAATCTCTGTACAAGCAGAGTCTGTAAAAGCAAACCCAAGAAACGTATGTAGACCTTGTTTAATATTCATCAGCCAGTGCAGTATATAACTGAAACCCAAACTAACTGTTATGAAAATTCAGGCTAGAAGGAAATCAAATGGAGACAGCATTCTAAGGACCTTGGCATTTCAGAGTTTCTCATTTCTGGATTTCTAGCATAAATGTACCACAGAGGGAAATGTTACTGAATATATTGGTTGCTTACAAATGGCTACATTTGTATATAAATTCACCTCTTACAAAAAAAAAGAGAAAAGAAATTGGCAATAGGAGACTCCAAGGAACTGGCCTAGTATAAATCTCATTGCTAACACATGATTTTATGGAATAACAAAAAAAACCTGGAATTGAGACCAGCAAATCTAAAACCCCTGTTGTGCAATATTAAGCTGTTTTTTTTCCTTCCTCAGCTCCCTGCGCAACAAAGTGCTTGATGCATGATTAACTTCATGAACGTTAAGAACTCCTTTTGACTTCAAAAAGTTAGCACCTTCAAACTCACCTGCGCTGTGAATACTGAGTATTTTCTGCTGACTTCTACGCCGGTGCTTAATTCCTCTGTGTTTGCTGTAACATCCAGCCCGCGTAAGGACACTATTGAATAATTCTTTGATTCCGCCCAGGGAATCTGCCTGGCGAGGGAGGGACGGTCTCCAGAGGTGCCAGAATCACTCCTGTTCCAATCCCAGCACACAGCCAGGAAGAAAAGGGCTTGCTGGGAGAGAAGAGGGAGAGCAGGTTGGGCGCAGAGCGGTACCGCTTTGCCCACATCTGCACTGGCACAACTCTGTGATGTAAGTTAAAGCCGCTCCCGGAGTGTTTTTCATCAGGACAGGGCTGCACAAAGCCAGCTCAAGAAGCTGCATTTGGGTCTCTGTTGACCTCTGCCGAGTCTCTGCCCTTCCCCTGTGGTACCGGCACGACACAGTAAAGAACTTATTTTTGATTTCTTCCGTGTCTAGGATTAAAACCCTGCAGGACTCGGGATGAATGTTGGTTCTGAGGCTGTACTGCCCAAACTGGAGCCTGGTTAAACCAGGTTTTGCCAGCCCCTTTCCTTTAGATGTCAAATGACAGTTTGGGAGGTGAAAGGAAACGATTTGGAAAGTAGAACACAGAATTACAGTTCATGGTAGGGCTTTTTTTCTCATTTTCTGCAGAATTTTCCAAGTCCTTCCTATTTCCCTTAGGAAAATAAATTCTTATCGGAAGCTATTTAATGAAAAAAAAGAAAAAGCTATTATTGACTTAAAGAAAAAAAAGCAGCTGAGCAAATTTAGGTAAACTGTGTCCCACTGCTGCTGCCAGGCAGAGGAGCTGGTGCTCAGACGACAGCTTCTTTTGTATGTCAACACTTCGCTATGCATCCTGGCATTCACTATTTAACAGCCTCCGTGTGACATATAGCTTTCAGAAAGATGATATTCTTTAGCAACCCAGATAAGAGCTCAGGTTTGAAACGTTCCCGTTGCTAACTGTGCAACGGCTTCGCTTCTCACTGAGCTGAAACACGACTGCGTCGACATCCCCGTGCCCTGGCAGAGCAACGCCAGTGGGCTTTGCTGGGAAGCAAGCTGGTTTCAGAATAGGAACATCACCACAGAACTGAGCTGCTCTGAGGCACGCCACCTGAATTCGAGTCAAATTCCTCTTCCCTGTTTGCCTGGCACCCTTGGAAATCTGCCAAAAATTAAAATTAAAAAAAAAAAAAGCACAAATACCAGGGGAAAGGGAATGGCCAAAATCCACACACCAAGTTTGAACTTCTAAGTCCAAGTGCTTGAAGTTATGCTCCGAGCCTCCTGTGAGGAGCATTAAAAATGACGCAGTTCAGATTGACTCTGAGCAGCCGGAGTCCTGTCCGTCAGCGTGGAATATTCGCCGTGCCGCTCCAAAGCATCTCCCTTTCAGCTGGGGGCCCCTTCAAAAAGTGGACATTTGCACAATGGCAAGAACAAAGCAAAAGGACCTAAGCAAAACCCAGCCTTTAGGATCCAAAATGTAACTATTTTCACTTTCCCAGCGTTAACAAGAGGACTTTCTTCTACACCTTTGGGCATCTGCGTGCCAAGAGATGAGGGCAAGACGCACAGATGCTGCCAGCCAAAGACAAGTTGGGAAGAATCCAAGATTCACCCAGGAGCAGAATGACATTTCAGTAGATGATGCTTGGGAGGGTGCCAGTCCAAATGATCTCCTACGCACTGCCTGGGCTGGAAAAATAAGCCCCCGTATTTCTGTAATAGTGCAGTTACGATTCCTTACCGGTGATGCAAGCGTTAGAGGAGACAAAGATCCTGAGTCAGGGAAACTGCTCCGCGGAGGGGTGTGCGTAAACACACAGCTTCTGAAAAGGGGGTGCTGTATTTTTCTCATAAAAGCAGGACTACACGAGGAGGGAGGGAAAAGGGGTTAGCAAGAGTAACATTTACACCCTGTTATCTCCAAAGACCTGGTTCTGCCAACCTTGTACCCCGCCTCTGAGCCCAGAAACGAGCCCTACGTGCCGTCTCGCTTACTGAAGGACCAAGCAGGTAACCCCGGGCAGCTGCTCCGGCATGGCACGCTCGGCAGCACCTCTGGCAGCTGGAGATAGGACTGTACCAAAGAAGCCACGCCTTCTTTTCTTCTTTGACATTCCAGGAGGAAACCAGACCTATTGCTTAATTCCTTCTGCGTAACCTAAGTGAGGTTTGGGACCAGGTGCAGGTGGGTGAGTTGTAGCTGCTGTCCCTTGAATCATTCTCTGCGGGATTCAAATCGCACCAGTGGGCTTAGCAAAAATTTCAGTATCTCCGTTTCTTCTACTAACAGCCCCTCCCCTGCCTACAATACCTGTCCTTCTCTTGCACCCCTCCAACTCTACCGCAGAATTGACTTTTGACTTCTATTCTAAAAAGTGCAAACCTTCCTCTATTTCCATCTTCTGGGCTTTTCTGTAGTTTTTGCTGTTGTGGTTTTTTTGTTTGTTTGGTTTGATTTCTTGTAGGTTTTGGTTTTGGTTTTGGTTTTTTTTGCAGGGGGAAGTATTAAACTTCTCCTGCACAAGGAGACAACGCAGACTTGTAAGTAAGGAAACGGAGCTCCTCTGGTCACACTCGGTCCCTGATTTGCTCTCTGCCCTTAGGACACTTCTCCTCCACTTCCTTACCCGTCCTTGTGCCCTCACTACCAGCTGGCACACTGCTAAGGAGAGGCAAATGATACTCAATACAAAATTGCAGAGTAATTCCCATAGAGCTATTTCTAGTAGAAATCGGTGTCAGACTCCTCCAGTTCAGACCAACTGGCAAATCATGTGCCGCATTCTGTGTTGTCCTTGAACGATCGAGCACGCGGGAAATGGGCCCTTAAACCCACCAACCCCCTGATTCATGTCCTTACCTAGTTAGGGATGACGGTAAATTACCTGCACCCTCCTCTGTACCAGAATTAAGTCCTTAGGACACCATTTTGCAGGCTGACAGACCTGGGTGCTTCTGCGGCAGACGGACAGCTGTGGCTGGGCATCACCTAAAAGCACAATCTGCCCTTTGTGTGAGCGTTACTCTACCCTAGAAAGACGGAGCCATCTGAGGCTATTCCGTTTCTAGCCTCACCTAGGTCTTGGTCAGGAATGATCGAACATAGATCCTTATGAAGCCTGGAAGTTGATGGCACCATGGAGCAGAGAAGAGAGATGCTGTTTTATGCCAAGTCAGAGAAGGAGCAGCACCCTCCTGTGCTCATGTATATTTATTGCACTGCTGCCAACTCAGAGCTCTTTTGCTGCTCATCAGCACAAAGTATTTTTTGGCAGACTGCTTCCTCGGTCTCTTTCATTGCATCCCCCCTCCAGACTCCGTGTTTTCAGGGATGTAACTTTCTTGCTGTGCCTTTAAAACATCCCAGCCTGTCTGGTGTCTCTGTGGCCTTTCCATGCTTGTCAGCACATCTCACCTGCTTCCCACCCATCCCATCCTGGGGCGCAGGTGAGAGCTGGCGCGTCCGCACGGCATCATCTGAGCTCTTAAACCTTGCGCAGAGGGGGCTGCAGAGCAGGGGCCGCTTTTTTGCCGGCAGAGGGAAGGTGGGACACGTTCAGGATAATCCTCTTTTTCTGCAGGTAGAAACAGGGCCCATTTTTCCGCTGCGCAGGCTGCCATCTCGTGGGCATCGCCCAGCATCTTCCTGAATAAATAATGACTCCCGAGTGCTAATAACACGGCACTGTCAATATTCTGCTCTGCTGATCTAAGAAACCGCACAGCTCCAGGTCCCCGGCTTTGGCAGATTATAGAGGAGCCGAGATGATGGAGTTGTTCGGCTGGTAAGACGGTTGGTAGGATAGATTTTCCATAAAAATAACAGCTGTAACGGGCCGGTGTGGAATGCTAAGGTCAGAAAGAGCAAGCTCAGCGTCCTTGTTACACAAAAGCTAAAACCCCGCTGGCAATGTCACCCTCTGAGCCCCAGGCTCTTCTGTCACTGCATCGACACAGCGCAATCAGGCATCCCAAAGGCAGGGAAATCTTTGCATTGACTGCAGAAAGCTTTGGCTCCAGTTCAGATGTGGGACAACCACAGCTAGCTCAAAGATTGCTGATGGACCCGGGTGCTTTCACGAGCACCCTGTGCTCCCAGGGGTAAGCTACGCCCTCGGAAAGGAGGGAAGACCCTGGTATTTTCTTACCGATGATTTAGGATATAGCAACTCGAGTCAGATTTCATGTTTCTACCTCTTGCATTGGGAGAATTTGCAGTCAAATCAAGGTAAATGTGTCCTCTGTGATTTTTCAGGCACTTAATATTAATCAAAATTACTGAAAGTTAATTCTGGGCAGATTTGGAGTGGGATATTTAGGACTTGGGTAAAATTCTTTTAAAATTTGCTAATGCTTATGCTGGATCAGTTTATCAGCACTGAACTGATTTTGTATCTACTCTGACACCACTGGAATTTCCCAATTGTCCGATCGTGTAAGGGCTTTTCATCATATGGAGAAGAAGAAGAGCCGCTGTGTTTAAACACAGGCTCTTTCTCAAACTGAATTAACTTTTAACCAGAGATAAATCCTAATCTCACAATGTTGTACCTCCTTTTCAGTAACCCTCAGGTTCAAAGCAGGTTACGTGATGAATCCAACTATGTCTGCACTGTGTGGCTAAGGTGAAAATACGTGCTGGAGGAAAACACTTTGATTTCAGCACTTTCTAGTTCTGGTCATCAGGAAGAGAAGGAAACTTGATCTCTCTTCATCCCCCACCTCCACTTGAAGCTCTCCATTTGCTACGCTGTGGTAATCCTTCCATGCTAGAAATGGGTATTAGTTTGTGTGGAGAAGCAGTCTGAGCATTTTTACTCATTTTGGGTCATTTTGCGGTAGCACTTTCAAGTCAGAATGATCCAACATTTGTCTAGAAATGCTAGAAATGAGACAAAGCAGTGTTTATTTTTTTGTTTGTTTCTGGAATGTAATAATTGGAAGGTATAGTGTGTCTTTTCACTTTCTACCCTGTTCATGCACAAGGATACACCAGCTGAACCACAAACTGTCCCTGAGCCAGGGGTGTTCCAGTTTAAAGAGGATCAGTCGCTTCAGGTTAGAGAAGGCGGCAGATTTTCCTGCTTCTAAGAGAGTTTCCCTCCCATCTCTCTTTCTTTCTTTGCTACTCCTCCAACACTGCCAGAAAGGACTTAATCCTAGGGACTTAATAAAATAACTTCTGACAAATGGAAGACTTCATCTCTGGAACAGACCGGGCATTGGACGCGGTGACAGGTATTTGAAAATATTTCACAGGTAGAGATAGTCCTGCCTTGCCCTTTTAAAAGAAGCCATCTCCCTTTTATGACACACTGAGCAGTACCCGTGGCATCCTAAATCTGTTTTGTCAGCTGAAGCCAGGGGTTTTAAAAAATATGCAATAAGATTTTAATACAGCTCATCACATTATACAGAACCAGACATCCTGCTTAGTCTTCAAAGCCTTGATATTCCCCATGCACAGCCCACATGCAACTGCTCCTAATTACGTGCAATGACAGCCTTCCACTGGCTGCCTTCCTTTGACACCACCGCAGAGCGTTCACTGGCTGAGGCCTGAACTAGGACGCACAGCTTGCCAGCTCTAAAAACTGCAAGCGTTTCTGTTCAGAAAGTCTTTGGCTGTCTAACTGCACCAAAAATACACTATTTTAATTTTCTTCCTGGAAAGCTGGTTTTCCCAGCCCTGAAATGCTTGCCTGCGGAAGCAGATTCGATTTCAGCTTTTTGGGAGGTTGCAGCAAGCAGTGTTGTTTGCGTGTTAGCATTAGAAGGTAGGAATGTATTTTGCTAAGCTTCTGTCCAGGTGGGCTGGTCAAGATGAGTTTAATGGGGTTTTTTGTTAGATAAACCTCATTTTCACCGTACCGGTATCAAAAAGTCACAGCTAAGGTCAGCAGCATGCTCTGCTCTTCACTGCAGGCTAGCGAGAGGCAAGCTAAACGGTCTGGACTCCGAGCTGAGAAGACACAATGGATGGCAAGGAGAAGGGTCACATTCGTGGTGAAGCACGTGCAACACAGCCAGCTCCTGCGGGTCAGCAATCCTGGTCCTGCGCCCTGGAAATCGTCAACCTGGCTCCAAAAGCATAAGACTGTTAAGCAAAAGAGGGGTCTGTGTCTATCGTTTCCTAGGTTTGCTTGGTTGTTTAGAGCTTTTAGGAGGCAACCTGTCACATTCTGAGCATTTTTCTGAAGCTTTGACAAAGCCACTTTGCACCAAAAGTAACTCCTGTGAAACCAAGCACGGCTCTGCAGTTACTTGGAAAGGCAACAGATTTTCATCTTTGCTTCAGAAAATAAAAATAATAACAACTTCCACACGGCGCTGGGGAGTTGAGGCTGCAAGAAAGACATCAAATATCACCATTACTCCTCCTGCCCACTACTGAGAGTGGGTACCACTGAGCGTGACAGATGGCAAATTTTGAGACAGCTCCAATTGGCGCTAAGACCGCCAGGAGGGGTAGAGGTACGAGGGGCTGAGGGAACAGCAACAAGAGAATGGGTAAAATAAACACAGGTGAGAAGAGGCAAAAAGGTCAGGAGATTACGGGCAGAGAAAAGGTACATTGCCTCTCCCTTCCCTTGTATCTTGATTTCTACTGGAGCTACGCTCGACAAAGATCTGCAAGATTATTTAAATGTCCTGTAGGAAGCTCTGCTCCCCGCAGCCACCGACCCTCCGCTCGGGAACTAGGTAAAAAGCAGATCTTTCTCCTCCAAAGTCAGGCTGGAAGTTCTGGGGAGGCACTGGAGGAGCACAGCCCATCCCAGCTCTCCTTTATGGTCGTCCTTTCCAGGCAGTGCCTGAGAACAAACCGACAGTCCGTTAGAAATGCTCCCTGGTTTGAGGGTAGGGACAACGGGGCAATACTCCCCTGCTCAACAAGAAGGTTATAGCAGCATTTTGTTCCATCTAATATCTTTTGGAGCAGTAACTAATAGAGTCAGTAAGATCTGAGCAGTACTTTTTTACAAGAGGAGCCTAATCTTAAATACCTTAAATCCTTAGTTTGGCACTTCTGGAAATGGCCTGATTTTCCAAGGTGTGGAAGAACCGCAGCCACCGTGGTCCTCGGGGATGCAGCGCTTTTGAATATCTGCTCATCTAATGACCTAAGAAGAGATTGTGATGCCTCTGGAAAGCTTGTTCTTCAGTTTTAACTGTAGAAACTTGTTATTTCACACTGTGAATCTTACTGGGTGACTTAAAGGAAAACTTTAAGCATAAGGTTCACAGGTTGCTGTTCCCAGCCAGGCTCTCAGGAAGAGTGGAAGATCCCCGGGCATGTTCTAGGTGCAGACTTGTTCAGATCCTCATCAGCACCAGCCTCCTCACCTCCTCCTGCAAAATCCAGACCTTTGCTTAAACTTGCTATGGGAAAACCACATCTGACTTGAATTCCATGTGAGGTAGAACAGATTGAGATAGAGATAAAAACTTAAAGAGTTTTTACTTAAAATGAGTTCTAAAGATGAAAAAGGGATTTCAGAAACTAGAGAAAACAGAGAGTCAGAAATTCAATATGAATATTAACACATATGAATGTGTATGCGTGTGTACAAATATGTGTATGTATTTGAGTTAGGAACAGAAGAGTGTTATCACAGAGGAGAATCATTCCAACAAAAAGAGAAATTCTACGGCACATCGTCTGCACAATAGACCCAAGTGGACTCATTTTCTGGACTAGGTAGTCATGAAGTTGTTTCTAACTGTGAAGGATCCAGCTCTAATCCATAACTTTCAGGCTCAATTATTCTGTTGCTCTGACAACATACTGCTCTTGTTCTCAGACGGGGAGCGTGCCACGTTTGCGTGCCATATTTTTAATACCTTTTGAAGTTTATTTGGAATCGAGACAGCAGAAGATTCAGAGGTTAGTTGGGGCACCTTTTATTCTCTGGGAGAATGATTTTGTCACTGCCTGTGATCTTCCTGTTATTAACGGGATGCGAAAGCTGAGAGAGTAGGACTGGCAGACGCGGAGGAGGGGTGGGTAGGAGGCAGGGAGGAGGTGAATCTGGAATCCCTCCCCATCTTTTTATGCCGGAGGGAACCAGACAGGGAAGCTGGCTGGAGGACAGGCTGTTATCAGCTCTCATGATTTTGAGGGTTGCATAATATTTTTTAAATGTAAAGACAAAGCTTTGTGACTCATACAGTCGCAGAAGACTGAGTGATCTTTTGAAGGCTCAAAAAGGGCTTCATCTCCCAGTGTGATGCAGCATGATCAAATAAATCCAACCAAGGACAGGTATCTGGATATCTTCATTCTGCTTCCTACTTTGTCTCCCAGCAGCAACGCACAGCTTCCTTTTCCAAGCCACCTGAGGCTTTAGGTCTTATTGTGCAATGCCTACAGGAGACCTGAGCACTGCAGAAGAGAGCGAGCAGTGAACAATTTAAAGCTAAAGTAAATCTAGACAGATGGGCAGCCGACAAGAGTCAAGACACATGAACGCCTTGGCCCACGGAAAAGAGATTTAAACAATTAATTGTTCCCTTTGTCCTTAGAATGGCATTCAAAACACTCCATGTCAGAGCAAAAGGATGATCCCTGTGCCAACGTGAAACGCAGCTGGTTGCAGTGACAGTGTCATTTCTGGTGACTCACGGACAGCAGGGCACCCCCCGCTCTGAAACCCCTCTGCCGCAGCCAGATACAGCGGGTATTTAAGACCACCTCCTAAAAATGAACGGGGCTGACTGTGGAGGTACAGTGACGCAAACTAGGCAAGTACTGAGGACCATCCTTGCGCCTGTTCAGTCCTGCTGCTTCCTCTGCTGCTCTGTGTATGTCAGTGAATGACTCTGGCCCCTTTGTATTTTTCACAAGCCAACTTTAAATCTCAATTAATAAAGGCATCTGGTTCTTTCAACCATTTCATTTTACCCAGAGGAGGCAGATATGACATACTATCCCTTCCAATCGCTGCTTGGAGAGTTTCTCAGTTGAAAGAAAGGGCAGGGAAAACACTGCCTAATCAAATTTCTCCTATAACCTTAGCTCTCAGGGATCTTTGCTCAGCAATGCCTAACTGTCATTTTAGCCTGTAACAAACAGGGGTGTCTAGAGGCACACCCAGCGTGGGGTGTCTAGAGGCACCCGCGATACGACATAGCAGACACAGACCCGGGCCACAAAAACCCCACGTCAGTTTCATACTGTGTCATGTAACGGCTATGACACAGTCAGGCGGCCGTATGAGAAACCCCCATCTCGGGGATACACCAATACTCCTGCTGCTTTCATTTCACGCCCCGCGGGCAGTCCGTGGCGGAGAGACTGAACTGCCCACGGCCGCTTCGGCAACCGCATTTCGGCACAACCTCCCTCCCTCCCTCCCTCCCTCCCTCCCTTTTTGGCCG
>VXBO01004774.1:146904-158507 GCA_013400135.1 Rhinoptilus africanus
GAAAAGAGCCTGGCCCCATCCTCCTCACACCCACCCTTCAAGTATTTATAAGTGTTGATAAGGTCTCCCCTCAGTCGCCTCTTTTCCAGGCTAAAGAGACCTAATTCCCTCAGCCTTTCTTCATAAGAGAGGTAACATAAGAGAGGAACCGCGAGGACAGCGGAGAAGAACGAGTGTGCACGCACTGGAGGCGGTGGGAAGGCGACGCACATCTGGGTATGGCTCGTGGAAGTGGGAACGAATACAGAAAACGCAGTGAGGGCGGCTGCGGCGCCGCACCGAACCACCCGCTCCTGGGGACGGCTCGGGGTTTGTCATGCTGGTCCCTGGCAGGGTCACTCAAGAGGAAATCTGTCAGTTATACTGGGGGACACCCCTGGATGAGGGCTTGCTCAGGCTCAGAAGGAAGGTTCCCTCAGAATTAGAGACAAACGGTTCCTGCTCACACAGGGACTATGAGCGGAGCATAAAGCACGCGGGACGATGATGAAATGCAAGGCCTCTGCCCGCTGAGCTCATTGGCACGAGAAGTGAAGAGAGAAAAAGCCTAGATGCTGCTCATTAAGTACATGTATTTATGGTTGATCTTGACCTTATCTCATTAAGAGGCAGAACCTCCCCCTCTCGGGCTCCTTCCCAAGCTGCAGAGACAACGCAGATGCCTCGCAAAAGCCCTTATGGGCTCGATGGGGACTGGGACACTTGAAACTCTGGGTTACGGATAATTTATCCTGTAATTCTGGCAGCTTAAGCAATGGTCGAGCTCATACTGTTGTGTAGACTTTTGAGTCTGCGGTTTAGCACTGACTTGGGACCTTCAGATGAAGGCAAGTTATGCTTAGAGACGTCGGGGATTCCTGGAAGGGCCAGGAATGATGCTTCGGGCCCAGCTGGTGTTGAAAGGCAGCGTGGACACACGTGTGCAGTGATGGTGGGTGTCCTGGGTTGTCGGTGAGGCCCCTCCACCCCTGACGCGGGGCTGGGCATGCACAGGCACAGCACACCTTTGGGGAATCCTTGCTCCTCTGTCGGCCAGCTCTTCTGCTGCAGCATTTTTGTGGGTAGGCTGCAAAGGCAGAACAGAAAATGTAATTTTATAGGTCCGGATAGCACATACGTCAGTTTCACTCAGGTACCAAAGGTGTAACACTCTCCTATCGTTCCACAAACAGTCACAAGGAAATCACTTCAGCCATCTCCGGGTTTAATGGTAAGTGTGTGAGGGCTGTGGATTCCAAACTAAAACCTCAGAAGATGTACCAAAACAGAGAGGAAGCAGTTAAACAATGCTCGCTTTTTGCATGCTGTGTTTGAAAGCCTCAGAGTAAATCCTGGTAAAGATTAAATATTTATTCTTTACCATTACAGTATCACCCTTTCCATGGACTGTGCACCTCAGACAGGTATGACTTTTTGAATGTCAGACGTTGTCAGATACACTCTCTTCCAAGTCACATTAATCTGACAGATAAGCCAAAACGTTGTCCTTTATCTTAAATCTTTTCATGTAGTTGATGAAAATACATGTTTTCTCACGTTTGTTACGTCTCTATACGCTATTTTCCTGCTTTCAAACTTGCAGAATGCTCTTGTTCCCGCTTGTTTTTCCATAAACCCCATCGATCCTGGACAGCATCATGTACTCTTGTTCTAGACCTGATATATGGACAAAGGAAGAGAGTTACAGTCTAGCACAGAGGGCTCTCCAAGCAAGAGGCTGTCCATGAACAGGGGCTCAGAGGGCTCAGGTGCCTCCTGAATCTTTTTCTTTGGCAGATCTCAGTTGCTTCCAACCTACACCCAAGTTGAACAGGCTGCAGTTCTACACTGTAAAGCTTGGATTTTTTTTGCCTGGAGTCCCCATGAAAAACCTAACCACCTAATTGTGGACTCCACTGGGTGTGAGGGTCGCTCTGTCCCACTGACCCAATTCACTGCATGGAAAAGCATGAGAATTCCCTGGTTCTGGGGAGGAAGAGTCCAAGAAGCTTCACTCAGCAGTTGCTGGTGGCAAGGGAAGTCACGAAGGAATACTGTGCTCTGGCATTTTCCTGGGCCCAGGATAAGTAGACTTATAAAACTCTAAAAGTCTTTCTGCCTTCAGTAGACTATTCAGTATAAAATGTACAAAAATGTATAAAATCTTAGGAATAAACCACAGTACGCCATACACCTTCTAGTTATGCCGTAAGAATGAGATGACTAATGCAAGCTCCACCTTGTCTTCCCTCTCTCTGTTAGGCAAGAGCAGAAATCCAAACTACTGGTAACACTAAACTAGCTGGCCAGCCTGCCACATGATAGTTTGTTTCCTTGTAAATGCTTTTCCATTCTAGACTGAAATTATGTCAGTCTGAAAAGGATGGCAAATCAGTTTCCATGGTACGTAGCTCATTCTCTAGAGCTAACTAACAGTCCTGTCACAAAAATCTGCTGGCTCTCATGCCTTTCTTTTTCTTTATTTGCTTTTATGGCTTGCGCACCCATTAAGATCACCTTATAAAATATTTAGAGTCCTTTCTTGCTTAAAAAGAAAAAACTTTGCACATTAAAACCAACGTGAATTAGGCTGGGACTTTGGAGCACGTTGATTTACAAATCTCTTAAGATCTACAGCAAACCTCATTTTTTTTTTCTTGATTTGCTGCTTCTGTTTGAAACAGGCATTTCTCTTCCTCTCCTTGACTCTTGTGAGTGGGTGACACGTAGCTAGCTGGAAGGGAGGGATATTAGTCCTACCTCCTACTCCAAAGTTATTAAATACTCTCCTCCACTTGATTAAAATTTCCTATTTGTGGAATCCACCCAGGAGGCCCATGGTACCATATTTTAGCCCAGATTCCTATTCAAAAAGACTCATCCTCACAATGAAGACAACCACAGCATAACATTCCGAGCAAAGGATGGTAGGGGGTATCTCGGGAGCCTCAGCTGGCCTCTTCCCACAAACACCCTGCTTTGCCACAGGTTGGCTTGATCCTTCTCTTCATTTTTTCAATAGGAATATGGCAAATCACACTCTCCTTCCTTTGGCTGGTTTCCTTTACTATTGGATTGGAATCTTTCAAGAAAGAGCCTGTCATTTTTGCGTGGGTTCAAGTTTAGATGATAAACTCTGAAGATCAGTGATACCAAGAATATACGTTCGAGTTTAGAAAATCTGGCTGAATTCAGGTATTATCTGTGTATAGGCACCTACATAGAAATGGCCTGATTTTGAAGAGGCTTTGCAAGCACACAGCTTGATTGACTTGAACAGGAAGAGGACTTCTCAGAGTTTCTGGAAAAACATCAGGCATCTTGGAGGCCTAAATACGGACTTTGGGTACGTGCCTTTTGGCCAACATGTCTTGAAGTAGAAATTATCTGGGAGGTTATGAGAGAGCTGGAGTTCTTCTCCTGAAAGCCTCACTAATCTTAAGTTTGGCTTCCTAAAGTGATTCTTTAGATCCCCTGTTACAGCTCTTAATCTTTGTCCTCAGAATCCATCTTCCCAACGCAGACCTGTCAGTGAAAATCTCTTTGACGTCCAGTTCTGCTTTCCAGTTCATTTATTCCCTGCCTGCTATAGCATATTCTAAGCCCCCTCTTCCCAAAGAGTGCTTGGACTGAGTTCTCTTTTGCCAGCCTGAGTAATTTTTCCCTTCCAGACCAAACATCAGCTGCTTTCTCCTGACCTGTCTGTGCATGGGCGCTCCGAGGAAGTGCGATGTCCTTCGCCTTCTGCTGTTCAGTTCTTCCTCGTGCCTCTTCCTTCTAGATTTCCATCTAAAGACTGTATTTCTCAGGTTACCTGAGCCGCATTTGTCTAAGCAAATATACAGTATATTTGGTATGCACGTTTATAGCGTGAATTTTTACCACAAACGTTTCAGGAAAGGAAGACCAAAGCAGATTCAAGTACCCTGAGTGCATAGCGGGGCAGGTTGTTTCTCAGGAGGGAGGAAATTTTCTGAACAAGTTGCAAAAGGGACAATGAACTGATCATTATTTGGGTAGAATTTTGCGAACTGATTCAGCTGACCAAAGTGGCAGGAAAATTGGTGGAAAATACCAGATCATCTCCCATTCGCCAATGCCAAAAAGTTCCAGGAAACAGTATGTTTCGCTGGAGGGCAAACAAAATGTTTTGAGCTGACCCTGTGCAAAATCTCTTCTTATGTTTTACTTAATCTTCTCTTCAGAAAAGCCTGTTTCAGTGTAACTGAAGCCCATTTTTCTGCTCTTGACTTTTGATTTGGCCACTGCTTGGGAAGAAGGAGCTGATACTCTGCCTGTTTATACAGGCACACACTGGCCTCACCACTGACCACCTCTTTGAAGCGCGTGAGGGAAAGCTGGCAAAGAGCTGGAGATAAAACTTAAGCCCTGCAAGCTAAATTCAGCATGTCACAGTTTAGAGAAAAAGGAAGAAAATAAATTGTCTTAAGTTGAATGGCCGTATTTCTGAAGCCCTGATGAACTCGAGGGTGTGCGGAGCAAGAGTTCTTGATGTGCAGGATGCAGTGGCAGAAGTAAAACGACGTATTTTTTTTTAATTAGAAAAGGTAAAGCTGAGAAGATCAGGGAACAGCTTTTACAGCGATGCCAGGCTTCAGCCTGTGTTGTGTTAGAGTTAGCTTATGTAAAAATAAACCTGAGTACAGAGACCTCCAGCCTTAAGTAGAAACAGATGGGGTGTGCAGCTACTCGGTCCATCTGTAGATGAGATCATGTGCAAGTACAAAAATATTGATAATTAGCTTTTATAGAGGACTCTCTAATCCATTGCTCTTGAAGCGTTTTACAAGGAGGTCAGTCACACAGGGCTAGTTCCATTTTAAGAAGGAGAAATAAAGCTACAGAACGACGGAAAGGCCTGGAACAGGGCAATGGCAGGAGGAAGAAGGAAATCGAAGGTGCCCAAATCCCATGGCCAGTTTTCTGGTCCATTTCCTCTCCTCCCTCCACTAGAATTTGGGGCAGTAGAAAAAAAAGAAGTGAGTCCAGAGGAAACTGCTGCATTACGAGGAGAGCAGTCAGCCTGTATCTAAAGTTATAAGAGAGGTCCAGCGTCAAGGATTGCTGTGGTGGCAGACCTGAATAATGATTTATTCTCTTTGGAGGACAGAGTTATCTAAAGTCTGTGTGGTAAATTCCTGATTTGGAGTGTTTTGCTCTGAAAATTCACTGAAAGAACTTTGTCTCTTTCTCTGTTTAAATGCCAGTTTCATTCCCTCTTGGCAGGGTTCTGGAAGGGCCAAGATGCCATGAAATCATCACAGTAGCTTTGTCGGAGAAGATCAGGCAAGAGTTCAGCCCAAGGCTTTCTGCAGCACCTTCACCAGGGTGACCAAAGGTCCCCCAAGAAGATCTTTGCCACCATGAGTACCGGAGGCGGCAGCTGGGTCGGCATCACAGCCATGCCCCCGACCCTGTGGCCAGAGGAAGGAGAAAGGCACGGTGACCCACTCTGCCTCACCAGAAACCTAGGCTTGGAGATGCTGCAGAAGGCACCACAAAACCATCATTTGCCTCAGGCACATACAAAAATTCTTGGGGGAAAAAAAAAAAAAGCATAAGAAAAATGGTCAAGGCTGGCAGAGACAGGCTGCAAATTTAGCTATTTCAGTGCAAGTCAGGCTACCCTGTGTACTTCTTAGTTACCCTGCTGGTCACCTGAGTAATAGCTCAGTCGCGATTTGAGGACAGAAACAGAAGCATTTTCAAAAGCACTGTGTCACTCAGTGCTTTACCCTACAGCTACAGATAGGTGCTGTGAAGGCAAGAACAGGTCAGCACGTCAGCTCCAAGCGCTCCACGCGTCAATGAAAAAGCATTTTCAGCAGCCGAGGTCATTAGCACTGCAGAGTGCTCGCATGAAGCCTTCTCTGGCTTTGGGCTAAAGGGCTTGCACTTTCTGGCAGAGAGTTGTGTCAGAACAAGCTTTGCTGCCGATAAATTTCCGCTTGTAATAACGGGAATCCCACTGCATTTCAAGGGACCGGGCTCCTTAGCACCAAACCCCATTGTTATGTGGGGAACAGAGTTGTCCAAGAGTACAAAATAAAAAAAAAAATACCGTAGCCACTGACTTTACTTGGTTACTTTACCCAACGCTGCACCCATGTACCTGATTCTGGCTGATTTCAGAAGGCATCAAAGCTCAAATCCTGGAAAAGGAGCCAAGCCTTAGGCTCCTAAATTAGTCAGGCACTTTGAAAATACTACCCCTTAGCCTTTAGACTGCTTACTACAATTTTCACAAAGCTGCTCCTAGCACACAGTGGGATTAAAGTAATTAAAATACATGGTACACCGCATTGGCAGTAAGATAGAGTCTCCCAGATCACGTTATTCATAAATAACTTAAGACAACTATAAAGTGAGTTATTAAATAGCACTGAGACTTATATCGTCCAGATAATGACCACAATTACATTCCTTCATTAGGCAAAACATGCCTGCACTTGTAAGGAGAGAAGACAAAAAGATAACACAACTAAAATGTTGTTTCCGAGGGTTCAAATCACTAATGTTGTTTTGTCGCCTAACGGTTGTTGTTTTGCAGTGAAAGATGTTTGTTGAGACGTTTCTCTCCCATAGGTTTCTGGGGGCTTGTCAACAATGCAGGAATATCAACATTTGGCGAGACAGGGTGGCTGTCTATGGAGAAATATGAAAAATTTGCAGATGTGAATCTTCTCGGGAGCATCAGGACAACCCTGGCATTTCTTCCGCTTCTAAGGAAATACAAGGGTAATGCTAATCCACTGTTATTTAGAGTTGTAGAATAATTAGCTTACTATAATCAGGGTAATGTAGCATCTATAAAAGAAGCCTTAATTGTCTCTCATTGAACTGAAATGACAGCCTCCTCCTGTGTGGCCTGAAAGAGGGTAAAGTCGTAGGGGGGAAAATACCCTTAAAGATTCTGTTGTTACAATACATAGAAAAAAGTATTTACAAATAACGAATTCTCTCAGCGTTTGACTCAGAGAAGAAATGCTAACGGTAGATCATTAAAGCCCAGAGAAGATTTCATAAGCATTGACAATCAGAAAACACAAAGATCCAATAAAGCCCTGCTTATCTTTATTATTTAGGCTTTACTATTTTACTGTTTGGCAATTAGGATGGAAGGATTAGGAGGAAGGATGACCCTGCAGAGATGAACTAGAGACACCCGCCTTCCAGTTCCAGGCCTAGCAAGATCCTCTCTATGACCTTGGGCAGGAAATTTCAAGTATGTGAAAGCGTGCCGTACAGAGATGCATGGGTATCCAGGGGGATAAACGCATTTGCATGGACCTCCGTACGCGTGGGCTTTATCCTTTCTTCTGAGAAGGATTGGGTCAAAGAGCCCTTTACAGTATGGCAGCATGTCTCAGTTGTTTTGCAGTTTGTTCCCTACTTGTCCCCGTCTCTGTTTGGGAAAGAAAGACACCCTTTTCATTTCTCCCCCTTTTTCTTAGCTTGTCTAAGTTGTAAGCTCTTTAAGGTGAGGATTTGTTCTGTGTGTATACAGCATCGAGCACA
Source organism: Rhinoptilus africanus (assembly GCA_013400135.1). NCBI lineage: Eukaryota > Metazoa > Chordata > Aves > Charadriiformes > Glareolidae > Rhinoptilus > Rhinoptilus africanus. The sequence continues at coordinate 154,423 of VXBO01004774.1, forward strand.
GTAAGGGCTAGGTTTCATCCCAAAGCCCCAGACGCCACTGTTCCACAAAATGCTGGTAAGATAAAAGCATGCCTTTTTGGCTACTCTGCTGCTTTCTGCTTGGTCGCCTTTGGTTGATGATATTCTGATGCAAGAAAAAAAGAAAGTTTTAAATACGGCGAGCTGGATGTGGTTTTGGAAAATGATGTGCTATTGCATATACCCAGTGAGTGGGTTATGTGGCCATTACACGGGGAGACATCACTTTTTTTCTGCGCAGTCCTACTACTGCTAAAACTCTGTGATGCTGCTCCACCAGAGGCATTTGTCTGACTTCATGAATTGCAAGGGGTTACTTTGAAGTGAAAAGGACTAATTGTGTGTGTGATATTAAGCACATGCATAAACTTTTAGAAGATTTGGGTCTGGCTGGCTGCACAGGCATAGTACCTTATCTCAAAAGAGTGCTCCACATCTCACTCCTGGCTGTCAACGCTGCCTTTATTAACTGCCCACACTCAATTTTCAAGTTCCATCTATGTAAGAGAGGAGGCCAGGGTGCTTTTAGGAAGAATCCTAGGCTTCCTGTCTCCTTCCTTGCAGGAACAGCCAGGAGAGCTTATAACTCATGTTTTTTGGGGCAGCAAGTGACCTCTCCAAATGGAAAGCTTGAATTATGGATGTTTTAGTGTCCTCTTGGGAAAGCTGTGTTTCAGTTACCTTAAGCAATGAGTTAAACAACGTGTCCCACATCCTAGGTGTGTGCCCCAAATCACTTAGCTACTGGATAAAGGAGGCAGAGGTCATCCTACCACCCAGTAGCTGTATTCTGAAGGAAGGGGCTGACTGCCATTTGAGGATGAACACCTTTTCCAAGAAAAACTTCAAGATTATTCATACTTGTAAAGGGAGGTATCGTCCTCCAGCCTAGAATTCAGCATCCTGCTCTGAGAGGAGCAACATTTCCCCATATCTTTTCCAGATGGCCGGACCAGCTGATGTAGCATCTTGATCAGCAAGCTGGTAGTTGTTCTGTTGTCGTATGTAAGACTGATTCCAGACGCTGCGTAGGAAGGCAGGGAACCTAATTCAGAATGACAGATTTCACCGCATTCCCATGATACCCTTTTGATATCCCACAAGCCTATACCATTTGGTCAGGTGGGGACCCAGACGTTCTCTGCATCTGTGACAGCAACAGGAACGCAACTGGGTGCTCTGTATTGTTAGCAACGAGGCCATCTCCTCTCTCACCTCTGGTATTTATATATCCACATTCACACATTTCTTACTCTATGGTATGACTATGGGATAGAAGTTTACAAATAAACAGTGGAAATGAAGCACAGTGCAGCGCCTCAGATCAGAAATCTCTGCTATTTAATGCAGGCCCGCACTTGGCAAGAGTTACGAAGGGGAAAAAAAGCAGCACAGATGAGGGAAATCGCAGCACGGCAGTGTAAGGCTGCACACATTTTGTCAAGTCACCTTTCTCTGGTGAAGCTTATCACTGTACACTCCAATTTTGACTTTATATGCACAGTTGTAAGCCAGGTCTCAGTGCAGAGACATCATTAGCGCAGAAAAAAAATGGTAGTAGTAGTCATATATCCACTGCAGGGAGAATCACCTGCTCCTCTCCTCTGCAGTCCTTCTCCTACTATTAACATAGTCTTTTATTACTATTTTCCAGTCTGAAATTTTTAGGGGACCGCTTTTGTTTCCACCTCTTTCATCCTGTCTCAGACTCAGGAATAAACAGCACCCTGGGAATCTGTTATGCTTTGTCTAGTCCAGCATCTGTCCTTCCACGAGATGGAAGGAAGATTTTTGTGTGAGGTTCTCTGCATAACAGAGCTGAGTGTGCCGGGACTGCACGCTTACATGGCCCAGCTTTGGCGTACTCTGTAGGAAAACAGCTAAATACCACATTATTAGCCGTTCAGAAGACCCAGGTAAATCAATTCTATGTTAAAGTCTGGGAGTGAGGTTATGTTATTTGCACTGTTTTCTTTCCAGGACGTATTGTTTTCATGTCCAGCATTATTGCCTATTTTTCTCTGGGAAATGGCATTTATTCTATGACCAAGGCAGCTATTGAAAAATTTTGTGATGCTCTAAGACTGGAAATGAAGAAGTTCGGTGTCTGGGTAAGTGATGTAACAAGTAGCTGTTGTGTGAAACTCTCTGCTATTTCTATCGTTGATTTTCATAGGAGAAAGAGAGAAGTTTCACTCCTGAAACTTCCTACAGAGCTGAAATGCATTTTTTGGGGGGGAAAAAAGCAAGCGACTTGCACAATGCGACACAATGGTGGGAGAGTGGAAAGTTTGGCCAAGGGAACAAGAACAAGTGTATGGAAAATAATATCTAATCTTAGGTACTAAGTAAGCTCCATGCATCCGAATGACAAAGATAAAGATCAGAGCTGAATACATGGGTGCAGCTTCCCCTTGGAAAGAGGTGGTTTCTCTGTGGCTAATCAGCCAGCTGGAAAAGACGGAGAAGAGCTGACCTGGGGGATGTTTGCAGTTCCGAGAAGCTGTGTGATAGCCCGTCTTCTCTTTGTGCCAGCGCTGCAACTTCCACCCCTTCTCCACATCCTCTACGGTGGAGAAACTTTGCGAGTCAGGTAAGGGAAAATTTTCTCTGGAAGCAAAGAGCCCAGACGAAAGCAGCAAGAAAGGAGTTTGTCACCTACCCAAGGGGTTCTTTCTCTTCTCACGCAACATCAGTGCATAAAAGCTCCTTCCTTTTGTGGGAACAACTACAGTGGAAGCGGCAGTACTGTGCCCAGTAATTATGTTTTTATTCTCTTAACCTAAGATGCTCTTAAGAGTGCTCTTAGTGCCCTGTCTAAGCAACACTGATAGTCAAACCTGAAGCTTAGATCACTAAGTACCTTCACTAGGCTTTTTCCTTGGAGTCACTGCAGTGCTGAAACACTCTTCTCAAACACTAAAAGTCTTCCCTAAAGGATTTACATTGGTGCGCTCCTTATATACACAGATTTACAGGATTGTTCATAAGCTTTGTGTTGGAAGAAATTGCAGCTATGCATCTATTAACTACTCCTCTCAGATAAATATAAAATGCAAGTGATTTCACACATCCTAATACCACACAGCATGATGAGGATTTGAACCGATTAGCTGAGGATAATCTCAAATGCATGGAAGAGCTTAGTTTAACAGGTTAGCTGCTCTGGTCGTTTTGGGATTTTTACTGTTCCCCCACCCCCAGAATAGCCCCAGCACACAATACAGTGAGCCAGGCTGACAAACATCTCCAGAATATTTATGAGAGTTATTTTTCTGTTTCTCACTGTATGCAAGGCACCGGCTGACATTTGCCGCAGAACCTACCCTGCAGAGAGCCTGCAGAATACACGGACCCTCCTCCCTGTGCTCCCCTCCCCTGCCCTGCCGGTCCCTTTGCCCCTTCAGGAGAAAGTTGCCCAGAGGTGGCAAGGAACAGATGGAGCTGCGGCTCTGTGGCACTGAACTCTGGCCAGGCAAGCTGGCTGCCTACGGGAGACAGAGTACGTGTCTGCCATAAGAAAGGCCACAGAAAATCAAGAAAGGGGAGAAAAAAAAGTATGATCTCCTTTTCTCCTAGCCAACTCCAAAAAACTCCAAAACACAAAGTTTTCAAACCCCTTTCGTTTGAAATAGATGTGGGAAGTTGACTAGTGGCATTAGTTGCTCCCAAGGATGCCCTGTGACAAACCTGCCTGAAGCAGCATGAGATGCCCCCACTACGCAGGCTGTCTCTCTGCGGGAGCTCACCCGCATCCCTCCCCGCTCACCGCAGAGAGCGCCCGGTCCCCAGCCCCCCCGGCAGGCAGTGTGCCCATTGCCGAGCCCTGCTGGCTCTGACACACGGGTGGTGGCCTCCGGGGGGTGGTCTGTGTGGCAGATTGGAGACGTAAAGGTGATTCTGCCCCGCTACTCCATCCTTGTGAGACCCCACCTGGATACCCCGCTGTGTTCAGCTTTGGAGCCCCCAGCACAAGGACATGGAGCTGTTGGAGCAAGTCCAGAGGAAGACCATGAATATGCTGGGAGGGCTGGAGCCCCTCTGCTGTGAGGACAGGCTGAGAAAGC
>VXBO01004774.1:158542-227895 GCA_013400135.1 Rhinoptilus africanus
CCTGGGCTGGTTGGAGGTGTCCCTGCCCAGGGCAGGGGGGGCACTGGGTGATCTTTAAGGTCCCTTCCAACCCAAACCATTCTGTGATTCTATATTCCCACAGACTTTCCAGAGAACGCCTGTCAGATCCCCAAGTCTTTTACACAGCTCAGCACCGTTTTTCCTCACCTTGCGTTGTAGTCTTTAGAAATCAGGTCAGTTAAATGCCATGGAGTTTTTAAATGCTGCATATCTACAAATCGTTTGAACAAGCCCACTGCTATCTGAGGAAAAGCATTCATCCTCCTCTGAAATTCCCCAGAAGCCTCAGAAATTAGCAGAGCAGTAGCAACACCACATGCAAAGAAAACAGGCGGAACAGCAAAGGATTTGTGTGCTTTCAATTTAAATCTACAGATACTTGCTAATGACTTCAGTGAGAGCTAGACCAGGATCTTTGGTCCCCTCTATACATGGCTGACAACCCCTATTTTCCTTTTAATTACACTTACTGGGGGAAAACAGCAATTCTTTCTTCGGGACCTTCTAATTTTCTTTGACATTTCCTTTTGTCCCAAAGTGGGGCAAAAAATTACCAACTGCAAGATTCGCCACTAAGTGAAAAATCCCAGGTATTCCACTTTGGAGACATCAAAGTCATACTGAAATGCTTTGTCTCTATATTGTCAAAACATTTATACCATTAAGCATTCTATAAAAAATCAAAGATGCACTATTGCATCCTGTGAAGGTATGCTGAGTAGTCAAAACAAGAACATTAACATCGGAGCGAAACGAGGAAGTCAGAACAAAGCACCTTTGCAATCTTAAACGTTTCACGGGAATATGTTTGATTTCAGTCAAGTTGTCAAGGTTAAAATTTCAACAAAGCAGCATTTTCAGTAAGAAATCTGCCCACAGAAAGCTTTTGATCTGTTTAACTGACTATAGTATTTAACTGAATTGAGAATGACTGATTGCATTTTGATAAAAGTTTCACATCTTGCTTTTAGGTCTGTATTATTCAGCCAGGAAATTACGCACGCTCTACAAAAATCCAGCCGCCAGTCAGCGCCGAAGATATCTGGAACGAACTCAGTGAGGAGGAAAAGGCAGTTTACAATAAGGAGTACGTTCAAGAGCGGGCAAATTTTTTCAACCGCATTCTCAGCGAAGGAAGCACTAACGGCAACGAAGTTGTCGATGCTATGGTAGATGCTTTAACGTCTCCTGCGCCCAAGGCGCGTTACATGGTGGCGAAGCTGAAGGAAAAAGCGCTGGTGTTTGTGTGTGCTTTATTCCCGACTGTTGTGATGGATTCCGTTTTGTCTTACGCTCTGAGTAAAGTGAAACTGGCATAGCCTATGTTGGTACTGGGCAGTGACTTGGGGCCGTTTTTTTTAAAATGTGAAAGACGGGGCTGAATCTAATACCCCCAGAAATCAGTGTAATGACACCAATTCACTGATAGAAACTTTGGAGGGTCTCCCTAGTCAGAACTGTCACTTATTCATAGGGAAAACCACACAGGACCTCATGTGAAATTAATACATTTGTCCAGATAACTTTATATTTACCATGTGGAAAAAAATATGTCCACTTTGGCTACTTTAGGTATTACCTAGAAAACTTAATGCAGCTTTTTCTAACGCAAGACCAGGTGAATGTGTTACAGACGTGATGGAGCCAAAATGGAGCACATCCTACAGGGTGACTGCACACCCGAAATTGTTAGAGAAGACATGAAAATACCTTATTCTTAGGAACCTGAGTAGTAATTTATTAGGGGTGGTGGGAGGAGGTTAATGGAAAAGTTAGGAATGAGCAATAGGCCTTGAAATACTTTGAGTGGAGTTAAGTGGCTATAGAAAGTTAGGAAGTAACAAAAAATAAAGTTGTAATATGGAAAGAGCGTCTTAGCTAACTACAGTTCAGTACTTTTTCAGGTGTTCTGGATAAATCTCTAACAAAGCCAATGTGTCATGGACTTTGGAAAATAAGTAGCATATTCTGTTTAAAAATGAGTATTTAATAGTAAATAAAATCTGTCTTTTATCTAATGTGTGGATTAATCGATGCATTAACCTAGAGTGTAGTCAGAGAGCTAAGCACCAAGGTGACAGATATCAGTTTGCAGTAGCGATCTGTAGCTTAGAAAGAACATATTCAGCCTGGAGCTCTGGTTCTGCTACTATTATAGGGAGTAAAGTCCGATGAAAAAAATGTATTTTAACATGAACAGGAAAATTTTAGTAACATGTACCTATGAGAGTAATTGAGCACAGTGGCTTCATCAGCAGTCTCTACTAACTGTTGTGGGAAAGGTGGCTGGTTTCCACACACAGAGTTTAAAATTTGGCTTGGTTGTGGCACGACACAAAATCCAAGAATTCTGGGACCAAAAGAACCCAGAACGGGTGGTGACCCCGGCAGATACAGACCAGCAGCATGGAGCTTTAGCCTCCCCCATGACAGGTCTCCCCTATCAAACCGACGATTCTGCTGTAAGTTGACCTAGTTAACTTTTTGGTCTGAACCAGAAATTGCATCCTATAACTGGGAAGTCTTTCCTAATACATTTAATTAATTACTGAGAAAGGTTACGCTCTCGTGGTGGGTAATTGGGCAGTCTGAGTCAGGAACACAGGCAAGCTGAGCAAAGGGACTGACTATCCCAGGTCTTCTCCTGACACACTCAGCAGCGGAACAGCCATCTTACTGCTCCCCTTTTAGATTGTGGAACATCTTAATTCTCTCGCCAAATGCTGGACCCATCCCTGGAGCTGGCACTGGCAAGAGGACAAGCCGGGGCGCCCACCTGTTCCACAGCCCGTCAACAGCAAGATTATCAGATGATTATCATCCACCCTCCCCACTTAACCACAACTGAGCAAGGCCACGCAAGGGAATAGGAACAAGGCTTACTCCGACTGAACCAATTGATTTCGTGTATAGGAATTCCCCCTGCTTGACCTCAGGGATTTCAGCAGCCTTACGTCGCTTTGGAAGAGTCGCTTTCATGCTCTTAGCCGTTCTTTGTGCAGATTACCCGTCCTTACAGCAAGCAGCACTGAACTCCACCAGCAGCTCTGAAACACAGACGTTTCTCTGTCAGGCCCAGGATTGGCCTGATGCTTCTCCCTGCCCCAAAGACAATGTTGCTTTCCATCACGTGGTTTCCCTTCTATTTGCATTTCTAAGAGCTACTGCAATAAGTTGTAGCCGAGAGCCAGCACCACCAGGAGATCTGCCTCCCAGATACTGACGACATGAAATAACTTCCAACTGAAAATTCCTCCTTTATTTGCTGCCTCTGTGGCGAAGCCTGTGATCAATATTTCAGTAGCCGCGTGTAACATCAGATGAGCAGCCCTCCAGAACATTTATTCCTTTGTCTTGAGAACTAAGCACTTGCAGCGCGTAGTATCTCACATGGGATGCAGTGACAGGCCGGATGAGAACAGATGGGACAAATGAAGGCAGTTTGCATTTTCATTGCTGTCCAACCTGTCAGCGTGGAAACTAACTGAAAAACAGCTACAAAATTATTATCTTTCGTCTTCCCCCTCAGTTTTTTAATATTATGATCTGCATATAAAGAACTAATCAAGAGTCAGAGCTCCAGTTATTAACAGGCCTGATGCACTCCCACTGAAAGTCATCTGGAACCCTCCCACTGAGTTATATGTGTTCCAAGGCACTGTGTTAGACAAGTACCTCCCCAAAAAAGTAGTGGGAATGATTCCAGAGTCGCTGGGCTTAATAGGAAAGAGACCCTCATAAGAAATGATGACGAAAGGGGTAGGGTACATAAGTCTTGGGATTATTAACAGAAGCTTTCAGTGAACAAACATTGCTAACGAAGTCAGTGACCAGGGTCCAAGGACCCCCGGAGCTGTCGGCTCTTCAGACAAACTCCTGCCAACCTGTGTGTCACTGGAGAGCTCTCCCAACTGGAGGGATCCCAGCCCTCATCCTGGGGGAGCACACGCTGGGAAGCGCACAATTGCGGGCCTGCCCCACCATCCCCTGTGTTACTCGGCCAGACCCTCGGGTGAGGAGTGACTCCCTCTTACCCAGGAACCTTGAAATTCACCTTTACCTCAAGTCCAGTTAAAGTGCAGATGCACACAAGAAGCCTGTGTTTACAACACCCAAAATAATCCACAGTGACAGTGTTTCAGGAAAAACTTAGGTGACAAAATAAAAGAGAAAAAAAAAAACACTTTAGCGACTCTATTCTTAAATCTGAAATGCTCCTCTCAAATACCCAGCCAATACCCTGCTGCAGAGACCTTCCTGGGATTGTTTTTCTATATAGCATCCATCTCAGACTGCATTCAACCGAGAACTTCTTGGCAGAACACATTAGCTTTTATCACTACTCATTTTTTATAAACCCTGTTGACAAGTTTGGGGAAAAAAAATTAATTTTTCCCTTGAAAACAGCCACCACAAAAGAGATGCAGCTTTCCTCCCAGTCTCTTCTCCAGGGATGGAGTACCCAGGGACCTAACAAAGTACGTAAGCAGACACGGTACCACCGTGGGTTATGGAGCATCCTACCAGCCATATGAACGTGCACATCACACACAGGGATTTTACAGAGGTTTGGTCAGGAGGTAAATTCCAGCCATTGTGGGGCTTTCTTACTAAGCACTTACATCAGCTATTTCATGGATTTTCTCTTCTGTGCAAGGGCTTATTCCTAAAAGTGCCTGTTAATTGGCAGGAAGAGTAAGCGTTGTTTTTGACAGCAAGCAATTACAGAAAGAATGTAAGGCAGAGCAAAAAAGTTAGGAAGCGCAGTCAGTTCAGTAAGTTGTGCATCGATCCGACTGAGATTAACAGCTTCCTAAGGTGTCATCAAAAAAGACACAGAGCAGAGCCCAGGAAATACACATATAACACCAGGGTGTTACCTACCAGCACAGTTTTGAGGTGGTTGTGCTGCCGCATGAAACAAAGACCGTCTCCAGAAGTTCACTGTTCCTTCTAGAAGGGGACTATTCCCCTAACTTGAGAGGGCGCAGAAACACCCCCATGGCACCCCCCCAGCGCAGGCCGCAGGCTGTGTCGGTGGGTAAAGAGCTGCAGCCCTGCACTCACGGTCAGTGTTGCTGTGGGCATCACCACCCGGCACACACACGCACGTGCCCCCTCTGAGCAGCAGCAGCAGCGCTGCGCTCCCACTGCAGTTTTACTGGCACTTAGCAATGCTAACACCCTGAATTTGCTCTCCCGCTCCCTCAGCGTAACTCACAGCTAGCTAAAACAGTCCAGACAACCTTTGGAATTAGCCAAATGTGTACGTTTGTGTCATTCTCCCCAGCTGGCAAATCTAAACGAGGAGATTTTGGGTGTAATGCAACATGCAGCAGATTTTTTGCAGTAGCATCAGAATCCAGAGAAATGAATAACAGTAATAATTACTTGCGCAGTAAAAGGCTTAAGTAAAAACCCTGCAATCCCCAAGCACACCTTCCAGCTGAAGTCAGGCCTGTCATCATCAGTGGGGCCCAGCTCCCACTGATGTCAGCAGGACTCTCGTGCCAACCAGCATGAGAGACCTTATAGTGCCCAGCCTCCTTCCAGAGGTCGCTGGGATGTTTGCAGCATCCTTGTGCTTTTACATCGACATATAAAAACCAGCGCAATACAAATACAGCACACGATACTGAGGACGACAGCTATATTATTCCACTTCTTTACTGTGCAGTGCTGTCAGTCTGGCACCTTCCGCCAGCACCAAACAAAACTTCACAGCCTTTATATTTCAAACACTTTGAAGCAGCTATTCAGCAGTGAAATCTTTGCATGTGTAATTGGAGCATTTTGGAGCTGTAAAGTTAGTGCATCGATAAAAGGGGCTTTACCTATCATGATGAAGCACGTACGTTGTAGGAGCAATTGAGGTTAATGTTTAAGAGTGTGTAAAACAAGAGGAAAACATATATGCTCCTCAGTAATAAATGTTCTTCAGAATAATTCCAGGTAGGAAACAATTTACTACTGATTATCTCATTATCAGATGCTGACACGGTGGGCAAAACAGATTGCATGGAGCTATGGGCTCCATTCATCCAGGTAACCATGAAGCCAGTGGAGCACCTCTGGGATTGCCCCAGGTGAGGACACTGCTCCTTTCTGACTGTGGCCCACTGGAGATGTCCCTGTGTGGGAGGGGACGTGCTTAGAGCTCCCAGGGCAGAGTGGCCTCAAGGCCACCCTAAGTTATGCCACGACAAACCTCTGGACAGCACTGTCCTGAGAAGAAGACTCAGGTGGTGCACAGACACCCCGGTCTGTACCAAACCGTGGGAGAACTGTGCCTCGATTTGTGCTGTGATGTGTTTGCCAGGTTTGGCTCTGGGGCTGTCATCTCCAGCTACAAAGCTCTAGGCGATGCTCAAAGCTCTGGGCAGTTTACACCTTCCTCTCCTTAGTGCAGTCGGTTACAGTTTTAACACCACCCTCCTGCTTGTATTCCTGCATTAGCTTGGCACTCCTCCAAAACTGAGCTGTCAGCCAAAAAAGAGCCCAAAAGCTTGAGGCTTCAGACTTTGGAATAATTTTCTCTGATGAGTTGTATTTATCTCTAAAGGCAGGGAATACTGTAAGTTTCCCTAACAAGATTTTGATTCCATTTATTTCGGAGTTGTTGCTGTACCCTAACACCAGAGCAGCAGCCAGCAAGGCAGAGATGCTGTGCTCTTGAAGCCACAGTGCTTTGAAAATCACCCAGTATGATGTTCACCTGTTGAAAAAGGATGTTTTGCTTCTTGAATCATGAGTCCTAATTATCACTCTCAAAAAGCTCACGGAAAAATGATCACCATGAGAAACAAATCAAGCCTAACAATCTAAATATCCCCCACAAACATGCACGTACTTATACACACATCCACACTTGGGGTGAAATAGTAAGTGCCTACTCTTGTTAAGGTCTGGTTCCAGAATTTCCACAGTTTCCAGTCAAGTTATGCAAGTGTTTCAGACAGGATATTGAATTATTTTCATACTGGCCTAAATTTCAAAACACATGTGCTAGTTTTTCTAATGTGCATTTAATGTGTGCTACTGTGCAGCAGCGAGTATCTAAAGTAGCAGTGAAAAAAAGGGAGAATTCACCTTAGGCCAAGACATGTACAACAGCAAAAAGCAAGAAGTCTCACACAGAACAGGTAGGGAAATACCTTCTGCTATGCCATGTCTGCAGCACCTATTTGGCATGACTGAGAAGAGACAGGAGAAGGGCCTGGACGATATATTTTCCAAAGAAGAAAGCGATCCACCAAGGCAGAACCGTGCAAGACTAATAACTCAGCCAACTCGCACTACAAAGTGCTAGCGCGAAATAGCCACTGTACTGATGGTGCTCCTTGCAGGGGGAATAATAAAAGGGGGGGGGAATAGTGAAATTCTTTATGCTAAAATGACGTTCTGTATCGCTGTGACTCACCCCACAGTCCCAATGCTGCTTGTTGTCCACCCTTCCACGCCGTCGGACCTGCATCCAGCCGCGGGGCACCGCTTCCCTGGCAGGAGAGATTCCGTATCAAAACCAAACGCAACCAAAAAACAACCTGGTTGTTGAACTTCCTCACGCTGGAGGCATTTTGCAAACAATTCAAGAGCCAGCCTTGGCCGGGCAGAAGACGCGCGGCCTCGCCTCTGCCAGCACCCCCTGCGCCATCACGGAGCCCACGGGGGTCTGTGGCAGAAGGGAAGGGATGGGACAGCCGGAGGGAGAGCTCGGCACATCCCAGTGTTACGGGGGTTTGCTTTCCAGAACGACTTTCTGCTTCCACTCGCTTACACAGTTTTGAGCATCGTCTCCCATTTGTTGGCACTGAGTTTATTTTGCCCGCCCTGTTAATGTCAGTTTCTCCGTCCAGCCAGGCCTCGGAGCAGCTCTGTCTCCATTCGAGCCTGAGGAGCCTTAATTTACCCCTCAGCCCTACACAAACCCTCGGGGGGCGGCTCGGAACCTGGGGTGACACGGAAGCCTCGCTGCTCCGTTTTCGCGATTCCAGTGCGATTTGGAGGCGAACCCGCTTTCGGCGGGGGGGGACGGGACGGGACGCGGCCGCCTGAGGCCCCGCCCGCCGGTTGCCAGGGAGGCGGCGGGCGGCGCTGAGGGCCCGGCCGGCGCCCGCGGGCTCCCAGGGGGCCGGGGGCTCTTCAGGTGAGGGGCGGGCGGTGCCGGGGGGGCCGGGTGAGGCGAGGCGATGCCGGGGGGCTGNGATTCCCCGCCATGCGGCACCGCGGAGCTGCTGTGCTTGGGATTTATCCAGAAAATCCTCCACGCTGGACATCGGCACCCCCTCTCGCGCCCGGCGCCTCTCTGGGAGGAGAGTGGGCTGGAATTCACCTCAGTTTGTCTCTCCCCATCGCCTGGCGACCCCTCGCCGCTTCAGGGCAGCGTGGGCCAGTGCCACTCTGCAACATGCTCCCTTTCCAGCCGCTTCTCTCCCATTAAAGCCAGTCTCCTCCGCAGGCCACCCGTCCCTCTGAATGGCCACCCAAGGAAAATCAGCTGATGGCAGCTTTTTCCCTTACCCCAGGGGCCGAGGGAGCGGGTGCACATCCAGCTCCTTGCTCCTGGGCCCAGCGGCACCACAGCACCAGCGGTCCTGGGGGCTGCATGGACCTCGAGCTCTCCTCCTCCCCGGGAGCCATCTCCTCTGGGCCCCTCTCCCCAGCCATTCCCCTGGTTGCCCGGGGCTGCCTGGCCCCACTGGGGCTATGTCCCGTTCCAGTTTGCGCCAACGCTGCAGCGACTGGAAGTCGCAAGGCAAACCGAAGACAAAAGATGTTTTGGTGATGTTTTGATCTAACCCAACCAGTGACCGCAGGACTGTCTTTACAGCACTCAGGACTGGGCCCAGTTTCCCAGCGTTGGGGCCAACATCTCAACATGGGATTGAAACCTGCTGGGTTCCGAGAGGAAGGGACCATCGCTCAGCGCTAGGCAGCGCCTCAGCCCACGGCAAAGCTTTTCTTGAGAGGTAACACCAAGAAGCGCTCGAAGAGAAAACCCAGTATTATAGGCTATTCTTTATACTGGAACTCACTTTTAGGAGGATTTTGCTGCATCGCTCCTATTAAACATTAGTCACAGCCAAAAATCCAATGCAGTTATTTGTATGGAGCTCTAAATACAGCGTGACACTGTTACCATATTGGTATCTTTTATACCAGCAGACAAGGCTCATGCTTATCTCTGTGGCCAGCATGCAAATGGCTTAAATTTAGAAAGTGCCAAGCTATTTTCTCTCAATAAAGATAAAACACATGAAAATTTTGTTTACTGGTCTGTGAATAGCGTTAATTAAAGGGAGGTTTCCAACTTGAAATGTTGAAACTGAAAAACATTGAAAACTTTCAAAAAGGAGTCACGAGTGCTTTCAGCAGCAGTCGGGCACCAGGCTCGGGCAGGGAGCAGGCGAGTGAGAGCGCTGGCCACCAGACCTCCCCCCTCTCTCGGTGTACCTCGATCACAGCTTGGAAAGCTTGGTGAGAAAAGAGGAATCTGATTAAAATTATTTTCTTAATACTAGGTGCACTGGGGAAAGGATTAAGCTGAATTTGAAATGAGTTCACGCTCCCAACCAAAACAATGATACAAGCTGGCAGACTGAAGGTCGCGATTCTGCGAATGTTTGTCAACAGATAAAATTGTTGCTAAGCAAATGTTACAAGCTTGGGATTTATGATTATAGCTTCATGAAGCCCTCCCCAGAGCGTGACTGTCTCAAAGCCACGTTAACAATCCCTCATTTTCCATTAAAACATCAGTTACAGGTTAAGCGATAAGAATTGTATGAAGTACATATGGTTAGTAGCCTGGTTGGTAAATTTCATTTACTTAATGAAAATTTGCAAGATGCTGGAGTTGTATTTTCGCTATAGGAGTCTGTTTCACTCGCTTGTAACTTTACCTGACCCTGGGTAGAGTTTTCTATCCCACCTGTCTTACTTTGATTCTGGTGCCGTAGAAACTTCTAATAAAACTTGATCCAGTCACTTTCAAGAACTTACATAAGGAAATAATCAACTGCCACAGTTAAAATGTTACGGTTGTTTTCATGTAAATTGTTGGTTCTTAGCGCTTTGAAGCAAAGACTTTAAACTGTGTAGGATCTCGCTGGTGGTTGAATTGCGATAACGTACTTTAACATTGTGATGAAAATAATTTTGCTTATGTTTACGGAAACGATTCTGTTACGGCGTGTGAAGTATTAAAAGAATACTATGATAAGCATCTCAAAAGCACCAGGAAAAGCTGATCAGGCTGGATTGGAGCTAAAATTGTAATGGAGTGTAAGAAATAACCCTGTGAGCAAAAAGGAAAGTGTGTGGTTTAGTATAGGGTGTTCTGTCAATCTCATCTCCTGAATGGGGCAAAGGTGGTAGGGAGCAAGTGAAAATACCTAATCACGTACTTATTTCACTTAGTTTCAGACTTGTTTTGCAAGTGCTGCATCTCACCCGCTGGAAAAGATGGCATTCTGGGATCATGCTTATTCTGGATGCTTATACTTCAGAGGCTGAGTGTAGTGTTTGTGCAAGAGGTAGCACTAGCACTGTTTTGAATTTCAAGGATAATCCATAAAATAAATCCAAATCCATATGCTTTGAATCTGATACCCGTTTGTGCCTTCATCAAATGTTACTAACAGATTTTTACCAACTGCAGTGCTGCTCGTGTTCTGTAGCTTTAAGTAACCTATTTCCATGGAGAACGTTGTTTCTTCAGTGTTTGCAGCTTCAGGGGGAGAAAGAAGGGAAGAAAAGGCAAGTTTTGAGCCTAAATGAGTTCCTGAAAAAATGCTGTGCAGAATCCACGTGCAAATAATGAATTAGAGCAGGAAGAAAGGATCCCATTTTTGGAAGTGAACCCAAGTTCCTTAGTGCTGCAGGGTGGTGGGAAACAGAACAAGAGTTTGAGAGAACATTTAAGCTTGTCAGCTCCAACTAAGTATCTTTAAAAACATTTTTCTTGCTGAATTTCAGTGGGTTTAGTACTGTAAGAGCCTTCCCTGCAATACCTTCTTGCTGCCATTTCCCACAGCCCCTGCAGAGTTTACACTGCTTCTTTCCCTGTGCTCAGAAGCCAGGAAAAAAATCCTGTACGGAGGATTTGCTCCGAAATTACTTCCTAAAGTTCCAGGCTCTAAAAGCTAGACTCCACAGGGGACTCGGGTTTTCGCTTCTACCAGGGCATTACCCAGAAGCAGCCTTACTTCTCAACTCTACACTTTAGGAGTCGAGTGCTGCTATAGTTGAACCCCTCTCAGCAGAAAAAAAATCTCCGCATTTATTCCCTTTCACAGGACAATATGCCACAAGAAGCACCACATGGTAAGGATGAGAATAAACGAGCCACAGGCAACAGGTTTAAGTTATTGCTACTTAATGATTGTGCGATGTAAGAATAAACCTTCTATGTGATCAGAATGAGGGTTCTGTAAGACCTACACAGAAAAAAATATAGCATTTAACGTCACTTTTAAATGCAAGAAAGACCCCAAACTGTGGGAGCAGCTGACCTATTCTGACCATAGTACATTGCAGCGAGAAAGTCTTTGCATTTTGGTGCCCACTTCAACACCTCTGCAAGTGAGCCGCTTCTAATAATAATTCAAATAAAGCACAGTGTGGAGCTGATCAAATCTTTTACAATGACAGACAGTTTTTCTAGGAAAATTTGAATGTTTTACAATATTTTTCCAATGCTCCATAGACTGGCCCTCCAGCCACAAGTGCTGAGACTAGCTAACAGAGCCTAAAAAGCCTTAAAAATAAGTCAGAGCTGGGAGACTTGTGTTGCATCAACCTGAGGGAACCTTTCCCCATGCCAGTACCCCACTGTCTGCATTTTTTCCCCCCCAAGGATTTTGCTGCAGACAAATGTGATTTGCTCTTTTATGTACGTAGCCCAGCGGGAAGTTCATGCATCATCTACCAACAAAAAAGACTGCTCAGGTATTGATGAGGTGATGCTGGTATCAATTTTATGTTTCATCAAGTGCAGAGAACGCTGTGACTTGTGACTTATTTTTTTCCCTTTGAAGTGCAAAAATGACAGATGATCAGCCTCCTCTTAGGCTTCCGCATAATCGTAGATTATAACATTCCTTGAGTGGAAAGCAGTTACCTTACAGTTTCTTAATTTTCACTTTGAATGAGACTTCTCCTGAACACTTTTAAGACTAAAAAGAACAATTTTGCAAAGTACTACATGTGTTTATGTAGTCTCTATATATGCTATATGTACTAAATGAGATTAATTCATTCAAAGCTTAGGGCTTGGTCAAGTTAAAGTGGATATTTTCATACCTTGAATATAATTTGATTCCTGTTCTTCCTGGCGTGTAATTATAATCACATCTCTGTGTTTACACGTTTTCTTCTCTCTCCATGCAGGTGTTACTTCCTTGAAAGAAGACGTTTCTTCTTATTCCAGGATGTTACCAGTAGATAACAGACTTAGAAACTTACAGATCTACAAACTTCTCCAGTGTGTTCACCAGAAAGACAAGAAGCAAATCGAAAAGCTGGTGCAGAATGGATTCCCAAATCTCATTAATTTCACGGAGCCTGTGGAAGGATATAGTGCCCTTCATTTGGCCTGCGTTAAAAATGACACCGACATGTGCAGTTTCTTGCTGGAACAGGGAGCTCATCCAGATGTCCAGGACAAAACGGGATGTACTCCAGCAATGAGGGCAGCTGAGCTAGGCCATGAGGTGGTCTTGGATTTATTAGCACAAGCTAAAGCAGACATGACCGCTGTGGATAACGAGAGGAAAGGTAAGTAAAAGGGAACCTTATCAGACCAGAAATACCATAAAATGACCTCTTGCTGTGTTACACACTTGCCACGCGTGTTGTGTCCAATCCGTAGAGAGGAACCATGGTTGAGGGTAATCCTTACAGCTCAGCAGAAGCTATTGCCCATCAGAGCTTTGATGAAAATGAAAATAATTCTCCCTGAACAGTCTAGGCCTTTATATCACAGGTCCCTCCAGTGCATAGCTGAAAGATAACTTGCGACTGAGAATCATGTTCCTCCCATGACCTGTCACATTAAATTCTGGTTTACTCCCCGAGGCGTTTGGGCTTTTGCAAGTAACAGGCGATAGGACAAGAGGAAATGCCCTCAAGTTGCACCAGGGGAGGTTTAGATTGCATATTAGGAAAAATTTTTACACTGAAAAGGGTTATTGAGCATTGGTACAGGCTGCCCAGGGAAGTGGAGGTATTTAAAAGGCAGGAAGACAAAGTGCTTAGAGAGATGGTTTAGCGATGGTTTTTGTGATGGTGGGACTAGATGATCTGAAAGGTCCCTTCCAACCTGGGCGATTCTATGATTCAAAGGCCCTAAACTGTAAGTCTTTTTTGCGTAAAAGAAGTTGATGGGTCCCTATTGAAAGAGTTTGTCCGTTCAGCTGTGACGCTTACAGCCCAAGTAACCTTTCTTACCACACGGTATTGCACCTCAATCCCTGCTGTTTTTCTTTGCAGGTGTTTTGTTTTACTGTCTTTTACCTACAAGGCGGCACTACCGTTGCACGCAAATTGCCCTGGATTATGGTGCGGATGTTAACAACTGCGCTGCTGATGGGAAGCCTCTATTTCTACAAGCCTGTGAGCGAGCTCGTGATATTAAAGAAATATGTCTGAATTTCTTGGAAAGAGGAGCAAATCCCAATGCAAGAAACCCGGTATGAGTATTTCTGTACCTAAGTAGATATATACAGGAGTACAGAGCAGTTACCAGATGACTAGAGCATGTGACCTTAAATCCTTACATTAAAATAATAGAGCAGTTACAAATGCTTAACTCTGTGGCCATGCCTGTTCCCTTCTTCTGTATCTTCCTTTTCTGCAGGAGCAGGGATTTAAGTCTTCTGCTTGAACCACGTATCCTGATTTAGATTTTTGTAGGTTATGGTGCAAATATTTTACAAGAACAAAATGTAACTGGAGCCAGCTTTTAGGAGGGCATTTCTCTGTACTTCAGCGGAGCAATACTGATTTGTACTTTGCCTCAATGTGCCCTAAGGTTTGTAGAGTTGAAATAATATTCACTAAAACGTGAGACCAGCATGAAAAACGTGATGGGGAATCAAGGCAGGGATGAGGCATAAGAAACTCTTTTCTCTCTTTTTGTATGTCTGAGTCACTTGTTTACTTCTGTGATTTAACAAAGACCTGAAGGACTGAAGCTCTGTGCTGATGATCAGGTCAAGGAGCCCAAGCTTTCCCTAAAAGCTGCCCATGGCTTTTGCTTTGGTCCTGGCTTTGCAGTATCCTCCCTAGCTTGTAGCTACGGCAAAACCTGTATTTGGTCGTCCTTATCCCATCCTCTCATGTACGTGTCCACTTGATGCACTCAGTGTACCTGCCATATGAGAAACCTGCACTTTTTTGGTAACATGATGGGCACATACCTGGTCACATAATGGGAATGGTTTGCTAGGCCCAGAGAAAGACAGATATTGGGGAAAACCGTGTGGTTCAGTGGAAAGCATCCGCAGCTCACTGCTCCCTTTGCCCCTCTGCGGAGCGGCAAGTCAGGTATTTTAAGTGTTGCTGTGGACCAGCGTGTTAATAGCAGGGGATCCCTATGCTCTGGTCTTGGGAAGGTCACCGGATCTACCAAAGTCAGCCATTACAAAGAAAATAGGTACTGCTAATCACAAACATACACTATTATCTAAAAAAATACATAGCACTAATGGATTAGAGCGTGAACTTTTCCTCTCAGACAGAACAGTAGTGGAATTCCTTAGTTGCTCTGCCCTCTCTGTAGCACTCTTCCAGCCAGAGCTCTTTATGCTCTTTCATGATAGAGGTGATATTTTGTGTTAAATTTCGTAAACGTGCATGAGAGCATGTGCACAGAATAAAGAATTCCTTAACTAAGGAACTGATTTTCATGGAGACTGTTCAAGAGACTCAAGTTACTAATGTATTTGAGTCGCTGGGATTTGACTGCACATATTTTAGCAGCATTATGGCTAGATTCTTAAAGTTTACCTACAAATGTCTTTGAAACTATTAGACTTGTCTCCTTTTTTTTTTGGCAATACCTAAAAAGGAGTCCTTCAGTTTTATACCACCTTACAATAATCAGATCATATAGTTCCAACCCAAATTAGCATACAAAACAAATTCTGAATCATTTTCGTTCTTCCTTGCAGGCTACAGGTCGCACAGCCTTAATGGAAGCCGCAAGAGAAGGCGTTCTTGAGCTGGTGCGTGGTCTGCTTCAGAGAGGAGTCGATGTTAACCTATTTGACCTTGAAAGACACAGCGCTGCACATTTTGCGGCCAAAGGAGGCTTTTTTGAGGTATCATCGTTCGTGGTGTTAAAGCATGGCTGCAAAGCCAAACCTGGGGTGGTTTTACGTTTGATTTTTTGGGAGCTGGGTGCGGGTTTTGTTAGTGGGGTTTGTTTTTTTTTTTCCAAGTCCAGTATCTCAGCTTGATCAAAGCGAAATAATCAGCAATCGAAAGCAGCTTGCTTTTTAAGCATCAAAGGGAATCCAGCAGGCACAGAATCTCTGTCATGATTGCAGAGCCTTTTTTGGCAAGGTACCTCTGAGCGCGTGTGCTAGTGTGCCTGTCCGGTGTGAGCAGCTCCACTGGAGAGCTTGTTTCTCCCAATGCCCAGCATGTCACAGCCGTGTAACTTGGATGAAACATTACCATTATAAGAAGGGCAGATGCAGACAAGCTGCAGGGTAGGCACTTTCTTCTTATCCCCCATATCATCTTCAAAGTATATAAAAGGGATGTGGTTTTGATTGTGCGTGTAACGTGAGCGTCACTTTAAGATGGCAGCCTGCAGTAGGCTGGCAGGTGTGAAGATTGTCCTTGATGTCCACAACTGAACAAGGTTCTATTTCCTTGGCTAACTAAGCACAGCACTATAGAAACCCTGAATGTGACGTGCCCGTTGATCAGCAGGGCATAAGAGAGAAGTTCAGCATATAGACTGGCAATATACGATGTTGCATTTATTTGAAAGCCATTCTCAGGCTTCCCCATCTTAAGAAAAAGACAAGATTTTTTGGCGGTCCTGTCTTTGTTTTTGTAGATTTTGAGGATTATTTCAGCTTATAACGGAGATTTGGGCCTGATTGCTCTGAATGGTAACACACCGCTTCATTATGCTGCAGAGGGAGGATTTGCAAATTGCTGCAAGTTTATAGGACAAAGAGGTACATTAAAAATAAGTCACTCTGCTACTATCATGTATATTCTTTTTCTGTGATAAAGGAAAGATTTCACTTTGACATTTATGAAAGATGGGACTGTCTGAGGCATCATGTGGCATATGTAGTTCTCATTAATAAGTTACTAACATAGGCTGTTATGGCTTATTTATACTAGTGTGGCTGAGATAAAACATTCCTTAAAGAAAACAGCAGAAACATCATGGCTTTGTACAATTTAAAACTGAACGGCATTAAGTGAGTCTGGTTTTAGTTGTTTTTAGAAGTATTGCATTGAAACTTCCACTAGAAAATTAATTTTTGGTTTCCTGATCATTTAAAAAAATTATCTCAGTGTAGTCATGGAGAAAACCTGGCACCCATGGGCACTGAAACATACTCTGAAGAAGGTTTGATCATTTTCTAACTTTATTGGATAATTACATCACTTCAAGATTCGATTCAAGAGCACCATGCAAAATCCTGTATTCCGTTCTTGTGATTCAAATGCTTAACTACTGGTCCGTCACCAAATTGCAAGGTTGGGGTATAGGACAGTGAGTGACATTTTAATCTTAGTTTGTTTCTTCTTACTGTTGCTCACCACTTTAAGTAAAAATGTAAAGTTTTCATTGAACTTCTGCCTTTCTGTACCCAGTCATGAGGGGACAAGTAAGTAGAGCATGGTTTGCCCAATGAGCCTTCTTTTGGGAAACAAATATGGACACGTGGTTAACCTTCCAGTCCAAGACCGCTGATGTGGTTCCATCTACCATGACTGTTCATAGTTAAGACAGTATAAAATGGTAGGGCTGTGGCAATTAGTTGCCTGTATATTACAAGTCTCTTATATTACATGATTAGGAATTCTACTGAATCAGCAAAATCCAATCAGTGAAACTGTGTCCATATTTTTAGGCTGTGATCCTACGTGGACAAACTTGTTAACAAAGACCCCAAGAGCCGTTGCCAAGGCAGGCGGTTTTAAAGCAGCAGCCGCAGAATTGCGTAAAATTGAAAATACATTTAAAAAACAGTCCAAGCCTGATGCTGAGGAGGACAACCCCCGCTGGGCGCTGAGGCTGTACGACTGGTCCCTAGAGCACCAGCCTGCCCTCCGCAAGGCATTTGAGGCCGTCGACCAAGGCGATGGGACGGTAGCTAAAGACGATTTTATAGCAGTTATTCAGAAGCAGTGCGCCTTCGTGAACGCCGAACAAACGCAAACTATTGCTGAAATACATGAAAGATCTCAGTCTGAGGGAATCAACATAGAAGAATTTTTTAAAGGCTCTAAATACTTGCAGAAAAGCTGCCTTATAACGTCCTTTGGACCCAAGGGGAAAAAGATGAAGAAACGGAAGAAACGAAGAGGCAAAAGAGGTATTGCCGTCCCCGTGCCGATTTGCGTTATTCCGAAAAGCGCGTGTCCGCTTAGGGAAGATGGCTTGCCTGTGTACATGATTGAGGCTGTTCAGAACGTTGCTGAGAGTGACCGCTTTAACCGAGACCACCCGCCTGCCCATCCCGTGCATGATGACCGTGCCTGGTATATCGATGAGCCAAGGAAGGTGTACATGAATATTAACTACCTCGTCAGAGCAGGAGACGTTCTGTCTCTCCAGAAAGCATTTGAGGAGGGTGTGCCAGTAGACATACAAGATAAATATTACAAAACACCTTTGATGACTGCATGCGCGAGTGGGAACGTCGGTATTGTGCAGTATCTCCTGGAACAGGGGTAAGACCATTTCAGAGATTTTTTTCTAAATCGCTAATTTTGGAAGAGCTTTCAAAAGCATACAGTTCCAGTAAACGTTTGGATACAGCAGAATATGGTTTGTTACCTATTTACAATACATTTAATATTAAAGTGAGTTCCACACGGCCCTGAGTTACAGAGGGTTAGTTTACTATTCTTTTTTACATTTCAGTAAGAGTGAAATAGAAACATCCAAGAAGTAAGTTCCCAGATCTGAAATTTTTTGTGTCTGGGCTGTTGACATTTTGGTCACATGCAGAGTACCTACAAATCCCGCTTACTGGAACTGCAGTTAGTTCATGCCTACGTCTCAAACAATGCATCCTCAAACCTGAACACTCAAAATCAGATCATTGTGGGGGAATCTGGCTGAAGTGACTCGCCTGAAATTACCAAGGTACTCTTAGCTGAATCATCAAGGCAAACCTGGACTTCCCCGTTCCACATGCCAGGGCCTTCAC
Source organism: Rhinoptilus africanus (assembly GCA_013400135.1). Classification (NCBI taxonomy): domain Eukaryota; kingdom Metazoa; phylum Chordata; class Aves; order Charadriiformes; family Glareolidae; genus Rhinoptilus; species Rhinoptilus africanus. The sequence continues at coordinate 176,977 of VXBO01004774.1, forward strand.
ATGCAAATGTTTTAAGGGGAAGAGCCTTAAAATCACTTCCCTATTTAGTCTGTTCCTCGCTTTAGAAGTGCTTCAGCAATTTTGTGGCCTAGAGACACACTTGTGAAAAATCTCAGCAACCGCTTAAAAATGAAAGCAATTTCAGAAAGATTCGGTCATACTTGTGTAATAGCATAATCACATCTTTTTTCTTGTTGGACTGCTGGAGTCCTCCAGTCATTCACATAAACACTTAAATTAACATAGTTCAAAGATACTTAGATTAGTTTTGTTCTCTACCTATAGCTAGAATTCATTTTAAGTTTAATTTCTCAGGAATAAGTGGCTGTAGTCATTGCTCCAATTTCTGCAAAGACTTAACAGCACATGGATCTTTACACACCCTGGTAATTACGCTGACATTCCTGGAGCGTACAGAAAGTTGTGTAAATGTGTATATTCCGGTCTTCCAAAGATAAGGATGCAAGAGTTCGCAAATTAATCCAGCAAATTGATCTCCATTGCTTTCATCAAGCCTCACCAGACAGCACTGGAGTCACATCTCATCATATTTAACAGTTAGACCTAGAAATGGAATAGCTTAGTTTGAAAAAAAATAGTACCAATTTTGAGATTTTTAAATTGACAGAAATCAGAAAGTGCAGAGGAAGTTTATCAGTGCAGTGTTTAGCTTTGCATCCCTCAGCAGCGTGGACTTTCAGATACCTCCTCTTTGGCATGGGAGTTCAAATACTTTTTACGATACCACCTTTTCGGTACGGTGTCACAAATCCATGTCAGATAAAACCCAAAACATGTATCCAGAGCTATAGAAAATCCTGAGGTTTAAACATAAATTGGTTGGATCTACTTTCTGTCTTGTCCCAGCAAGACTTAGAAGTAAATTAAATTTGGGCTAAAGGCAAATTCAATGCTTGATTGGGAGAAAATGCCGATGAGTGTTCAAGTCAGCGCTGTGTTGTCCCTGTTCCCTTCCATCAGTTTCTGATAGAATGAAGTTAGCAAAAAGGATTCCGGGGCAGAGTATCAGTACAGGCATGAAGGCTGGGTTGAGAGAGAAAGCGGAATAACTGTATCAGCTTATTTTAATGAGTAATATAAAGGAAATGAAAACTGCATACGAATTAACCATAACAGCTGAGCAACCGAAAGATAACGAAGGTAAAAGTGGTAGGCTGGGGGAATTTACTGGCATAAGATCTCAAAGGTAGAATTGTGAAAAAGATTAAAAATTTAAACAAGAAAAGACGAATAGATGAATCTGCTCTTTTGATCCAGAGTTAAATATTAACCACCTGACCTGAAAAGCAAAAAGCTATTCCTGGAAGAAGCTTCCTTCCTAATTTTTGCTTCCTTCTCCCTCCCTGTCTTTTGGGAAGACACCAGCTCTAGAGTAAATGGAGCAGCGACCCAAATTCAGTTCAGGGCCTCTAGGCTGTCCTAAATACAACGGAAAATAATTCGCTCTGCTTGAGTACTGGGGAATCCCCTCACGAGGTTCTGAACCTGCACACGTGGGAGAGCACAGATCCGGGCATGGATCATGGACTGGGCTTTCTTCAAAGATACAGGGGAACTGTCTTTCTTCCCTTTTGTCACCATTAAGGGGCTCAAGCGGCGCTTGTTCCCCAGACCTTGCCTTTGGACGCCCCCAGCCCAAAAGCTCCCGAGGCAGCCAGTTGCTAAGGGGCTGATAATGCTTTTCCCCTCATCTTCACCCGAAGGCGGCACGTTGCAAATGTCTCCCTCAAACTATCCCTTGCATCCTCCAGAACTTGCCAGTTTTAGCCTGGGAGCAGAGACAGATCTAGTCCAGCAGGACAGTGGCTGAAAAAGTTTCAAATCCTCATATTTTCTGAGATAGACTGTTTTGCCACATGTTTTAGAGCACCTGTTCTTGGCCCAGAAGCATTCTTTTTTGAATTCCTTAATCTGCTTTTTGCTCTTTTCAGTACAGCTGGAACACAAACACCTTTTCGAGGACTAAGCTGTTTGAATGCCTGTTTTTCTCTGTACCTTTTGAAAACCTCCATGTAGAGGACGCTCTGTTGGCTGAGAGGGGGATATGAGCAACACCCAGGCACACTCTTACGACTGATATTCCATGACAAGCTATGTATCAGACACTGAAATGGTTTCAGAATAGCAATGTGAAAATATTTACATTGAGAATGTCATTGCAGCAGGCAGTTAATATCGATTGTGCTTGTCACTGTATCTAGTAGCTTGCTTTGTCTGCCACAACGCCTCTTACTCTTCCGTAGGGCTGATGTAAACGCAACAGACAATTTCCTGTGGACTCCCCTCCATCACGCTTGCTATAACGGACACCTGGATGTTGCTGAGCTGCTAGTGCAGGCTGGAGCAGCAGTGGATGCACCCGCAATAGGCAATGCCACACCGCTAATGAGAGCCATTGAGATCTGCAGGTTGGACATCGTCTATTTTTTAATCGATGCGGGTGCTAACATCGAAATGACAAACAGCAATGGTAAATACCAATCTCTCCCCCAAAGGCCTGTTTCCTTATGTGTATACATGTTTTCTTAAAAAATACTAAGTTCTTGGAACACTTTGAGAAGCGTTCCCAATTTGTGGTTGCTATCAGGATTGGGATGAAGGCAAGAGTCAGGTTCAATTAGTTTTTGTGCAGTATGGAGTCACTATTCTAAGTAGTCAGAGTTCCTAGGTTTTATGCATCTAGAAAATAAAATAACGTGATTAATCACATTATTAAGGAGGCTATTGCTCCTCACAGGATACATACAGAGTTCTAAGTGACTTTAATGTAAAAAATTCTGTCTAGTTATTAATATTATTTGATGAAAAATTAGATTTTAGTTGTGGCCAGTGTCTCTGGCCACTCTGCCACCCATCTATATCACTGATTTTTATGCACAGGCAGCACTGGTCAAAACAATTTTTTGCCTCTTAGCGTGTAAATATTACTGTCTGAGAAAAACATACTTAACACAAAAGCAAATCTGAACTGATACCAAAGTATTACCCTCTCACATCAGATCCCTCATTTGGTGTCATTTCCTCTATTTCAGAGTAATTTAAACAGTTAACATTTGTGACATTTTAAGCCTTTGTTCTAACAAAGGAAGCAATACTGCTGTACGACGAGACTTTCCTTCCCAAAATGCCTTATGGGTGAAACCCTGCTTGTGGGAGGGATGTGGATTCTCCATTTCTGTTACCACCTGAAGTTCCAAGTCACATGCAGTTCCGTCTCCCAACTACTTTACAGCCGCAGTGGCTCATCTCCTAAGGTCCAGGGGAGTTTTTCCTGTCTCGGGCACTGAAGTTGTTCAGCACTGTTTATACCACGGGGCTTTCCCCTGACTCCTTGCCAGCCACAGAGCGAGCACTGGAAGAGGTAAATACCTCCAATAACTTGGCCTGCTTTCCAAACCTCGTACCATGCTAGCCGTCTCCTAGTGCTACACGCTCTCAGCTCTCCAAGAGCGAATCTGCAACCTGCAGGACCATGATATTAAACTGCAAATGTCAGGACATTGAGAGCAAAGCAACCACGCCAAGAATTCCTGCCATATTTGGTTTCAAGGCTCATTTCTGCGAGCCCTTATTTCTGCAAGCAGTGCTGACGACTGTCAGTCCTCACAGCAGTGTCAGGCATGCTGCTGAAGCACCAACTGGTTAATAAAATAGAGGCCTAATTAAATTCATTTAACTGTAGTGTCATTATCCAGTTACAATAATAAGTGTCCAGGTTAATTTTCATGGCTTATACAGGTATTTGTTTCTTTAAATACAGGAAAGAATGCTCTTGATATTGCTAAAGTATTTGCAGATTCTAGAATAATCGATCTGCTCCAAAATAAACTGGAAAAATTGGCAGAAGTCCTAGAAAAAAAAGAAGCGGGGAAAGAAAAAGTTGTGAAGCCGAAGTCAGCTTCTACACTGAAGCCTGCAGAGGGACAAGCTGTGAAAAAAGAGGTATGAGAAATGGTAACAAAGGATCGATTTGCTAATAGTTAGTAGAGTGCTTCTTTCTTTCATCTATTTGCCATTCATCTCTCTCTAAAGCTCTAAATCAGGCAGTTTAGTTAAAGTATTTTCAGAAGCCAGTACTTCTTGCCAGTACTCATACTTGTTCATTGGTTGAAATTCTGCCTTGTTAATTATATGAACTTCACATCTTCCCCAGTCCCACTTAAGAATTATGCCCTGTATCACTGACAGGACACAGAAAAACGTTTCCTCTTCTTTTCCCTCTTCTCCTGAAGTTTACAATCATCCAGCTCTGTTGTGGTAACTACTGAACAACTAGTAACTGTCATTTCTTAAAGGGAGCACCTGTTTCTTCACAGGATAAAACTAAGGCCCTTCAACTTAGGAGAAAGGTCTTTTTCTTCTGCTCATTGGCTCAATGAGTTCAGTATCAGGCTTCCTGACTTCTCATTTCCCACCTTGTCTCAGATCCTTCCTCTTCTACTGTTGACCCAAGTCCTGTTCCTCAAATCCCACACCGATGTTTGGCTGCTGTACCTCTGAATGCCTTTCCCGCACCCCCCACGAGCCTTGAGCGCCTTACCATCACCCTAGTTCCCAACCTGACATCAGCCTCCCTCACTGCATCCTGGTCATCTTACTGTGGATCAGAGCTTCCTGATTTACCAGCAGTACTTGTTAGTCACATTTGGGATGCTATTTAGAGGAGAAATGCAATTTTGTCCGCATTGCTGGAAGTGTCCTTCAGCAATCCTGCCCTGAGCAGTGTAGTAAGTATGTCCCAGTAGCCAAATGGCGGTTTCCCCCTTTCAAAAATGTTTTGAATTTGCCAGGGGTAGTATAGGACATTCGTAGGCAGGAGGATGAAAACCTCCGACGCTCATTTATTCATCACCCAGCCCATGACGGGATCACCAGTGGTACTAGGTGATTGCCTTGTGAGTGTTGAAGAGAGCGGTTCATGCTTTAGCGTCCAAGAAGAGGAGCTAACTGCCTTTTAAAAGGTTTCCATCATGAATTTTGGTTTAAAAAAAAAAAAAATTTATCAGCTTGAAGGAAAACAGATTCTGAACAGATTAAGAAGAATACACACACAGTAAATAGAGAGCAGAAGAAGTGTCAGATGATGCAGGACGTGCGCCTTGCTTCTGAACACCATGTATTTGTGTAACTGCTAACTTCTCTTTCAGCCCTCACAGGTATCTCCGCCGGTTTCGGAAAAACCCCTTCTTGAAAAGACAACACATTCCCTTAAGGACAGTGTTAATTATCTGAACTCTCTCATAACCAGCGGTGCTACCAGGAAAGGTGGCATCGCGTTCAAACCCAGAAAAGTAAGTACAGTAGCTAAACGTGAGCACAGTTTCGCATTAATTTAAAGGCAGACCTTGCTGTAGATCAAAAACCAGAACAATCTGATGAAATTACTTCACAGTTCAACTAGTGTGTAGGTGACGTGACGCAGGCTAGAGACTGCCACAAAACAACAGTACACTAAAGAGTTCATATATATATGTGTATATGTGTTATATACATGCACATATATTTATATAAGACAAATAATCATGGAAATCAAGCTCTGATCAGGTTTTAAAATAGGATTAAAGTGAACCCACAGTAAAATACAAATGCAACTACATTCACAGTATGGATTTTTATATTCCTACACTTAAAGGACAGGAGTCCTTGTGCATGGGACCACCGCCAACTTCTGACATGCCTTCTCAATTAGTTATCAGGGGATTAATTATGCCTGTGACAGTTACCAAACTAAATGGATCACAGTGCACTAAATATTTACTTCCTAGAGTTAGAATACTGGAAATACAGTTTTTGTATCAGGGACTTTTTGATACTCATTTGCAAATAACTGAAAAACAGAGAGGATCAGAGAGAGAGGTCATTTCTTCGTTTTATTTTCTCCTCACAAAGGGAAAGAATACCATTGTTGGAGTGAGGGGTTTTGTTTGGACTTTACTGTTCCCTAACCCTGTGTGCTAGTTTCTGCAGTGGAATAAGTGACCCTACAGCTAATGACTATTTTCCACTCTGAGGATCTTGGGCCCGAATCAGTCATTCTAAACAATCAGCTTTGGATCTTCTTTCCCACGTTATCCCTAATCTGAGCCCATTGCACATTACGGATTGGAAGTGACAACCAAGAGAACGCCCTGCTTATATATACACAAATTGTTGTGCTGGCTTCTGCTGGGAGGCCACACTAGGTTTCTTCCTGTGTCTCAGGATGGAAGAGAGCACTAGAACATGCCTGTCTTTGGATAACAGTATCTTCTTAATGCTTCAGTTGCAGAAGTCATGTCCAAATTAACTACAAATACCTTTATTTTCTAGATTTGGACCCCTGAAGCCGCAACAGAGGAGCTAGTAAGAAAGCAAGAATTGCTCCGTGAACGCTTAGCTCTTGATGGCCACTCAGAAAGCTTCATGACCCCCTTTAACAGAAAAGTTACGGAATAAGCACACCAGCTGGAAAACGATACTTCAGCACGTGTTTTGAGGGGACAAAGATCTAAAAGGCTGCTTCTCTGCAAGGAAGGAATCGTGTAGCGCTCAGTAAATGTATCTCAGTTATGATTAAAAAAAAAAGAATTGTGGCAAGTTTTTCCTCTGTAGATTATGTTGCTCACACAGAATCTTTTGTTATGGGCTTAGTCTGGAAAAAGGTTTATCCTCATGTGATTCTAAGTCTTGAAGCTGGCTCAGTGTGGTTCATGGCATCGCCACTGTTGTGACACACACGTGTCCTTTTTCTTTGGAAAGGTAGGGCTTTACAGGGCTATTTTCCACCCCAACATAAAACTTCATCCTAGAAGATATAATTGATACCCTTTCTACTAAAAGGTTATGAAATATGAAGATAGCATTCAGAAATTATTTAAGGCAGTAGTGTTCTTGGTTGTCTGCAGAGGTGACAGAAAGTACAGGATTCACAACCAGGACTACCACTGTCTGGCTTACTGCATTCCTGCTCTCTCATACGCTTGCAAGACGGCACAAACCTTCCTCCTCCCTCATTGAGGATGCATTCCCCAGCTGCAGTGTTGTAAAGCTGTTATCGAAACCTTTAAATATTTTCAGCAAACTTGAAAGTGTCAGAAAAGATTTTCTGACTGCAGCGTCTTGTGTTAAAAGCTACATCCACAGCTAATCCAAATCAGTGCTTGCCCCCGCAACAGCAAAGTCAACAGATACCGTCCCTGCCATTAAAATGGGTTCTTGGGTGGGAAGAAATTGGTGTCCTAGAAGTGACATGGCCAGGTTGCGGTAACTGAGCATGAATAAAAGGTACCAGAAGTTCATTATAGGAAGTGTATAATGTCAAGATTCATGTGATAGGACCAGGCCAAACCAGCCTGCGTTCTGACAAGAGACTCAACACCTCTAGAGTTCTGTTGCCTGTGTCTGCAAAATAATTGGCAGCACAAAAGAGAGCCCCATTTGGAGCTCCAAAAAAGGCAGTAACAGGTGATGAGTCCTGGTAAGCAGAGGCTGGAAATACTGGGAATATTTAGCTTAGAGAGGAAATAAGTGGGAGGAAATGCCACAAAATACATCTAAAGACGCAAAAAGTGTGAAGTGAACTGAAACCTATCTGTCCTTCCACGGGATGGAAGAACTTTCAGACTGCAGAAAAAAAGAGAAAGCAGCACACAGATATTAAATACAGTACAGCGCGTAAATAGCCTGTGGAACCCTCTGGCCCAATTATCCTTGGAAAATTAAAAGAAAAAAATATATATTTACATAGGTTATGAGAAGAGTAGTTAGATAATGCATAAGGGATAAAAATCCCTTGTGTTTCAGAGCCTCAGCTAATTCCTGTTGGCAGATGATAGTTTCCTGGGAATGCCATTCACTCCTTGATTGTCCAGTGCGGTGATGTGTGTGTCCCTTAGGAAAAAAGGTGACAGTGGCCTAGACCGACACTGTCAATTAAATCAGCTTCTGGTTTGATAGTAACCATTCTTCAAGTGTATTTTAATGTTGTGAGACTTCAAGAGCCGTCTGGCTCAAAAGTACAGCTACTTTTGAGAGTTTGTTTTCAAACATACTCTTCTTTTTTTTAGCTGCAAGTCTTGAACTGGGGAATCTGAGCTTCAAACTGGGTCCTTTCCTCTTGGTTCATCATATCTTGGAATAAGAACCAAGTTTTGCCCTTGATGTGTGACATGGGATTTCCATGCCTGGATTTGCACGGGTATGAAGAGAGCAGAGTGGAAGATCACTGGGGAAACCCTGCACAGTCACATTCTTAAAGACACCACTGCTGACGGCATGATGCTGCGTGGGGTGATTAACTTTTTAACTCCAGCTGCACATCCTGATGTGAATGTGATGTTTAGGAGATAGCCAAGACAAATGCAAAGCAAGTAGATATATCTAGTGAAATCCTATTTTCAAATAACCATCACCGAACTTGCTATTTGTGTGAACGCGGTTGTACGCGAGTAGTTTATGACGAGTTGCTTGCATTGAGAAAATACCCTGTTATGGTTAGCATTTTAATAGTTAAGTATAAAGAAAGTATATCTTCACAGGCAAGTGAGATACCATTTCAAATATCAGCTGCCTGGGAATGCTTAATACCAGCACATCACCTTTGCATGTCAGCATAAAACTTCTGCTGGCTGCAGATGGTTGTAAATAACAAACATAACAGTGTTAAAGTTCGTCACAGGAGGCAGTGCAGGCAAGGGGCAGGGGTGCCCACGAACAGTTGTAAGGAAACCTGCATCTCTAAAAGAAGGAGAGGCATGGGGTCAATTTGCTGAACAGTAGCTGTCAAAATAAAAACCAAGCAACACAGCCAGAAACTCCTAACTCATCCTACAAGGTACAACTGTGTTTCCAGCAGTTATGGAGAGTTCTGCGTTGGGAGAGCCAGTTGCTCACCTCTCCTCTCTGGAAGTAGGACGGAAGCACTCCTCCCTGGGGTAACCGTTGCTGCGTTCAGGAACGGAGCATTTTCTGCTGGCTGTGTTCATTGAGGTAACCGTCAGCAGATGGACAAGAACTTGAACACAAGGGGAACAAGCTGACCCAGCCAGCAGAAGGGGCCATCTCCTGCATCAGTTCAGATCACCTTACAGAATGAGTACGTTGATGAGTAGCCTCTGAAAAGGTTGTTTGGAGAAGGGAGCTCCAAGAGGGAGACATTTTCTGTTCCCATGGGAAACCCTTATGAGCATCATCCTTGTGCTTTTTCAGCTTTTTCATCCTAGCCAGAACGGGCTGCAGAACGTCACAGTCTTTACGTGCTGTCCCACAAAAAGACAGGCTGAAGAGCTGCACTTCAGCTCCTGGTGATCAGCCCACAACACTGCGGCTGAGTAGAAAGGAATACTTATGCTCTTTTGGCCTACTGGCTTCTCCGCGTCTCCCTAGTCTGCTCTGTAGCAGGCTGCCCAGAGAGTTGGGAGACTTGTCTCACCGGCTGCCCCGCCATCCCTCACCCAGCCCTCCCCCCGGGACTGCCTTTCCGCAGGAGCACGGTGCAAAGGGACCGAAGAGGCAAGACCCACTCGCTCCCGTGCAGTGGTGAAAACGGCTCGTTTTGTGCAAGAGAAGAAAGAAGTGCAAGAAGACGACGTGAGGGCCACGACACAGGGCTCCCTCTCCCGGGGATCTCTGTCCCCACCCCCAGTTGTTGGCTCGGTCACTGCTTTTTGCTGTTATCGCAACAGAGAGCAAAGCAGCGCTCTCGAGAGCCAGAGAGCCTTCTGGAAAGCTGAATCAGTTGTATGTCAGAAAATGAACCGAGAACAAGGAAAACCTGCGGGTGGGAGTTCAAACAGATTACGCCTGTGACTCAGTCTCTTGAGACAGGTAGTACAAGTGAGAAATAAATCAAAGGGAGAAACCAACGCAGGAAAATTAAGCAGGCAGAGGGCAGCAACACTGAAAGGAAAAGGAAAGATGAACTCCACGCATCTACACGACCTAAGAGGAGATGAGTTGTACACTAATTTTAGTTCACAATCGGGCTGTAATCTAACCTTAGTCACCCTTTGTGATTTGCCTTTAAAGTTCAAGACACTTGTGACATCTTCAAGTGTTGTTTCACACGACAGCAAGTACCGCGGGCCAGCGGCTCCCGACACCCAGCAGCGCTTCACGTACCACTGTGCCGCAGAACAGGGACAATTAGATTTCTCATCCCCTGATTTCCAACATGAGCTGGTTTTGGTTACTTGCAAAACACATGAAATCAATTAGGGCTGGATATTGCTGTTGTAGATACCAGTGGCACACATTTATGTGCTCAAAACTTTGTTCTTTAACTCCGGAGTGTTTTTCAAAGGCTGCTTATTGTGTAGGAAGGCCCAGTGCTGAATAACAGACTCTGAATTCATCACATACTACAGGACACGAGAGTCACCGGGCACCAGGAGGTATTTGATGGACAAGACCTCAGCGAATCATCTGCCTCAGGCCTATCTGGAACTGATTTTAGTTTCATTTAAAAAAAAAAACAAACCCAAACAACAAAGAAACCACCAACAACAAAAGCCCCACATCGCCACTGGGGTACTGTCTTCTCACATATGGGCCAGCTGGACTCACACATACACCCCTGAAATCCCCATTTCATCCATGGCCCCCACCCCAGCGACCTACCCATTTCCACCCAAAACACAAACATGCACAGCATGTCCCTGTGTGCGGTTCCTCTGACCCCGAGACTTCTCCAAGTCTCTCTGAAGAGTCTCTAGACTTCTCAGAGAAGTCTAAGCCACTCCATAGTGTCACCAGCTTGCTTTCACTGTCACTCTTCATCTGGGAGGAAGACACGAGCAGAGTTATCTCGCACCAAGCAAACACTACAGCACATCACCACTTCCATATGACAGCTTCAGTAAAAGCCACCAGATGAGACACATTTGGTAAGGAGTCCTGTCACCTCTGTCCTTAGATTATCCTACAGGCTTCCTACATCCACTATGTATATTTTTTCACAATTTACCATATATTTCCTGAAAAAAGTATTTATGACTGAAATACAAGAACATACTTTTTCTCCCTATTTTTCATGCATTTACCATTCACAATTGGGTTTTTTTTTTTTTTGGAAGGCAAACCGCAACACAAATATTGTTCTAGTCACAGCAATCTGTGCTCTTATGCCAACACAAAAGCGGCGCTACAAAGCGGAATTCTTGAGCTGCTGTAAGTGCAGTGGGGGTCATAAACATGGTTAGAGTTTAGGACCTTTGAATGGCTCCTGAATAGCCCACCTTCTCCATTGTTTGAGATTGAACCCCAGGAAATTTAATTTAGCCTTACTACTGCTACAAACGCCTTGCCATAACTCCAAGGAACATCACCTTTGTAATAAGAAATCAGGGAAGAGTTCCAGCAATTGGCTTTAAAGGGCTGGAGGAAGGAAGATTTTCTCCCCCCCTGCAAATGGGCTTAGCTGGGGTAAATGTCCTGGTTTGAGGTAAAATGGAACCAATTTTCTAATTTGNCGACCTACCCATTTCCACCCAAAACAGAAACACGCACAGTTGGGGGGTGAGTAAGTCCTCTCCTGCTACCAGCAGTGCTGGTACAGCCCAGCAGCTCTTCTGTAGCACAGGGCTTCAGGGAAATCAAACACTACGGAGCTGCTACCTCTATCCGATTACTAGGGCCTATGGCATTGCGCTTACGGGAGAAAAGGAGTCCAGGTACCCCAAAAGGAAAAGCTGGGAGAGCTGTAGAGAAACAAATAGCAGAATATAAAAGTGGGAAGTTGCTAATTTTGTGTAATCCAGCTCCTACCCGGTGACTAACTAAGGCAAAAGAAGCCTGGCGCATCGCAGGAAACTGCTGCTGAACTGTACAACCATTACAGTGGGACAACCAGAAACATCCACGAGAGCCAAAAGCAGCTTCAAATTGCCTATTAATTCTGAATGCCTGTCAGCGGTTATTATCTGATGGGCCAGAGTGACCTGGCATCTACTAAAGAGAAAACGAAGAAATCAAATACAGCCATTACTTGAAAGAAATAGCTACAGAATCACTTCATCGCAACTTCCATCCCCCCATGCCTTTTAGCCCCCCTCCACAATACCTTGTTTCTCCGAGTAGCAACCTGCTCTCAACTTGCCAGGGCTGCTTGTCCCCTCGCTTCCCCCTTCCATCTTCTCCTGCCCCAGCTGTGGCGACCCCATTTATAAACGTGTGGGGCCCTCCCTCTCCCAGCTGACTCCAGTTGGCTGCTACTTGCCGGCAGCTGGGATTTGCCCTCAACAGCCGGAGACTTCAGTGGTGTCCCGTAGTCACTGTGTGACTCAAAGCCTACCTGGGCGAGCAGAATTAATTTCTCTGTAAGCAAGGAATATCCACCTACTGACAGCCAAACCTCTCCCTTTGCGCTGAAAGGCACCACCTGCATTTGAAACACTGATTTGCATCTTTTAAAAAATTATTTCCCTGAGGCCAGGCTCCTCACCCTGTGCAGCGCGCGTTCGGTGAACAACTGTGGGAGGGAACTTTTCCTGAATATAAAAAATATTCAGCGAAAATGAATTTCAGAGATGCGTGTTGCTTTGCTTCCAGAAACCAATTTTTAAATGAGCCTTGAGCATTCACAGCAAGAACTGCTGGGGAACATTGGAAAATATTGAAATATTTTTCTCTTAAATAAGATTTTAATGAAGCTTGTAGTCAGAACTTCAAAACTGACTGTTCTCCTTCCAGCTCCAGATAGGGTCACAAATAAAATAGAAAAAAGAAAAGAAACTCCATCATTAATGTCTCTGTTCTAACAGACTTTTCAGAATTGCCATTAATAGTTTTCAGTAAAATAAATAACAAAAAATCCGTGGGCTTTGGGCAGTTTACTTGGCTCTATTTGCATGCTTATGCAGTGGGGGAAGACAAGCAATTGCTCGTGACAAGTCTGACCCATCACCGTCCAACGCCTGGGTTACAAAGGTGGGTGATAAGCGCTGGCCGTTTGCAGGGAGCGTTTGCAGGAGCCCGGGATGCTGGGGAGAGGTGGGCTCACGCCGAGCAATGGCCGAGCCCTGGGCAGAAGAGTGGGGTCACACGTAATGCCCCACCGATGAGCTCTGGGGGTCCTGGTCCTTGGCGCCCTTGCTAGACTCTTCTGTTTAAAAACCTGCCCCAAATCTTCAAAATTGTTTTCGAAGATGTCAGTAAGCACCATTCAATGCCATGTGCCCCCCAGTCGGGCAGGGCAGGGCAGGTCGTTTATCTCGTGCTCTGCACTTTGGGGCCCAGCTTGGTACCACGTACAGAACGTGCCTGAGAAACGCGCCAGCACCCCCGTCTTCAGTCCATCTTCAGCCACCAACATTTGCGGTCTGAAACTCCGCTGCAGCAAGAAACTGCAGTAAAGCTGGTGCTGAGCCAGCTTCTGGAGCGGAGGTCCCTATGTAGGGACTGCTCGTGAATTTGTATTAAAGAGGCACTGGGGGAAAAAACCACAAAACAGGAGTTTAATAATCACGCAGGTTTGGAGTTTGACCACGCCAGCCTGCAGAAGCACCGAATTTCCTTCGTACTCCCTCCCCACGTGAAGTATGTTCTTGTCGCATCAGGATGGGTGCAAAGAGCCCCTGGTGAGCGTGGGGCAGGGAGGAGGAGGGATGCTACCCTGGAATACACCATCCCAGCACAGCATGGCAAGAGACACCTCCTTCCTTCTGTAGTGAAAAATGCCTTGTGACTTAAAGAGGCTTATGCTGCAGCAGCTGAGACATCAGGGCTTTTTCACCGGGTTTTCCGCCGGGGGTACTGACAACAGTCAGAAATTTGCCTGGAAGCAATAAACTAAGGCAAAAAAAAAAAATAAAGCACAAGTGAAAGGCACAATTGAAAGTCACATCTGAAGAGGTTGGACTAGATGATCTTTCGAGGTCCCTTCCAACCCTATGATTCTATGATTCTATGAAGAGGCAAGACACCGTGCCAAAGCAGTCAGCAGCCTGGTGGATATTTCAGACCGTTTAATCCTTCAAATATATGCCAGATTTAGACCTGCAAGTCCTCAGCAGGCAGCTGTGCCTCAGTGAGGGGTTCACTCCAAAGAAAAGCAAGTGTTGGGGGCTTCCTTCCGCCGCAGTCTCTAATGATAACAAGTTATAATTAGTTAATAGTAATAATTGCAATACCCCACAAATAATTGGATCCCTGATAAGGCAGTTTTGGGGAGCCACAGTCTATCAAGTAGCTTTCCCCACCCTAAAGCTGAATTACTTTATGAGGAACGCGACGGTGTTTGAGATGCCGACGGGTGCTGGCGGAGCGGAGTTGGGGGCAGTCCCTACCCAGCCCCTTCCCTTTGCTATCTGGTGAAAATCACACCATTTTGCTGGGTGAATCCCCCCAGAAAGCAACGCAGAGGGTCCACTTCTCTGCAGCCTGGGAAACGGGAGGATGGTGATGCGCTTTGGTGTTAATCACAGGAGGGAAGGCTTGAAGGGAGTGAGGGGTGCGGAGAGAAAGCGGCTGGTAGTGTCAGAGGCAGAAAGACAAGCCTGCGGGTGTAAGGGGAGCAAAGGCCTGCTCCGGGGGGCTGGGGGCATGGCGGTGGCTGCGGCAGGAGGAGGGAAAGGGGCAGCTGGCCCACATGCCATGAATGAAAGTCTCTGTCAGGGAAAAGGTCCCTCCACAAGGCTTTTGCCTCGGCTGGGCAAGGGGACTGAGTATGTCGCGTGGTTTAGTGATGGTTTTTGTCAGTGATGGGTTGATGGTTGGACCAGATGATTCGAAAGGTCCCTTCCAACCTAGGCGATTCTGTGATGCTGTGCTCTATTTTCTTTGCGGCCCAGAGCAAGACCTAGGCCTTGTGAATATTTAACCACTACGCTTTCCTTCTGCCAGGAATACATCCGCATTCCTTCCGAGCGCCTGAGCGGTGCCGGGGCCAGCCCTTGGCGAGCCCTCGACGGCGCTTCTTGGCCAGCGAAGGACCAGGGGACGCGCACCCACCTCCGCCCCCACCCAGCACAGGCAGGTACTCATGTGAATGTACAGGAGGGATATTTTTCTCCCCATTTCTGGCCCCTGCTGCAGGGGGTTCAGAGCAATGTTTTCCTCCAATCTCTGCTGCCCTCTGCTGGTCCAAAGCCAAGGCGGAGAGGAAAGCCCTTGCGACGAGCCCAAAGCCTCCGGTTTTTTGCTGCAAAAGCTCACCCTCATCCTCATCAAAACACCAGCAGAGCCACAGCCTGTGATATCCCCTTCTTTGTCCCCAGCACAAACTCTGAGGCCATAAGGCATGTCACTCGGGGAAGGATTTCTTGTGTAACCACATCACAATGGTTTAGGGGGAGTTGATTTGCCCTCATTACCTCACATCAGGTTTAATCAACTTGCAGACTTTGATATTAAAAGATAAAAGAAAAAAACCCCACGGTTAAAATGATGGTTAAAGGCTCTGGTCTGAACCTGGGTCCCTGTGCTTAGGATTTTCCACTTGGATTTTTCCCTGCACCAGAAGTAATTCTGGGAAACATAGCCCTGACCCATCCGCTGCTGCTTACAGCCCCACGTTTACATCAGGGGCTCGGGGGGGAGAGTGGAGGGGGGAATATTCTCTAATCCCTGCCTGATGTGCTTTTAAAATAAGTTAAGACAAAAGCTGCCTTTTTTTATGGAGATTAACGCTGTGAGAAGTGAGCCGGGATGGAGTCAGGCTGCTGCACATGTATAACGGGCACTTCTTTTTCCCAAGCTCCGCTGTTCCCATCACCTGCTGCAAAACAGATTTTGAAACGGCGCAGAGACTGCTCTGCTTCTGCCTGTGCAGCGACCACTTGAGAGGAGACAAAACCCACTAAGCAGGCTCCTGGCTGAAGAGGCAGACTGTGAGCCCTGTGTTGAACCTCCTCCTCCACCGCCGCTCGGCATCCTCCCGGCCAGTCTCCGCAGCCCAGCGCTGCTCAGCAGGGCCTGGAGGGAAATGCTTCCTTAAAGCACCCACCAGAGAGGTGGAAATCGTCAGCAGGCTATTCCCATGCCGATTCGCTTGGTCACGGGAGGGAGGCAATGTAGCCTTGTCGATAACACACCCACCCAGAAATCCAGGTCCTTTTTTTCTCTCCTGCAATCTCTAGGAATGGTGGCTCCGTTCCTCGACGCTCGAATTGCTGCCTCTGCAGAGCGAGGGCATCGTTTCCACCGTAAAGCAGCTTGAGAGCTGTTGGTAACAAGATTTATGGTTATTGAGGAGTTATTTAGTACAGCTTTTAGATCCCGCTCCATTGATTTTGCTTCGCAGACTCTGTGGCTCCTGCCGCTATTACCGGTTAACTAACACCGGCCCTTCAGTAGCTTCTGGACGTGGTGTTTCTGGAGGAGAAGGACCCTGGCACTCAGAGCTGCACAGACAGAGGAGCATCAGCCATGATCACCAGAGGATTTACAGTTTAAATTAAATCTTGAATATAAGCTTATTTCTTTCTTTTTGTGCTATCCCCTTGGACCAGGGAACAACAAGGGGAAAACACCACCACCAATGCCATATTTAACTCATGTCTTACTTGGGAGGACAAAATATCCTTCTCTGATGAGCCCTGTGAAAAGTAACAGGTGATGACAGCCCCTAAAGCAGGTCATTCCTCATCAGTCCTGTTGCTTGTTTGACTTGGGGCCAGTTCAACACCCCTTGCCGAGCTCTGCTGCCCTGTGCTTCTCCGTTCTGTGGTCCTCATGGAAGGGCTTAGGGGTTGCACAGTGGAGGGTTTCTCCAAGCTGATGCAAGTTTTGATCCTTAAGATGGGGTCACTTTAATCATCTAGGCTGCTGGACAAAGAAAGGTGTCTTGTTCAGGTTATGGTGTTTGGTTTTAGGTGAGGAGGTGGGTTAATAGCTGGTAAATGCACCTTCTGACTCTGAGAATCTATTAGGTTGCATTAAGCGATTTTCCCCCTTCAGTAAAGTCTATACCATTTGGTTTAGTGGGATTACTAACAAATAACACAAAAAAAGAAAGCAAATTTGCCACAAGCAGATTGCCTGAACATCCTTTGTGCGCCCGCGTTTCTGAGCGTGTGAGGGACAAGAGCCTGAGTCACTGAAGAGAAAGGTCTCAGGAAGCCCAGATAAAACATCAAACCCCTCAGCAGCATTTCTGCTTTGTTTATGCAGTTGCCTTTTGCCCACAGCCGCAAAACCAAGTCTCCCTTCAAGTAGCGGAGCTGCCAGGTCATGGTCTGGTGTGAAACAGCACAAGTTCAGGGTCAGCGCTGCCCGTGCTTTGCCTCCCTGGTCCCCCAGTTTTGAATGCAACCGGTTCGGCTGGGAGGCAATGCTGCAGGATTCTCCCTTTCCTACTCCCAGCAGAGGCAGCAAGCCACCCCCCAAGCACATCGCCCTACCCTACAGTTGCCTTTAAACCCAAATCAAATACCGAAGAGGAGCTCAGCGCTCCGCTTCCAGACCCAAACGCTGGGTTTTCATTCAAGCACGTTTGTTTTACTCCGGATCCCATTCCCAAAGCGACACTGGACAGGCGGTGTCTGCAGGCAGGAGACGTGGCAGCAGGAAGCACGCGATCGCCCTCGCCGCGGTGGGAGTTTGCGTACTCTGGACCATCTCAGGAGCAGTGCTGGCCACTTTGCTCTTCAGGACGCAAGAAACCGTCATCGAACTGCACTGACGGACTCTGACTTTCACATACTGGGAGAGAATGGTCAATTCTTAATAAGGTAATTAAAGTTCCTCTTTAATAAACCAGCACAAAATCTTTTATGGCTCCTGGCTACTGGGCAGTGTAACTGAAGTTCAGATAAACACATTGACAAAGAAACATCCATTTCATCTAACGTTTATTGACCAGATGTTAAAAGCAGTAGGCTGAGGCAGGAATTCTCCGGAGAGCTCGCTGCTGTTGCTGCTCTGCTGGGGGATGTCTCCAGGTTTTGGGCTCTCTGTGCTTTGCCGTGTGTGGAGAGCACCATCCCAGCCTCCTGGCTCTCCTCCCAGAGGTCACGGCTTCACCGCTTTTCCACCATCCGCTTCCATCCCTTATTGTGGCAGCGGCTGAATGCAGCAGCCCGTCTTGAAACAGAGGGACTCAGCTTATCACCGCTGAAACACGATTCTCTGCGTTCCTCGTCAGGGTGCTGCGCTAATTAATATCTCAGAAGGGGCTGTTGGGAGCGCGTGCCGATTTAGTGCGAGTCCAGCAGAGAGGGGCTGGGTGGAAGTGTGATGCTGGAGCTGGTTTCTTTATTTAACTCCAGATTTCTTTGCCTCCCGACAGCAGCAGCTTTCTGCCTGCACTTCTCTAGTGCTTTCTCAGTCACAGCCCCAGGCACCACAACAACTTTGATTTCTTAAAGACAGACACAACTATATTTGTACTGCATTATTTTCACCCAAAAATATGACAGATGTGAAGGCAGTATAAGAAGTAAGTCTTAACAAAACCAACCCCCCACGGTCAGCCCCGGCATTACAAGATGCTTCTGAATAATCTGGAGATTTCAGGTCAACCAAAAGGCTGTTAAATTACATCCATGAAGATCTCTTTCTGAATTTCTGAGCATAGCTGGATGGCAAAAGCACGGTGGCCTGCTCCTGTGGTCATTTTTTTTTCTGGAGAACAGACTTTCTCAGTTCCTGCTACCTGCTCTTACCCTTCCTTTGGCATTGCTTTATCCTCGTGCCCTCCTGCCTCGTTGCAACTGCTGAAACCCATCGGGTCTGCCTTGTTTCACCTCTCTGCCGCATCCATCTCTCCCCCATCCGGGCTGCACCTCGTGTACCGTTCTGGTTTTCTCCTCCACTGTCGGTGGTGTTTCCGCTACATCACTTCCAGCTCCGTATGCTTCTCCCTCTTGCATCTGCCTCTTCCTCCCCACGGCTGTTGGCTTTTTTTGGCCCTCCTTTCACTAGAGCAGGCAGCCAGTTGGTATTCCCACACTGGAGGAAGAGAGCTCGTCACAGTCTCCTTCGGTTACCCAAAAGGGAGCTCAGCAGACAAGTTTTCAGCTGCCAGCTAGCAAGCATCCTCAGGAGTATTCTCTATTTCTGTCGATATGCTACCACTGCATAGCGAGATCATATATCCTAGTATTTTTCCATGGGAAAACACAAATTACCCAGAATCTTGTGACTTTCAAAAAGCTATCACTGATTATCTCACAGTTGCAACCAGGAATGTCTCGAGGAAACCTGTACGTTTGAATGCGGGCACAGACAAAGATTTGTCTTGTTGGCAGGATTGAAATTTGCGTTTTTGCTGCCAAAATGCAAATACCACTCCGGGCCAGCTGAAAACGTACCAGTAACTCCAAGTCTCTACATACTCCAGATGAGTGACTGACTGGTGTTGCCTGCTTCGTACATTCTAACAGGAGTCTCCTGGGTTCGCGTCTTCAGATGGTACCAGCAGGATGTACCTGGAGGTTGTGTCAGCACCAACCAACCAAAGCAACCGAATCCCCAAGGACTGGTTTCAGGGAGCGCTGCCTGGGTTGGCCAGCGCTCTGCCGGGGAGGCGAGGGCAGGTATGGAGGGGGACAGGCAGGACAGGAGACCCTGCAGACACGTCCCTACCAGAGCTCTCACCCCCTTCCCACCCTCTTCCCTTCCCTGTGTGCAGATGCCCCCATACCCCATGCACAAACCCTGGCCCAGGGCTGCGGGACAGCTCTGGCCACTCGCCTCCAGCTTTGCAGAGACCTGCCCACGGCGCGCCGACTGCAGCATTCAGCCACTCTCCAGTGCTGGCTTTCTGCTTCACCATCTGCTTCTAAAGATATTCAGTTAACACGTTATTTTGCAGGGGCTGTTGGTACATGAGAGGAAGCAGGTTTAACAGCCACCACCACGCTGTATTTCTGAAAAGTCAAATACAACATACCGCATTTCCTTCGGTGAGTTTAAGTGCTCTGACCTTTACAACTCCACAAAGCGTTGGGAGGCAGGGAAGGGAAAGCATGGAGAATATCATTGCTTGTGCTGGTCCTACATCTGTTTTGCCCCAGGCAGCTCCTCTCTGCCACTCTGGGTTTGACCATACCCTGCAGACATACTGGATGCACCACCATCCAAGGCTGTACCCCCAGGGGTAGGGAAGAAATCAGTACAGAAGGAGCGAGACGATCATGGTCTCCTACTTCCAAGGAGGGTCCCTACTCCCTCCTTGGTGGGAGTGGTGGCTCCTCAAGGTCCAAGGTCCCCAGAACTAGGCTAGCTCCACTGTGGGGCTCAAAGCCAGCCAGATTTGGCCCCTCCTGCTCTCACAAGGTGGCATTTTGCCAAGATCTGTCTCCACT
This sequence comes from Rhinoptilus africanus, assembly GCA_013400135.1. Lineage (NCBI taxonomy): Eukaryota > Metazoa > Chordata > Aves > Charadriiformes > Glareolidae > Rhinoptilus > Rhinoptilus africanus. Next base: position 197,220 of record VXBO01004774.1, read on the forward strand.
CTGTCCCCACCACCAGAGGACCCACAGCTCTGGGAGCCCAAATGACCCCCATGGCTGTCGCGGCACAGGTGAGGAGCTGGGGTGGACATACCCCTTTGCTGTGTGGCACTGAGAAAGCAGAGCGTGGTAAACTGTACGCAAAGACTTGGCAAGTCATAAAAGCACAGTAGCTTTAGCTGGAAATTGCAACACTCTCCTCCAATGGAAAATACATGCCACGTGCGTTTGTCAGAGTCCTGGATGTCTGTATTCTGCTGCACTAACACCTTTTCCAGTGTGCCTTAGCACAGAGGGAGATACATCTCTGCAGTCACCACCCATATGCCCTGAGCCTCACCTCCCGTTAGTGGGGGTGTGATCCAAAGGATGACGAAGACGACAGACATCTCAAAACTGCCTGGGTTAGACCAGGCTCTCTTTGCCCAACTACACAACATAAAAAGGTAAAAAGAAAACCCCTTCTCAAGATTGGCTGTAAACTGCCATATACATAAACTACATTTACATATATATATCTAAGTTTTGTATATATGTAAACTATATTTACATACATAGACATGTTAAAGCCTTTGGTAGGGCTGAATGATCCCTACAGGCTGAGCTATTTGAATTTCCCAAGATAAGACTTAAGCATCTAATTTTATTTGCTGGACTGAAGACATTAATCTAAGATATTTATATGAAAAAACCTCATATTTTTCAACAGTTGAAATTCTTAAGGCCTTAATCAGGTTAGAGGGATTTAGAAGCTAGATTGAGATCTGCATCGCATGGGAAAGAGAATTGCTTTTTCCTAACTGCCTCCAATAACGATTACAAAAGGAAAGAAAATCCTACCGTTTCAGCAGACTTCTCTTCTCCAAGTCCACACAAGACACGCTCCGGCAGCCAGGTGCCACCCTTCTGGTTTCCAAGAGCTCTGGAGCATTTCAATGCATTGCTGCAGAAAACAGATGTATTTTTATGGTAATCGTTTTAACACCTTTGACATTGTTTTGCAACTACCTTGGATCCTGTTACGCTTCACAAAGCTGCAGAGAGAGATGAGGGCTGACAAGTCTAAATTTAAGGAGCAGAGGAGACCTGACTCGCTTTCTGGCAGTGCCACTGGCTCCCTGCGTGAGCGAGTACCTCACCCAGTGTCTGCGCAACACCTCAGCCTTGCCCAGGAGCCCGTCTTGCTCCAGCCATGTGTTTCAGGAGAAATTATGGACCCGTTGGCACAAGTCCAGAGGAGGCCACGAAGATGATCGGGGGCTGGAGCCCCTCTGCTGTGAGGACAGACTGAGAGAGCTGGGGGTGTTCAGCCTGGAGAAGAGAAGGCTCCGGGGAGACCTTGTAGCCCCATTCCAGTATCTCAAGGGGGCTACAGGAGAGATGGGGAGGGAGTCTGGAGCAGGGAGTGGAGCGATAGGTTGCACTCGATGATCTCAAAGGTCCTTTCTAACCATGAAGATTCTATGATAGTACAAGGGTAACGGTTTTAAACTGAAAGAGGGGAGATTTAGACTAGATATTAGGAAGAAATTCTTCCCTGTGAAGGTGATGAGCCCCTGACCCAGGTTGCCCAGAGAAGCTGTGGCTGCCCCATCCCTGGAGGGGTTCAAGGCCAGGTTGGACGGGGCTTGGAGCAGCCTGGGCTGGTGGGAGGTGTCCCTGCCCAGTGCAGGGGGGTGGAACAAGATGATCTTTAAGGTCCCTTCTGACTCTAATCATTCTATGATTCTATAAATATTCAGGGTGCAGGGCAGAACAAGAACGTCGGTGGCATCCAGGCATGTTTCCATCACACGCTACAGCACGGCACTGAGTCTGCACCCACCTTCTGTGGCCATGCAAGGGGCCATGGATGGTCAGAGCTAACAGATGATCAGTGTGGTAATGTGTTATGTGGGCAGGCTAAGCCTAAACCTTATGCTCTGCTTTGGGCAATTGTTTCTAAATAATAATGAAAAGTAACTCTTCAAAACAAACAAATGGCCTTTTCAACCAGAATTAAAAATCTAGCGGTATTTTTAGTTTCTGTTCCAAGTATTCTGCATTTCCAGTGGGAGAGATGATAAAGTTATTCGGGTTTTGATTAAAAAAAATGTATTTAATTTTCAGAGATCCATAGATTGTTTGGTAAGCTCTGACAACACGTTGCTATAGAGAATGAAAACATTTTGATGACCATATTTTGTAAACAAACAAACAATTTAAAATGCCATGAGACATCTAGAGAGAGGCCCTTCCTCTGGCCCTGCCCTCCGCTGGGACTGTCCCCGGCTGTCTTTAACCACCTCCAGCTCTATGCTGGCCCACGAGAGCTGTGTACAATCACCCTGCAAACAGCCACAAAAGCCTCCGGGTCAATGTGTGCCTCAATAGCAGTGTTTGTACTTGATAAATTCTCTGCTTATGAGATCCACGTATTACGGTCTCTCTTATGCTACAAGCATTAATCGGAGAGGCCTTTCTGGAGGGAGGAAATTGATGGTGAGGTGAGGATAACATCTGCAATGTGATTTTGCTACTAATATTTCTGCACTGTGACTTCTGCCACATCCAATGTCCGCAGTGCTCCTTGGAGAGGATCTCCTCCAAAGCCATCTGCTTGTGCCAGTGAAACCTCACGCACCTCGGAGAAAACAAGCAGAATTCTGCTCCCGCTCCCCTTCCCCCTCGTCCAACAATCCGGAGCCAATAAAGGCTAAGCCAAGCTAAGGAAATAAATATCATGCTGGAATACCAAAGCCCTCACTCCCCTGAAACAGAAGGTAAATATCTCTAGTATTTACTGTACCAAAGTTATATTGGAGAACGTTCCCACAGAGACACTGACTCAAAGGGAAGTGTTGTTGGGGTTTCGGCTAACATACGGATTTAAGTCCCAGCTGCAAAGCCTGCTGCCTCCTCCTAAGGACAGGAGGGGCTGGGATGGACAGGGTCACGCGGTCCCAGCTGCCCGGGTGAGAAGCAACAGAGCATTACTGAGACCTGGGGAAAAGAATAAAAGATAAAAATAAAAGTACTCAACCTCCATTTTGCCCTTATTATAACTAAGGATTTGGTTAAAACTCAGGGGCACATGTCTGCTCCGTTGACCCATCTCTCTCCTGCTCATCATGCTGCCAAATCCCTCAACACTGCAACCGCCCTGAGGCGTGGGGTCTTGCCGCCCCGGCACAGGGATTTCCCCAGGAACGTCAGCAGCTTTGCTCCAGACACAGGGAGAGGTCTGGTTTGGATTCACACTTCCCTTGCTGCTGGGAGGCCAGGTCTGTCCCACGGCTTGGCTGAAGGTAGGACCTGGCAGCACAAGTGAGGCCAAACAACTGATGCTTCTGGAAACAGAGGGGAAGGCAAGGATTTACCTCTCACTACTTATACCCTCCATCCTCTGCTAACACGTTTTGCCTCTGCTTCAGACCCTCTGCTGGCTCAAATCCCCGTGGAGCTGCAGGCTCTCGACGCAGCATCAGACTGATATTTCCCGAGTGCTCCTGACTCGCTCTCGGGGTGCAGCACGTAGCAGACAGAAGCTGGCGTACCCGGCTCTGTGAGCTGCTTTTCCTAGGAAGCTTTTCCTAAACTACATGATTCCTGATCAAATAACGGCATTTCAAGAAGGTGGCGAGAAAAAGAAATGCCTTACGGGATTCGCTTTGCTGCTGGGGAAATTGAAGATGGGGAGGCACCAGCAAGGTAAACATTCTCAGAATTAGCACAGAGCGGCTGCTTCGCATGTGGCACCCTTATCCTCGGTGAACTGCACGGAGCAACTGAGGATGTGCAACGCCATCCCAAGAGCCTCATCCCTCTCTCGCAGAGAAAGCATCCTGCCCTCCCCAACATCTCGGCCTCAGCCCTCTCTTTTCACCCTCCTACAATCTACCTGGATGGTTTTGGTTGCCTCTTTCACTACAGTTCTCCAAAATCCTTCTTCCTCAGATCTTGACAGGTCCACCACCCTCTAGGTAGAAACTGCCCGCTCTTGCCGGCACCATATCCACACTTTCTGGATCTTGGCTTTGGAAGATGTGCAGAGTAGTCTGAACGGTGACCCGAGGCAGCCCCCCACTAAAAACTGGAAACAGCAGCAAACTCCAAAACCTGTCCGTAGCCCCAGTTCTCACTTCCACAGCAGGGAGCTTGGAGCGCCAGCCCTCCTGTGTCCTGTTTTGCCCTGGGTGATACTGGCCAGGGGAGCAGGGCTGCAGGGTGTTGGTGAGGGAGCACGGTGATGGGAGCTCCTCAGGGCATTCCTCAGAGCAGCATTCCCACCAGGCACACCAGCACTGGCAAAGATAGGAAGGAAAAGAATCTATTTTCCTACATTTCTAGATCTAGAGCTTGACTCATTTTGCTCCTCAGACCCACTCCAGCACTTTCAGCCTGTCTTTGGAGATGGGTTGAGCTGGACCACAGCTTTCAATATCCTTCATGTTTTATAGCTTCTAATCATGTTCCAGCTACCACTTCATCCCACATCGGATGGAAATCAGTATCTCTTGACATACTCTCCCCTAATCTGCATGCCCCTTCTGCTATTCAACGTACCTGGTCAGCAAAGGAGCCCTTTGATTTTCCCTACTTGGTGAGAAAGCATTTCATTTGTGTCTTGTTTTGCTGCAGAACGGAGTGTGGGTATTTTCTCATTGCCAACCACCCCTCAGCTCTCCCGAGGGGACACGCATGTCCCCTGAGCTCGCTCTGTGCAGTGAATCCTCAGATGCTACCAGCAGTCATTTATCGCGAATAACATGATTTCCTGGGGACTGGGAGGTAACCCAGTCTATCGTATGAATAAACACAGATCATAGAATGACAGGGGTTGGCAGGGCCCTCTGGAGATCATCTACTCCAACCCCCTGCCAGAGCAGGGTCACCCAGAGCAGGGGCACAGGAACGCCTCCAGGCGGGTTTGGGATGTCTCCAGAGACGGAGACTCCACCACCTCCCTGGGCAGCCTGGGCCAGGGCTCTGCCACCCTCAAGGGAAAGAAGTTCCTCCTCAGGTTTAGGTGGAACTTCCTATGTTCAAGTTTGTGCCCACTACCCCTTGTCCTGTCCCTGGGCACCACTGAAAAGAGCCTGGCCCTGTCCTCCTGACACCCACCCTTTCAGTATTTGTAAGCGTTGATAAGTGTTGACCCTCAGCCGCCTTTTTTCTAGAGTAAAGAGACCTAAATCCCTCAGCCTGTCTTCATAAGAGAGGTGTTCCAGTCCCCTAATCATCCAGTCCCCCTAAGATCTGCAACGATACATCAGAAAAAACTGTGCTCATTAAATATGTCAGATCTCACACTAACAACCTCCTTTAAAACAAAAAAAAACCCCACTCTTGGAATCTATACCTGGCATTCCTCTCCATCCATGGAGAGCAGAAAAGCCTAAAAGTACTGACCAGGGCTGGATTCAGAGAAACTGTAGGATTTGTCCTAAAAAGGGCAACTTTTACAGCCTTATCACACTTTAGCCTACAGTATTTTGGCCCAGAGCTGGCTGCCCACCAGGACTGCTGCAGAGTCTGAACCCAAGCTCCCTTTCCCAGGCTGCACACGTGCGTGGTGCAGATGGAGATGCCGAGGGGAAAAGCAGCTGCAGCAATAGAAAAAGCTTGCACTGCTTGAAACTCATCTGACTTAGAAAAACTAACTTACGAAAAGTAGCCAGACTGCAGTGAAAAAAGTTAATCACCCTTTCTCTTCGGTAAGTATAACAGTTAATAACCGTATTTGAGTGGTTTAACTGCTCCAGATCTGAGACTCCACTTTCCAGATTCCAGCCCAGACAGGACTTCTGCTGCTGAGTTACGAACCCTGAAATTGGACACTGAGACATATGTGACTGCAACAGAAATGATGGCACTGCCTTGGCTGAAAAGGAATAGCTTATAAATACCTTCAAGGTGACAGTATATGAGAAGGCAGGGAATTATTCATAATTTTAACAGATAGCAGGAGAGAGAGCATTGACTTAAAGGTAGTAAAGGAGGAAAACATCTATAGGTGGGGGAAGCTCTTGGTGGGAAAGCTGGTAGAGCTGGGCAGAGCTCAGCAATGAGAGAAACTCCCTGTCAGCAGTGCTCTGCCCAGCCCAGGTACGGCACGGCACCGCTGGGTCTGTTGCCCTCACTCAGCTAATACAAAGGATGCCTGTGGGCAATAAGGTCAGATCCCTCGTAGGCACACCACAGCTCAGACTTATAACCTAACGGGGCTAAAGTAAAAAAGAGCAGGCCACAACCTGCCAAAGTGTTGGCACAAATATCATTAACTTTGTTCAGCTTCTGACAAAAGGTATCTAATACAGGCAACCAGTAAAAGTTCACTTTTTCTCCTCCATATAGAGTAGCAAAATGCATCTCCAGCCATTTCCGGCACATGAAGAAACTGAAGGTGCTGGATGCTGAAGGTGCATGTCTGCTGCTAATTTATTAAACTAGCCAAGTAAACAGCATTCCAAGCAGGCAGTCTGCCATCGCATTTGCAGGCAGATGAAAGAATACCAGGATAAAGGGACTGACTTTGAGGTGAGGGTTATCACACCCTTCCTTGATAAGCTCTGCAACACCTCACTGCTGCCGTGGGACATTTCAACTTATGCAAATCTTCTGCCACGTACTTGTCTTGGCTGCTTGCTCGCACACGAACGTGTGACCCACACTTACGCGTGTTGCATAAATTGCAGAGTGCTGGTGCCTCCCAGCCTCTAGGAAAACATTATAAAGAGATCACATTTTCTTTTAGCAACTTAACAGGTTCCTTGTATTTCTTTACAGCTTTTCCAGCCAGCTGCAACACAACAGCCTTCGGCAGCAGCACAACAGCCTCCGGGTCCAGTCCAAATCTATGATTTCCCTCAAAATTTTCCACGGCAATGCTTCCCGCTGTCAGTTTCCGTCTGCATCCCCGTCACAATGCAATGGGCAGAAGGGAATGGCTGGGGCACCATTTCTAGCCGCCCTCAGCTTTCTACACAGCTTCAATACCGCTTGTTTCACTGCTGCTTCAATGTTCCTCTCCTGTTTGAGAGTCTCAGCACATGATGCTCTAGTTTGGCTAATTAATTTTTAAAGAAGCTGTTTATATTAATGCAAATTCTATTAGTGATGCCTCTTGGCACCCCGCGTATTAAATACAACGCCAGTAGCATGATAACACTTGACAGTCTCCACAGTGGTAAATTACATATATTATTATTTTATGTCCCTTTTAATGCTCTTAAGACACAGCCTTAAAATAAGCCGGAATTGTTAGTATGCTTGTACTAAAGCACAAAAATATTCCTTCTTAATTTAGCAAAGCGTATGTTGCCATTAGAACTATAGATGCCAGATAAAGCCTGGCGCACACCATGTGTGGTGTGAAACGGTGTAGCTGTGCTGCCTTCAGTGGGATTGCAGGGACGGATATCAGTGGAGGCTCTGAGTCCCTATTCCTCCGCAGCCGTAACTTGACATTCCACATTGGATGATTATCACTGTGGGGCAATCGCAATGTTTGATAGCGACCCCATCTACTCTGCAAACTGTTTTGGTGATGGAAGTTCATAAATCTCTGCTCATGTTCTGGCCACTAGAGAGGGACAAAGGGAGATACTTTGGAAGGGCAGATCACTGCTTGGGAGAGTTTGTAGCACAAAGTTTAGTGGAAGTACTGCCTGCGCTAGTTTCAGACTATTCATGTTAAAGAAGAAAAATGTGCTGACAAGTTACATTCCACCGCAAACAAATTGTGCTGACTGCTCATGATCCAGCAGGAGTTGGACAAAAGGAAGCGCGCTGTGCAAGATCCGAGCAGAGATGCTGAGAAGCATGAAGTATTATGGAGAGAAAAGAAAACTAAACAGGGCCAGAGCATAAGTGAAGGGAACCTTTTCAGGGCCACCTTCGTGGGACCGGCAGAACTGAAAGCCTGGGATGGGGCAAGCAGCAAGAATGAAAAGGAAAGGAAGAGGGAAAATAAAGAGTCCTGGAACAGACAGGGACACTGCCAGCCCCAGAGGGTTCATATATGAAAGACCCTTTAACCTGCAGGATCATGTTAGGTTCTGGAGTGGAAACAGAGGCAGGCAAAAATCACTCTGTAGCCACAAAACGCATTGGTAAAGACACTCTGGCCTCGCACGCCTGGCCCAGGTGTTCAATAGTTTACTGCTCTGCTAGGCCATAAAAGCAAGTAAAGCTAATGAAAAGTCTCAGCCCCTCTCTGAGTGTTAAATGCAATGCCACACAATGAGGCTTGTTGATTTCTAGTTCTCTCCCACCCCCCCGGTGTTTTTTTTTTCCTTAAAGAAACACACAGAGAAGACATGGAAACGTAGCAGTTAAGCTCTCAGAAGCTGGGATGCACCAGAAACAAGGCTGCACAGGTAACCTTAACTCAGCCCTCTTAACGTTATAAGAAAACCTTGAGTTGTCCTGTTGGCACCCTTGTCCTAGTCACTGCTCCCTGCTTCACTTCACTGTGCAGGAGGAGCAACGTGGCAGGAGCTGATGTTTCGCTCCAGCAAGCGCCGTTTGCCATCTCCTACCTTTGACTTGGTAACCTCAGCATCCTTCAAATAAAGGGGGCAGATCTGCTGATAAGGTCAAGCTGCTCTCTGCCCCCGAGGTATTTACTGCTGCTCCCAGGAGTTCACCTGGGTAGACTGCCTAGCGGAAGGGAAGACGGGATGGCTGACAAAACCCAGTCAAAAGACATTGAGTGCCCTTGCAAAAATAATTTGCGACTGCATAGCATTTTGCCTGTGTCAGAGGCCAGCAAGGTAAAATAGGTCAGCTCAGCTTTATGGCCGAGTTCTGCTACAGATGAAACCTTCTGAAGATGTTGCTGCCTGCAGACATCTTGGGCTTTGCGCATAATATTTTTGCTTCCCTCCACGGTGCATCAGCTGTGACGAATAACGTTTGCAAACACCCTGACACACCAGCTAGTGCATGTATGCTGTGCCACCAGGGAGGCAGCTGATTCTGCAGTGGGCAAGCTGCTAGGAACAGACACTTCTGCCCATCTTCACCTGCACCTTCTCCATCCCCTTCTTCAGTGGGAAAGTAAAACAAAACACAGCTTTGGATATGTAATTAGAGAGCAACATGGCATGTCCTTCTCTCACGCTGACTCACAGGAGACAAACACCAAGAGGCCTGGTCACTGCTTGGTGGGTCACATTCTTGAAAAGCTCTAATATTGCCACAAATCATGCCAGTGACTCCTCTCATATGAGCTACGCAAGAGGTCCTGGGCTTCTGTTGGAGTAAATCAAACACAGCACCATCAGGTACAGTGGTGCTGGAAGAGGCCCACGGCCTCAGGCAGCTGCCTGTGCTCCCCCTAAAAATAAGGGTCCTTTCAAACCATTATTTCCATCAGCTAAAGACTTAAAGCAGCTTAGGGGTACTGCAGTTGTGAATGGCTCTCCCCGTTTCTTTAAGCCTCGGTTCCCCATTTGATTAATGCAGATACTCTATTTCAGGTCAGATGCCCTGTTCAACCCCAAACAGTTTTCGAGTCCTTCCTCAGCCATGCCTTCGTTCATCCAGAAAACAGAAGGAACGGAGGGGAAAAAAAATGCACTGGCACATCTTTGCCTTGGACTACCATATGCTACTCTGAATCTCCTCTCTTGCCCTCTGAATAACAAATTTCTGTTCTCTGTGCTCTCACATGTGCGGCCATCAAAGTACTGGAGGAAAATATCCATACTTTTCTCAGCCATAACCTCTAACATTTCAAACACCAGCACCCTGGCCTGCCCCCACCCTGCCAGTTTCGAAGCAGACCACGTTTCTTTCCCCACTCACTGAGGTTTGATTGGCAGCAAGAGAGGCTTTTGCAAAACATCCTATTCCAAAGCACACGGCACATATGAGATATCAATGGCAATCATCCCATCCATAATGTCAGAACCTAAAGAGAGATCTAATTGTATGATATTTGAAGACTTCACAAGAACAAGTTTCCTTTTTTTTTAAATTTGACTTTGGGATTTCCTGTAACTGAAATAACAATCTTCAAATTATCCTTTCCTGTTAGAAGGAAAGTTTTGCCGTACGAAACATACAGCGATGCCTCAAAGTGGTTCGTACCTACCTCCTAGGAACAAAAGGTCACCACAAGAAAAAGCTCAGGAAGCAGAACTTGCATGTTGGAAGGATCAAATATAGGTCAAGCCTGGCCTGCTTTGATTTTTTTTTCCTCTGCGTTGAACAAAGAGGTTAATTCCACCCCAGGCCAGACCATGCTGGGAGGGAGAGTGGCTCTCCTCCACCTCCAGGTTCCTTCCTCGGCTGCAGTTCAAACCAGTTCCAAGAACTTGGAGTCAGCAGTGTAACACAAGTATTAAGAAGACCTCGGCCTAAACTGGCTTTTCCTTGTATAAGGGAGCGTTGCTGGGTTTTTTAGGATGCAGGGTAGGTTAATCCTAGATAATAGAACGGCCATTCTCATACGTTAACTGGAGCTGACTTGGATGCCAGACCTCTGACTGCAGCTCACACATTATGCTGCAAGATGCCGGAGGCATCAATTCCCCGTGGGTCCCAGCAAAGTCAGCTTTAGCAGCAGGTCTGTGAACTTGCCTTCTGCAGACTGCTCCCTTCCCGTGACGAACCAAGCATCTGACACAGCAGCAATGGACTTTAGGGACTCCCTAAAAGACACTCCTGCACCTCCCTACAGAGAGAGATTAAGGCTTCAGCAGCTGCAGTCAGGAACGCTTGCCAACAGCTCATTCACAAGGACCAAGTAGTAGGGGGAAAGCATTCATCAGCGCTGAAGTAAGCTGGTGTCAACTCTGACTTGCTAAAAAGCAAGTAAGCCTTGAAGCCTTGAAAGTGGCATATGGTGGAGAGTCTTCAAAAGGTCTGATCCAATCCTCCAGACTCTGAAAGTCTCATACAAAGAGAGCACAGCAAACTGCAGCTCCAATGGTGCAGGGGAAAGTGATTTATTCTTTAGCAGAAGGCAGAAAGAGAGAAGAAGGTTCCTGTGAAATACTGGAGGGGGAGGGAGAGAACATGAGCCTTCAACAAACCCAGCTTCAAATCCCCAGAGAGTTACAGGAAACTGCTTAGAAATGAAAGCAAAGGAAAAAAACAATTTGCCTGAGTGCTGGCTGGGACTTCTCCTGCAACCTGCTCTAAGGTGGCCCTGCTCTGGCAGGGGGTTGGACCAGATGATCTCCAGAGGTCCCCTCCAACCCTATGATTCTATGACACTCCATTTCGTGCCCTTCAGCAGGTCGTGTTGGCACGTTTCTGCCATGGGCACCAGCCACCCTGCGAGGCCACCACCTTTCCCTACTCCTGGCACTCACTTTGTGGCTCACACACTGGATATGAACCATGGACAACAGTGGCTCAATTCAACAGCAGAGCCGTTGCCTCCAAGTGCTGATGGCCAGACAGGGAGAACCCATTGCCATTAGACCCTTCCTCCGGTTGCTTTGAGTTTAATGCATGAAGGAAAATGAGGCAAGTTCCCTCATTCTGGCAGTGCCCTCTTTGCTCAGTCCTCACTGAGCCTTCCTGAGCGCCTGTCAGCAGATGAGGAAATGTTTCTTGAAGTGCAGCTTACAGATTGCTGCACAAAAATAGTTTATTTGCTTACAGTGCCAGGGATGCAGCATTACAAATGCTTTCAAGTCACTGGAAACATAGTACGGCTACAATAAGAGCTACTGAAGCAGAAAGACTGGAAGGGAGAAGGGAGACAAAAGAAAAAATATTTTTCAGGCTGCCTTTAATACTATAAGCTTTGGGGTTTTGCTTCTTGAAGTGACATAGTAAGCTGCTTAGGAGCACAGGGTAACAAATGGTTCCTGCATGGATCACTTTGTTAATAAAGTATTGATAAAGCCAAAATTAAAACTGCGTTCATAATGCCCAAATAACAAATGCTACTTTGCATTTATAGAGCCAGCCTTGAGCCCAAAGATCTTTCATGACTGTCTTAGTCACTTACAAAACGGCTTTTGAGGAAGGTTCTGGATGCTCTGTGAAACCCCAGAAGATCACGAATTAGGGCTGCCTACATCACAAAATTATGCTCATCAACTGAGTCAGCACTGGAACAAGATTAGCATTAACAAGACTTGATAGACAATAACAAGACAAATTCAAGGTACCACAGAAAGTTATTACAGTGCAGATGTACTATGCAACAGTTGCCACTAGAAAAATTACTACAGTGTATCGTTAATAGCTAATTTTCAAAAATATGTTTCACAGAAACTTCGAACGCCCAAATGAAAAGTGGGTGTTGCAGAAGTGAAAGGGTTCTGTGCCAAGTTTTGCTCTTAGTTAGATGTGCTGTTATTGCAGCTCCTAATGAGATTTGGTCTTATAGCTGAGAAACAGAGCAGTGGCATGCAATTATTTATTTTTTTTTTTACCAAAATAATGTTGATTCAGAGCTGGGTGGAAGAGTTTAGTTATATTAAAGGGCTCTAAAAATTATTTTCTTTTCCACCTGCATCTTCACAGCTGTCAGGCTTTCACAAAATAAAACTCAGAGGTCAAATTCAGCAGCACCTCCTTCCCTAAGCAACGCTCTGCATCACTCCCTCCCGCCCTTGCTATTCAGCCTCCTTTCTCCAAAGCTGTTCTGTGCATTGCTAGTCTTTTACTCCAATTTTAGCCATATCCTACATGGCCACTGAGAATCAGCTCCCCAGACTTCCCCTGGCAGAGCTAAATATGTTGGTGCTATAGGAAAAACAGCACCATATGGCAGTTGTTTGATCTCTAAGCAGAAGCTACAGTTTTTTTGAAAACTGATGAGCTCCACCTGTCTAGAAAGTTTCCTTCCCCTTCCAGACACTGCAGATTTGTTTGTGCATTGCACATGTCCCCAGGGTCCAGGATAAAGAAACTTTGAAGATCTGTTCTAGACCATCCTGATGCATGACCCAAAATCTGCAGTGCCACTATCATCTTCAAAGATGACCGTGGATAGAATTTTCCCCCAGCAGGAACATTACCAGTCTTTGATACTCAGACACCAGTAGCTGAAGGGGTTTTCCTGTCCATTTCCTTGGGGTTGGTATTGACCCCCAACTGCAGATAACATGGTTCAACATCCAACTACATGGACCTGACATGTCCTACTAATAATCTGCTTTTAAGGGCCTCTGACATTATCTTGAAATAATTCTTCAGGCCACTAAGCCTTGCTCAGTGTATTTATGACATTTCTATCCACATTAAAACCACTTAAGGACGTAAGAATGGTTCAGCCTTTCACGGGACACACCAAAGTGTTCACTCTGACCTGCAGTACGGCACCAACAAGAGACGTTCGGATACCTAGTTCGGTACACTCGGTGCATAGCACCATGATGTGGACTGGATGCATCTATAGCAAAAAAAGGACTAGAAGAGACATAAGGAAAGGGAGAGTAAGCATGATTTCTCCGTGCAAGATGCTGGCTCTGCTTTCTTTCTTCATGCTGTGCAACTATTTGCTAAAGGAAATAATTTCACTAAGATGCTCCGCTTCCTTTGTGAAATTACTCTTTAAATGCTGATTCTCCATCTGGTGCACTGCTCCAGATTTTGAAAGATATTTAGGGACCAAGCTCCCAATTTCAAATAGATGTCTGACATGTTTTAAAAATTAAATTCTTCTGTCTTTGCATGTTACAATAGACAAATTTAATCCTTGATTTTTACTCTTAATGCTTTTCCCACAGCCTAATCAGTGATTTAAGAAAAACACGTAGGCTTGAGCTTGAAACAAATGCAGGCCTTGATGTGAAAGGAAGGTTGTTTACCACACACATGACAATAAGAGCCATGTGTTACACCAAAGAGTTTACTGGTTTGTGATAGGCTCTCAAGGATCAAAGTAAGCAAAAGTTAAAGTTTCTTCACATCACACGTGCTTCAGTAAAGGGCTTACTTTATCTGAACTCATTTGCCACTAATATCTGGCTCCCAGGAGCTTGGCAGGGAGCCCTACAAGAGGTGCCGACTTCCAGACCATCTAACCATCTAACACAGGCAGCACTCTGACCCTCACCACGGCTCCTAGGCCTCCACCACTCATCATCACCTAAATTTCAGTCCCCTGACAAGTCTGCAAGTCACAGATTAGAAAGATGCCTTGACAATAAATAGTCCCCTTAATAAGGCTGAGCTGCTGGCTGCTTGCACATTTCCTCCTTGTTGATAACTTGAAAATTTGCACCTTTTCTATAGGAACTCTGAGTTTCATTTTCCTGGACTTAATTTTTTAAATCGGTCTTTTTATCCGCACATTTTCCACAGTCACCATATTTATACACATTCACATTTTTATAGAATCCTCCAGATTCTATAATTTGAAGGAAGTTATTTTAAAGACACTTCAGAAAGGAAACGCTTCTTGAGTCATCTATCCATAAAGTCAAGTGCTTTCACTGTCGGGAGTCTATCCACTGAGGACTCCAAGGGACACCAAGCCCAAAATAAATAGCTATCCTAAAAGCTTTGAGATAAGCAATAATTGAAGACCAATGTGTAAGAATCTTTCAGGGCTAGGAAGAAATGCTGTATGACTTACTTGAAATGTGAATCAGTCTCCCAATAGGCGAAGGTTCCAAACAGTTTTCTTGGGTTTTAAATGAAGCCTAGACTCAGACATCATGGCAAAAGACACTTAATGCATTTAACGCAAAACATGTAACAAATCATTTTAAGTCAGTCATATATTCTACTTTTCTGTCACTGTGGGATCTTCCAGAAAATTGGAATCTTGCTGCAAAACTTTGCTTCATCTTTCATTTCTCATTGCAGTTCCAACAGATTGCCACTGAGCTGATATGTGGCTGCTGTAAATTCTCTGTTGAAGTCAGTGGCATCACACCAACTCAAAGCAACTGTAATTCAAGCCCATCTTTCTCCCTCTGTTTAAAAATTAAGGTTCAGCACATTGCCAAGCTTTCTTCTTGGATATGCAAAGGTCTAAAAAGTTTGCTTCAAGAAACAATTAGTTCTTCCATTCATCCTGTAATCCGTTCATTCAGAAACCAAATGACTGTCCTCCTTCACATTACCGACGTATTCATGCTCTCATCTCAGGATAGCACTCTGTAGCAGACTGAAGAACCACTTAAAATGATGTATCAATTATTCATTTCCAGAGGTCATTAAATAAGAATATTTTGTATTTGTTTTCTTCATAGCTTTGTATTTTTGCCACAATTCGGTGCAAATCAGCTAACTGCTGGGTCTCAGTGGAGAAGATCAAGGATGCCAATTACTTCAACATACAGTCTGTGTTCTACTAGAGTTTACAGAATGGTGTTTCTGCTCCTGAAAGCCTCACAAACCATCCAGTGTAAGCAGCAGTCACTGCCTGCAGTCCACGTCTGCAGACAGTTTGGGAACTGGCAAGAGTGGAGCATGACCCAGCTTTTCCCCTGGAAACAGGCATTCAGGGAAGAAAACAAGCAGCAGGCAAAGACCATCCTTAGGGAAGCCAATACTCCACCTCAGAGGAAGCCATCCCAGAGGGCAAAGAGCACAACTTCTGTCACAAGTACCACAAGCAGGAGAAATCCTGCTGAGGAAGAACCACTGCCATGGGGGATAGCCAACAGAGACCTAGGTTAAAATTGTATCCCTATTTCAGTTGATTTCTTAGAAGAGATCCCTGGTCTTTTCCTCATGCCCTCTTCCTTCACAAGACAGATGCGTTTCTCTTGGCCTTTCGTGGTTTGCAAAATTCACCTCCCCTATGCTGGCATTTGATGCAAGACCAGGCAGTTTCCAACCAGACTGAAGCCTGTTGACCACTGCATGAGCTGCTTGTACATTGCTGCCCTCAGAGTCCTTTATATTGCCATCACATCTGCTCCCCTGGACCCTGCGGGAGAAATAAGTAGCATTGGTGGCCTAAGGGACTACCACAGTTGTTTTGCAGAAGCTCAGGCTGTTATTAAACTACTACACCCTCAGACAATAGACTTAGGTTACATCAAGCAGCAGAGATTCACAGCTGCCAGCAGGGCAGTGCCGCAGGAAAAGCAGCCTTGACTTTGACAGGGTGGAAGGGGAGAGAGAGAGGGCTGGGGCTCTGGTGAACCGTGCTGTGCTGCCGGCCTCAAGGCACTCACACACATCAGTGCCTCGGTGCCCCTTGATGTCTGCCAGGATTAGCTCTTCCCTGAGAAAGTGCTGCACTTTGGAGAGAACAAGAAAAACCTTAAGGACAGGTAGCAATCCTCTGGGGCCTCTCCCAGAAATGCCACACCTCTCCCCATATCTCGTGTCTAAGGGAAACCCTTCCTCCCCCTCTGGCTGTCTTCCTCCTACTGCACTTATTTTCCTCTGCACTCAGGGGAAAAAAAAATACCCAAATCAGTCAGGTACCTGCTGCTGAACACTGAAAGAAAAGACAGGGCAAAGGAGCACTGGCCCATGTGCCGAGCAATGGCAACATTATGTTGATCCCAGCGCTGTGTGGGTTTCCCATCCACGGCAGCACCAGCTCTGCTGATACATAGCTTGTTTTCCCAGGGGGCTCTGGCTAGTACAACTTTAAATATTTCTCATCCTTCTTAACATGGTTGCTCAGAATGAGGCAGTTGAAAGGAAGCACAGAGGTTCTGGATGTATTGATTCAGACGAGTTTTGTTAGCAGGGTACATCACTCCTCTCATCAGCTGCCTCCCACCTCTTCTCCTTCCCCCACACGACATCCCCTGTTGTTCAGGCCCTAATGAAGACAGCAAAATGGTTACAGGACTCTGGGGATCACTTATCAGGAATTCTATATCTATTTTAAAGGCCTGTTTTGTTCATAAATGTAAGGATTTCTCTCCTAAGGATGCTCCTCAGTAACTAATTCACTTGAGAGGAGGGCTGCAATTCAGGTGAAAAGTAAAGAAATGTCTCTTTACGGAATTACTACAAAGAAAGAGATGATCAATATTTACCTGCATGCTTTCTCACCACCCTACAGGACAGCTGCTCCAACACATGGGAAGAGATGAGTAAGGGTGCAAAAGAAGAAGAAAAAGTACTGTATTTGTTCCTATCCCCTTTACAGGGCAAACACAGCTGTTAAAAGGGCAAAAGAGAAAGACTGTTAGATAAATGCACTTGTAGTCAGGGACTTTCTCCTGCCACTCATGGTTTACCTGTGCCCAGCTGAGCAGCATGAGGGGCCCTGCTAAGCTTCACCCCCAAACCTCACCTTTGAGCAGCGTGATGCTGCTTTTGGTAAGGCATCCTGTAGCCCACTTAAGGAATTGGGTATCAGAGTAGTCTTTAGTACTCTGCTTTGTACAGGAGAGTCACAGACTCCCATAATCTGGATAATTTCCGAAGAGGAGACAGCAGTTACCTTCACCAACACTTTGGGATCCTCTAGCAAACTAGACATAAGAACAGATCCAGCCAACTTGAAGGTTTAAGGCTCCAGGCTGCTTGGGAAGCTCAGCCTCGCTGGCCTGCCATGCCCAGGCACTTGGGTTGCCTCAGGTCCAGGCTAGCTCCAGCTTTATCAGCCTTGCCCTCTGAAAGGGACAGATGGCAAACCTTGATACTATCGCTCTGCTGGTAGCCAAGAGTGGCTCTGGTCCGCTAGATGTTCTGGCCTATAAGTTAAGATCTGACTTAGCCAAAGGAGACTGGGACAGTTCATCTAACTTGTTTGTGCGCAAATACCCAGCCCTGGTACCTTACACAGCACAGGGGCTTTCAACTTATCTTCTGACACAGTCAAGGAGTCAATACACCAAGTCCCTTCCCCCAGAAGGCACAACATAGCCTGCCTCCAGTGTCACCTGTGCAGCTTCTTTTAAGCCATCAGAGAAACTACCCTGGTATCTTCATTCTTATTTGGTACACTAACATCGTATGTAGTTGTAACAGGGGGTGCTCTGTAAAGGAAAGAGCTGTTGAAAGAAGTTGATACAGGACTGGAATTTTTCACCTGTGATAACACTTCAGTCTGTCCATTCAGTAAATGATTAAATTATCTGTAGATAACAGAGAAGACATTCACACCACAGAAACCTTCATTACCAGCCTTGGCTACCTCCTTGGCTGTCTATGGGAGAGGCCAAACACTAAATGGATGCAAAAAGTGAACTCTCACTTTATGGACTGAGAGGAAGAAGGATAAGACACATTGGCACAGAATGATGACAAGGGAACCAATATCACTTCCCTCCCTCAAGAGACAGATAATTCCCTTCCTGGACATCTTTTCCCTCAGTCTGTCTATATACCACCACCACCACCCCCCGCGTGCTTTGAAACATCTGAAAGATTAAAGGACTTGCCTTGCTATAAAAGGGAAAAACGCAATGGGCTTGTTCAAACCATGCTGCTTTTGAAGGCTCTACAAGTGAAGTAATTTTGCAATCCGCTCCACTGAACCACAGGAAACACAAAGACACCTCTTACCTAGCCTGAGAGCACTTCAGAGATGAACATAACCAAAGAGAAAACGGCCAAAAATGGGGGCCACAGAAATAGGTGCTGTCATGATGGATTTTTCCCAGAAAGGAAGCTGAACAGTAATCCTGCCCCAACAACAGTCAGTAACTGCCAGTGGGTTTTCCTGAAAGCTCATTTAAGCTGTTTTCAGCAGATCTTTACACAAACCTGTTGTGGGTACAAGGAGAGCACAAAACACTTTTATCCCTTTGCATCACCCTCCTACAACTGGTGTGGGATTACAGCTAAAAGCTGCAGAGGCTTAAAAAAAAGGGACAGAAGACAAATATATATATATACACAGCATCCCATGTAGTCTACTATAGCCAGCCCCACCAAGGCAGTTGGGTTTGCACACAGCAAGCAGCCACCTGCCCCTCAGAAATGCCTTGCTGTCGCCCACTCTTCCTGGGAAAGCTAGCTGTCACCATTGTAAAGAACTGACATTGCAAGCTGGTGCCAGTACTGCTGCTTTTCTCTTCCTGGCTAAATAAATAACAGCGGTCCCCTTCATACTAGATTGAAACCCGCAGTTAAGAATTCATTCAGGAACAGATCTCTAATTGGCTTCTCCCAGGGGAAGGGGAGAGTCAGCAACACGTTGTGTACATCGAGAACCAAACAGGATTCCAGAAAGTGATGCTGTAGGAAGAGTCATTTGGGACCTTTCCTGTTGGGGCAGGAAGTGCAAAGCAAGGGAAGAGAAAGAGGGGGGGGGGGGAAAAGGGTTCCACCATCAGAAGATGATACCTTGAAGGTTTGCCACCTGATATTGACAGTTTAGCTTTTTGAAATTGTTGTCTATTCCTCTGAATACTTGAAAGACTTAATAAAAATAGGCTTTCTGAAGCAGCCAGCTGCTGCCTGCCATCTCACCCACACCTATACAAAAGCAATACAGAGAGTGGGCTAAGTTACTGCAGCATCTTCCCTTGCTTTGGTTTTTTTTTTTCCATTTTATTTTTATCTGTGTCTTCCTCCAGTTCTCAGAACAACTCCTGCACACCCCTGTCATTTCAGACTCATTTCCCCCAGTGGATTTCAGATTCTGGTGATATTTCAAGTATCCCTAGATGAAAATGTCGGGACAGATTATTTTTCTTGATCTTGGTACCCCTTTTTATTATTTATTTTCAACAAGCACCTGAAAAATACTGTCTTCTGAACAAAATTACAAGGACAGCAGGGCATCATTGTACACACAGTCCTAGTTCTTCTGACCAGAGTTTTGATGCTGGTTAGGCCATGCTGCCACAGCACAGGTTACACTAAACTCAATCCCTTCCCTCAGCACAAGTCAACAAACCAGTCTTGGACCATGTGCTCCAAGAATGGCAAGCATAAGGCACCAGGACTTCTTCCATCAGACAAACTATGCTTAAAGTCTTATGTGTAGTTGCATCTTGCATAGAACATACAGCCTGAGATGTGTGAGATGCTAGGAGCCTAGGGAATACTGAGCAAGCATCTTTACCCAATGGGTTGCCCTGTTTCTGGTTTGCTTTTGTACGGCCATTTAGCAATGTAACGACTACACCACTCTACCAAGTGTTCCTACCATGGGAGACTCTCTGTACAGTCTGCATACGACAGCACACGTGCCCAGGAAAGCTATGCTGTATCCTGCTGGTGGCAGTCCAGCCTTACATGCCAAGTAGGAACTGTAAAGAGGAGACATGGTGAACTGCTTTATCTGCCCACCATCTCCCCAGTGAGGCAGTTACGAGACTATCTCTAGAAAAAAAAAACAAAAACATCAACATCAGGAAACAATTTCTTCTGCAGAGTGGTTGAATCATGACCTGAAGCACACCAGTTTAAATACCTCCCAGATCTCTTGGGTTAAAAATAATAACCGTTACCTTGCACAGCCTTGGAGTCCTCACCTCAGCACGAGGGGAAGTCTACTGAAAGTGGAAAAGCACTGACCAGAAATGGCTACTGCCATTTGCCAGTCTCACCTATTTTAGGCTGCAGACTCCCTGGAGCATGGAGTATGTCAGTCATTGCATTTATGTATGGCACAAGAGAAGCTGTGCTTAGTCTTGCTTTAGGCACTACTGTCATGTTAATTATTTATAATGGCAGTGTTGGACTCAAACTGTGATACACCCACCACTCCCCAAATCCCCAGTGCTACCCCTCTTGGAAAGTGGCATATACCAGGAAAGAAAAATACAGTATTTCTACAGAGTGTTTAAAAATCAGCTTATAAAACTCAATACCTGAATTGTAACTCTAAGATTCAGATTATGGCCCGCCAAATGCTCCTGCATTGAACGAGAGGGACCACAACTTCACACGCTGTTTTTCTGTCACTCTTCAGATGCTGTCCCATAAGCACTTACTGTGGCAAAACTACCGTTTAGCTCTAGAGGATGGTTTGCAACAAAAAGCCTCTGCTGGAAGCCTCTCAGTTTTCCCTGCATTCTGATTTTTAGTGCAGGCAGGTGGAGCTGAGGGGTCCAGCCAGCACGCAGTGTTTTGCTGGCTAGGGATGCAGCAGTCTGCACAGTGATTGCTCAGAGCGCGCAGAGAGGGCTGCTGGCAGATTGGGTTTGAAAAAAAAGTCTTTAATACAACCAAAAGGATAGAATTCATTTACCCAGAAAAAGATAGAAAAGACCTTTTGCAATGATATCAATAAAAATCGCTTTCAGTCTCTACCCCCAAATCCCCACTGCAAATTTAGCAGTGATTTATTATTAGCTGGCTAAGATGAGCAATTAAAATAGAACATTAGAAGATACTTAGGTGAATGCAGCACCTTGTGTGGATGTGTGGCAATAAATCTGTTCTCTGGCAGCGTGTGGGAGAATTCCTCCCTACTGCAGATTCATACCCAGTATCAGGCAAGGCTTCTCTAGCTGATTGCCAAATAAGCGGTGGGACTGGTGCATAGGATGGCAGCAGTCCCAATCTCTATGCAGGAAGAAAACAGTGCCAGTGCTAATTCTTCGTACAGGTAAACTAGAGGCATCTCCTTTTCGACAAGGAAATGTCATGTCAGATATTAATACGCACAGGCTGCTTCTCCCTTCAGCCTATGCTATGTTGTTTTCTGTTTGTTGTGGGGGAAGGCGAGAGCAGCAAATTGTACAGGCTTTCCACCTGCCCACCCTCCACAACAAAACCAATCAATATCACCAAGCAGGTCAATTTAAAGAGTCAAATTCCAGCTCCTTTGCATACACCCAGAAGTTTCTACAGCTTTTAAGATGAATAAGGCTGTGCAAGGAACAATGACCTACGCAATAAAGTAGTAACAGCTGGATTTTTTGGAGAGCCCCGGTACCAACACAAGAGGGCACAGCAACGCTGCCCTGTCCACACAAGGGTCACATCCTGGCTCCCATCAGAAGCGCAGTTATGTGGGGAGTAGGGAAAGAAACAGAGAAGCCAAGAAAAAATCCTGGGAGGAGCCCCCAAAGATAATCAGGCAGAAAGCCCAGCATGTGATCCAGCTCCCCCGACACTGGTAAGGCAGCTCCTACTCTGGCAAGCTCTGTATTGTTGCAATCTTTGGTCCATTTTCTACCCCCTGTGGCTGGAGGCGTAAGTGCTGGAAGCACAGCTTTTAAATAGCTGAAAGCTAGAAAGCAAATAGAGTGTGCTCCAAAGGGATCATTTTTAATTTCTTTGAGTACTGTGTGTTTGGTGCTGGACTCCCAATGAATTCAAATAGCTGAGATGACTAACAAGCCCAGTGTCGCTAAAGTCTCCCAAGTGAATGATTCCTGCCTTGAAAGGACCTTGGCTCCGGCGCAAAGCTATTTCTACCTTAGCATGATCAATTCCGCAAGCCTGCTGGGTTTTTTATGCAGAAGATCTTGGATCAGCTAAAGGGTATGTTCTGCAGAGAGACTCCAGTGCTGAGACAGAAAGCAGTGCACCTAGCAAGGCACCAGGGCCACGCGCCAGGTGACTCACAGGAACAAGGGGACACTGAGAAACCAAAAAAAGAGCTTAACTACTCCGCCTGGCCCTTCCCTGCAGACCTTTCATATTCAACTGCTTTCCAAGGGTCCTGCGCACTGGGAGGAAGAGCAGCTCAGCTCCCTGCTGCAGCACAACAGCCACGGTCCTGCTGGCCTCGGGGGCTCTGCACCACACTGAGGCATGGCTAGAGAGGCAGGAGGAGCATCCTGGCATAGGAGGGGAGAAAGACTAACTGCAACACGGGTATTTTCATGTCCAGACTCTTCTTGTAGGAAAGCAGAGATATGATTTTGGGCACTGCTCAGCTGTATCATAGAATCATAGGGTTGGAAGGGACCTCTGGAGATCATCTAGTCCAACCTCCTGCCAGAGCAGGGTCACCTTAGAGCAGGTGGCACAGGAACCCATCCAGGAGGGTTTTGAATGTCTCCAGAGACGGAGACTCCACCACCTCCCTTGGTAGCCTGTGCCAGGGCTCTGCCACCCTCAAGGTAAAGAAGTTCATGTCTCACCTGCTTTGGGGACAGGCAGAAGCTTCTCCTGTTCTCCTCCTTCAACTATTGCAAACCAGAGTCAGATATAAACCTCATCACATCTTCATTCTGTTTGCATGGGTACTGTGTGATGGAAAATCCCATGGGTATAAACCCACAAACAACTCAGATGCCTACTTTGGATCCCCTGATGTGTAAGCGCTGATGAAGTTTGGGGTAGGGACAAGACAAAAGCCAGCACTGAAGCATGTCAGGTACTGAGCAACAGTCCGACAGTGGCTTATGTGCAGGGAGGAATGGAGGTAGCATTAGCACCCCAGGGTTAAGCCTCTGAGCAGACAACAGTCCCTTCCCACCTCACCCCCCACCCATTGCGCTATTGCAAAGGCCAAAACAGTGTCTCTCCTTAGCTGTCCTACAATCAGACAGACCTCAGAGCTTTAACTCAGTTGCTTTTTCAGTGCTCTCTTCCATCCTCTATTCTTCCTCTCTCTTCCTGCCTTTCCTTCAATGCCCCCCTGCACACCAAACCTCACCCTCGACCTGTCACACTGAGCAGGCAAGTCACAGACAGCAGCAGAAAGGCAATCCCTCACCCAGCAGCTGAGTCTGTCTATTAAACCCTGCATTTTTGGCCTCCCTTTAGGAGGTGGAAAAATAACTGGTCAACAGACATTCCCCAACAGCTTAACCTCCACCCACCAGATGAAGGAAAAGACAGATAGCAAACCATAAATCCAGACTATTACTGGGTCAGGTGTGGAAAAGAAGCTGCCCTGCAGCTCACCGTGCCTTGAAGGTGCTTCAAGGCACACATCGCTCCTCTCACCTTCCAGGTAACCAGCAGCAAAGGGCCATGGTCTACCTGCTAAGCAAGCTACTACAGAGGGGATATCAGCCCATTTTCCTTGCACCTTTTCTGCCACCAAGACTCACACTGCCCGCAGAGAGGAAAAATGAGGACTCCCCATCTCCTCTACCCAGCTGCAGAGTCAAAGTAACAGCCTAGCTCCAAGCAGAGCAGTCCCCAGCCTGCCGCATCCCTTGAGCCCATAACAGCAAGAAAAGTGCCAGAGGCAATGGCCTACTTTGATCTCCCTGTTATCTGGATCACCCTGGTCACAAGGAACACCTTACTGTGAGCCATGGTTTGTGAACCATTGCGTCAGCTGTAGCAGCAACACTACAGTAAAAAGAACTGCATTAATTAAAACACATTATTTCTCTACTCACCTTTTAACTTCATTCCTTTGCTTTGGAAAGCTGCTGGGAGATGAATGAGGAAGGCCAAGTCTCTGGACACCTTTCACAAGCATTTTTGACTCAGGCCAGAGACAGGAATGCCACAAGCCTCCTTCAAGACCAGCAGCGCTGCTGTAGGCACTGGTGGGAGCTGGGGAGGCACCTGAGCCTGATAAAAAGGGCTGTAATGGGCTTAGTAGGGGTCACTCAGTAGGCACCACATTCACTTGGACGGGTGTTCATTTGTGGTCTGTGCAGGCTTTAAGAGACTCCTCTTACTAAAGGGTCTCTTTTTGGCACGCGAGAGCTGCAGTCTGCGATGTGAGTGGTGCTCAGACAGTCTTCAAGTAATGAGGCTTTTTCCTGCCCAGGAAACAGTCCCTAAGGAACTATTTATAAGTGATCCAACAGCAATCCATATAATCTTTTAGTCCAAAGCTGTCCACAGACCTGTGTTGAAATCCACAGGACAACTCCATTGGATTTTGGATCAGGCCTCCACTGTCTCCAGTCTTTTCTTCTTGTTTTCTTACACAGCATGAACACACCTCAATCAGGCAAGATGAAAGCTTTCTCCTCAGCATGCCAGCACACCCAAGCCTGACCTTTCACAGCCCCTGCCAAGCCAGGACTGGGCTTCACAGTTGTGCAGGTTATCAAGTGCTGTCATTGCTCAAGCGTTTGGTATTCACATGAAAAATGTAGATGAAGCAGTAAGCCGACATCCTCGGATCCAGGTTCATAACATTCACATGTTCACGTGAGAGCAAGGCTTACTAATTACTCAAGAGGAGTCCATACTGTGCATATTTTAGAAGCAGACAGGTCAAATAACACTCATTAAACCACCTTAAGAACACCATGAGCAAGAACTAGGTTGAGAAGTAGAGTTTTCCTCAGATGAGCTCTAGTCCCTCAAAATATTTTGAATGTTTATTAGTTTTTTCAGGAGAGGAAAAAGTATTCCACTTTCAGAAGCTGAGGAGTTCTTGACAGATTAGCTTCCCTCACTGGCAATTTTCAGCAAGTTTCTCCACCCTAAAAAAAAATAAAATCAATTATTTGAACACTAGGAGGGAGGAAGGGAAATTGAAATAACTCTCACAAAATTTCCAGTACAGTTTTCACTCACATTTAAGAGATATATTAAGATGTTGACCCATAAATCCACAGAGATAGCGTGTCTGTTAGACTGATGATGTGTAAGAGTTCTTTGGCTCCAACCAGGCTGAGGAATACTGCCAGGAGTAATTTTAAACCTACTGCTACGTATATGGAAGCTGAACACAAGGATTAACACCTTAAACTAAGTCTCTGGCTGGTCTATCTTAAACTCAGTCCACCTATTATATACAGTAAGCCAGTCCTCCTTTGAGTCCCCTGAATTATTCCAGATGCACAACCACGTGATGGAAAGTTGACATCACAGCCCAGAGGAGCACTTGCCATTTCCCCTTGAGTAGGTTCCCTGTCTGATGTAGTCCACTTTTGGGCAGAGATTAAACAGACACATCAGGCTTTCCCAAGAGCCCTGAGTGACAGAAACAAGCCTCCGAGGGGATCAGCAAGCTTATGACTTGCCTTCACCTAGCAAACAGAAGCCTCCTCACTAGGCAGTTGCTCCGTTGGCTTTCTGGGCTCTCCTTGGAGAGGTAAATTACAGAGGCAGCACCAAGTCCCACTGGGCTGAGCGCTGGGCAGACATATAGTAAACAACAGATGAGGATGAAAATATTCACAACCTTAATAGGAGAGGGAAAAGCAACAGGAACAGAAGCTGAGACAGATTCAGACCCAATTTAAATAGGGGGAGATAAACATGCAGCTGCGTCAGTGCAATGTATTCTGTAAAACACCATCGAGGAGTGTGGCAGCCACTGCTCACAGGGAGGCTGGCACTGTTGTACCTCAGTCCAGAGCACTAATTTTCAGGGTGGAAATGACTTTCCAGAATCATATGGCTGCTGAAGAGCAATGCTAGGAGGAAGCCTCAGGTCCCTGCCCTTCTCCTAGAGTTTGGTCTCTTCCTCCACTCTGTACAGCAAGTAGCAAGAGAATTTGCCAAGACAAAAGAAGCATTTCTCCAACAGGACAGTGAAAATTGATACCCAAAGTCACAACTAACTACATACAATAAATGCATTCTGATGTGCAGTGATCACCTGTGGGCTCCATAAGGAACAGTAACCCAGTCCGCCTGTGACATATATAACAGCGCTAATTAATCTAATCTGAAGTAGCAGCTAATGGTGAGCAGCATGGTCCTTGAATCTGTAAACACTCTATCTCAAAAAACAGATTATGCCTATCTGTCAAAGCTATGACCTTCAGTTTTTGACCCTCCTAACCCTGGAGGTCCTCTAACACTACACCTGGAGCCAGACACCCACTCTCTCCTCAGAGAGGGACTCAGCTCAGCATCAAGTTTTTCAATGAAAGTAGCAGGTAACAGCTGAGATAGCCCCGGCAGCAAGGCCTCAGGGGCAAAAGAGTAACTGGGACTGTGCCTACATTAAAAAATATGCGCTTGGCCGGACTTGACGTATCTCTTGCCATCTAGTCTGCCTGAGGATCTAATGTCCTGTTGCATGGCAAACAACAGCTTCTAGATAAAGATTGCTAATAAGTGAGGAAGTCATTCCTTCTTTTTCTGAATCATTTCTACAGGTGCCTGAAATTATTGCAAATTATTGCATCAGCACTGTATCACTCCCTCCTTTAGGTATTGAAGTACAACTTGTCCCCTTTGTAGTATTTTATCATTCCGTTGAACCAAAAACCATAAAGAAAATAGGAAAGAAAACCCATCCAACAACTGCACTGAGTCACATAACTTCAACTTGAATTTTAGCTACACAATCAGTCAGCAGGACTAGCTGTTACACCAGGGGTTTGGAAGCAAAGGGAAAGGAGAAGGTGAAGCAAGCCCAGGAGACAGCCAAGAGGAAAACATCCTTAAAGCTCCCCTGAATTGGTGACACTTACCTGTTTGTTCTGGTTTATGCCTCTGGGTTGCTCTGAAATAGAGAAGAGCAATTATGAAGTGACCCACTTTCCTCCTGTTTAGCGTAAGGAGGAAACAGGGGGAAGGGGAAGAAGGGGAGAAGAGGGAGAGTTGCAGAAGGATAATATCAAAGGAGAGAGAAAAGGTGGGGGGAAAAACTTACAAAAGGTAGGAGGGCAAATTGTGATGACCCAGTTTGGAGGAGCAGGAACTAGACCTACTAGCAGGCAACACCTTCCCACACACTCTGAGGAAAGGAAGTAGCACCGGAGAGGAACAAACTCAGCGCTCACAGCACTTCTTTGTGCTACAAATGCATTCCTCCAGGACAAAGCTTGTAGAGAGAAAGGTCCACAGCAAAAGAGAGCACTGCTCCCATCAGCCCTTTTACTGGTGTAAGGGAGGGGTGGAGCAGCAGAAGGCATCCTGGATGGGATGGAATAAATGAGGGCCAGGTGCTAAAAATTACAGTCAATAACTGCATGTCAAAGCAATAACTGCGTAGCTCAGCCAGTTTGCACCAGCTGAGGCTCCTTCACCTGTGAAATGGCCAATCTTTCTCCTTGTAAAAGACTCAACAAGTGGCATCATATGTGCTAATGTCAGGGGAGATCACTTGACCTGATGGCATAATCTGACACAGCAGCTCTAGCCTTCATAGTGGCCTAGGACGGCATTTTCAGGAGATCTTCATCTGCTGTGGCTTTCACCATTTGCTGTGACAACTGGGGGCCCTGAGCTGATACCTCTGTAGGGGAACCCAAGAGCTGTCTAACCTCTAGACAAAAAACACTGTCTGGGAGGAGAAGGGCTGTTCTGGTTTGCTTTATGTTTTTGGCTTTTGCTTCAGGATTCATGAGGTTTCTGTTTCTTCCCTTAAATCATATTTACCTCACTCAATATAAACAGGCGCAATTCACATGAAGTTAGTACCCCCGCACCACTTCACACCATTCAAAAGTGATGAAATAATCAACGTAATAAATGCATGAATTTTGTGGGTGGCAATTATAGCCATAAAGGATGGACCATCCATACCCTCATCTCCAGGTGGATTATTTAAAATAACAAGCCAGCTTGTTGAACTCATCACAGCTCCATCGATTTTGAAGCCTGCAAACAGAGAGAATTGCACTTCCCAGTTCCGAAAGTCTGCACGCAGTTTTAAATAGCCTGTGCTTCCTTTAAACAAGGAGTATCCCCCAAAAGCATAACCTCATTTTAAGCGTGGATTAAACCAGCACGTTAATTTGCCCTCGCTTGAAGCTTAGCAGTCAAACAAAGTGTATGGACAAAATTACATGAGGGACTGCAAATATCTTACATTGTGTGCTGATATATTGGTGGGCACTACTGTGTTTTCATGCTCACAAAAAAGTTAGGCAAAAGAAACTGAAGTGGAGACTTACAGCACTAAATAACACAGTGATGTTGTTGTCATCGTAAGTCCTAGTTGCTCTTTAAGCAGCTAACTGGGAGTCCGGTACCAAAACACCTTTGGGGGTCTGGCTCTGCACATCTAAGAGAATAATCAGGAAATCGATGGGGACTTCTCTCTGAGGGTTTGTGTTAAAATCAGATTTTAAATCTCTCTATTTCTGAACATAAGCCTCAGAGGAATATTGGCTTGGCTTGAATAGAGCACCCTATCATAGACATGTCCTTAAAAAAGCCCACAGCTTAACTATGTCTAAAGATCCCGAAAATACAGGGAAAAAAAAGAAACTTGGGCCTAGCTATTCCCTCAAATTTAATCAGAAGCAGCCTGGGGCGCAGAGATGGAAGTGCCGCTGATGGTCAAAATTCAGTAGTTACATAAACAGCAGTGAATGACACAAAATAATTAGGAGTTTGGCATAAAGGGCTCAATCCTCAAACTGCTCCGACTGCACAGCCCTTAACAGACTGGGGCATGCCTTGCCATCTAAGCCCGGGAAAATGTAGAAGTCAGAGAGGCTGTGAAATGCTCTCTGCTAAAGCAGGTACATTTTTCCCCTCTTTTTTTTTGCTGTCTCTTCCCTAGTTCAATTTATTTCCCATCCGCATACTTGAGGCACAGAAGAGCAGCACTTGGATAAACAAGGTATTTCCCTCTCTGCTGGAAAAAAAAATAAAAATATGGAAACGTCTGGGGAAGGTGGAGGGAATTGAGGCGGTCTTTGTGTTACAGCCGACTCCAGGAGAGCCCGGGAATTAACGTCTAGGACCTGGCAGCACTGCTAAGCATTTTGGCGTTTCCTTCGCTTAGCTGCCTCACAGCCCAGCTTTGCAGCATGCAGGCGTGCGTGTTGGAGGCTGAAGGTGATTCTGTGAGCAGCCAGAAAGCTTCCACTGCCCGTGATCAGACCTGGAATTGGGGACAAACCAAGGGCTGTTGTTTCCTCCTTCCTCTGCCTGCTCTGCCCTTCCCTGGCTCCTGGACCATAATCTGGGAGCCCTCATCATGCCACTCACATACAGGAAAGCCTGTTCCCTGTCTCATTATTCATGGGCTGTGCCCATAGGTACCGGTTGTTCAGCTTGCTGAATATTTGCCTGAATAATTAGGAGGGAGCTGAATCATTCTTAGACCAAATTCCGGTTTTCTCTCTCCTCCTACTTCATTTCTAGGCTTCACTTCTCACAGCTCTCCTGTACACAGTGTGAAATGACTCTATACTATCAGATAGAGTCAATAAACTCCCCATGTGATTTTTTTTTAAAAAAAAACCAAACCAAAAAGCATCCTCAAATGATGCTAGAGAATCAGCTAAAATTGTGTAGTAGCACTTATTGCGACAGAAATCCTAGTGCTGCGGTGCAAAAGGCTGCCCCCCTCTGCATCTCCCGGGATAGAGGCATCCGCCTTCCTGAACAACACAAAATACATCCCTTCCCTTACTCATCTTCAGAATAACTGTAGAAAAGGCAGTTATTCCTACTAAGCTTAATGGGTAATGTTCGTGATCCATTTAATGATTCTGCACTATGTTGTTTTATTAAAATACGTGACTTCTGCTGCAGCAGAGCTTGAAAATAAATCTTAAATTGAACCCAGTTTTCTCACTGGATACCTACCTCTCCTCCTCCTCCCACCACCTCACTCCTCTGTCTTCCTTTTACCATCTCTTATCCCTCTTTCTCTAAGTTATGCTGTGTTTTACTTTGCCCTCACTGCATTTTCCTCCTTGGCTTTTGATACAAGGAGCCAAATTCATCCCTGCTGGTATCCAATGGACTGAAATTCTTCTCAAAGGAGTTATTGGGCTGAATCCAAGCCCAGGCAGGATTTTGCAGTGCTGGTGGCTTAGTCAAAACAACAGTTTATGATTTCTCTTTTGCTTCCCTTATCTACCGTTACTATGAATTATTAATAAGTACTAGTATTGCTCTCTTGAAAATCATACTTCATTTCAAAACCACCTATCAGACAAGCTGTCTGAAAATTTCTTTTTAACTTTCTGTGTGTACTAGGAACTTGCAAAGCACAACGCGTGCACAGGGGCAGCCTGGATTTCAGACCAAGATTCGCTCTGGGATATTCCTCTTGCCATCTGCAGTGCATACCTAACTGAAGTGCCGGGTACTATTAACCCATGCA
>VXBO01004774.1:234979-309633 GCA_013400135.1 Rhinoptilus africanus
GGGGGGTGGAACTGAGCTCTGTTCCGTGTCCGTCCGCCCCCCCCCCGCCCTCCGCGGCCGCGCTGCGGAGCGGTGCGGATCCCGCTGCCTTATGTAACGCGCCGCCCGGGCTGCCCTGTCACCGTCCTCCCCCCGGCCGTCCTCTCCGCTCCCCGGCACCCCAGTCTCCCCACACCCCTCGGTGCGGCTCGTCGCTGGCGAAGTTGGCAACTTCGCGGCTTTCCGCGGGGCGGATAAACAAGGAGAGAAGGGGGAATCGGGCTGCGCGTACAGACACTGCGCTGCGTAGCTGCGTCAAAGCAGGGCCGTGGGATCTGCCAGATTTACGTGCTTGGCTTGAATAATTGCTGCTGGTTTGGTTCCCAGCTGAAAAGGGAGGGGGGGGAAGGGGGGGCTGGTCTGTGGCGCAGCCCCGGGGTGGCGGAGCAGCCCTACAAGCCTGTCCGCAGTGTCTGCAGGGACATGCCTGTCCCGCACCCCCCAACCCATCCTAGCTCTGGGCATGGAAAAACTCTCCCATCGACCGTGGCAACAGGAGGAGGGTGTGGGGCAGCCATCCCTGTGGGTGGCAGGAGACGGGGCCATCTGGGAGATGAGTGCTCCGGGGGGTACAGCTGGGGAAAGCGACTCTCTCCTGGGCTCCCCGTCTCCCTGCATGTCCCTGCATCATGGGCAAAGACGCCAGCCCAGGAAAAAGCAGCAGTGGCTTTCCGTTGCTTCTGCGCGGTGCAGAAGGAGTCAGCCAGGAGGTGACCATTGAAGAGTTTGATACCTAGGATGAGTGCCAAAAAGACAACAGAGGTGACCAAACCAAAGGTGCAAGCGGGCCTGATCTGCAAAGGCAAGAGCTTGAGCCTGCCTGTGAAGTCATGAGGAGTTGCAGAAACTCAGCGTGTTATGAAACAAGACGCAGCTAAATAGCAACCCCCAAACGAATGCAGCTTAACTAACTTTCTACAACTAACTAGTAAATGAGAGTGGCATTTCCAAGAGCACTCAGGACCAGGCTCTACGTCCATTGAACTCATGGGGGCAGTGAAAGAAGGAACAGCAGAACCCAGTCAGTTCTGACCCCTCAAAATACATCTAATGAGATGCAGCTCCAATTTGCAGATTTATTGCACTGGAGGTGGGAGCTGCTTTTCAGGTCAACGAAAAGCTTTTCATTTGTGTCTGCATGCTTTAGGTATGGCAACAAATAGCAAGATTAAAGTGCTAAGGCAAATAAAGCGTGGTCTCTACCTAATGTTCACGCTGCTTTAACTGAGCAAGGTAAGGAAACAAAATACTTTTCTGTCAGTATGAACAACTTCAGCAATTTTTATGCCTATGTGTCACGAGGCTACAGCTTCTGCATATGTAGCAGCCCTCAGGGGAAAATGGAAAGCGTATGGCACAGTAGAGGGCTCACTTTGTTAATGATTTCTTCTCTCAGGAATGTAGGGAAGCCTGGGAAGAGAAGGATTCGGTTTACCTTTGCCTTGGCTTGTCACACAACTATTCTTTTTCTGGTATTTTTTTTCCAAATCTCTGTCATAACTTTTTATAATATAAGCACAGGACTTTCATCTGTACATATTTATACACACACACACACCCCCCTTCTAATTTCAGAGATATCTAGGGTTACAAGCTAGGTAAAACCGCAACAAATGTAGACAGACTTTACAGCCTTCATTGAGGAGAAGGCATTTTTCTATCTGTGAAGTTTCATCCACCGATAGCAATGCAGTCACCCTTGGGCTGGGCGAGTGCCAGGCAATCTGTACCAGGAGGCTTATTCAAGCATTTTAGAGCGTCTAACAGAGAAAAGAATGATGCGTTGCTTGAGAGCTGCAGCAGGATGCAGATCTCAGGCAGATCATGATTACCTCGAGGAAGCTGGACTTTGAAGTGGGCACCAGGGCTCACATACCCACTCCTGGGAGTGCTGGATATAGTTTGTCAAGGCCATCAGTTGCCAAAGAATAGTTTATTTCTTTTTAGCTTAAAAATTTTGAGTCTTAAATGATATCTTTGCCCTTAGCTTCAGTAAACTCTGGCTTTCTTCCCTACTGACCTTGCAGATTTGGCTTGCTGCATTGTATTGCAATGAGCATGTCTCCAAAACACACAAGTTATATTCCTAGTTCTTGTCTATTATCCCTTTGTTACTCCCTCCACAAATACTTAGATAAACACTCCCACCAGAAAAATCTGCCTCTCATCAGATCATAGTTTTGAATATGCTGTCCTGCATCCCATGAAATTTTCTAGGACTTTCCTTTCCACCAAGCACAAAGACAAGTCAATTTCACAGGGTCAAAACTGTTTTTCCTGCATCCCATGAAATTTTCTAGGACTTTCCTTTCCACCAAGCACAAAGTCAACTTCACAGGGTCAAAACTGTTTTTTCCTGCTTTATGATGGCCCTATGGCTGATGTTGTGACACTGAAGAGTGGATTTGAATGGCCTAAAGGAAGTGTTTGAACCACTTGCCCTGTTATTTTAGAAGAAAATTGAGCTTTGCCTTTACATCTTTCATTGTGTTCACTTGCTCTTTCCTCATCACTTACTTCATGCTCACCTACAGTCCTCTTCTGACTACTGCTAAAGAGCACAGTGATGAAAGAAACACAAACTTGAGCAAAGCATTAGGGCTCTGACATGAAGAGAGATGAGTGTGGCCTTCTGATTGTGATTAACCCAAGGAATCTAATCCAAAGTCAGTTGAAATCAGGGAAAATACTTCCACTCGTGAGGCTGACTGTGCATGAGAGTCAGAATACACTCACCAGTTGGGCTGTGCACTGCTAGAGGTGAATGCAGGGTATGGAAACCTCTCTGTTCCCAGCAATGGGTGCATGCTGATCATCCCTGCAGTCAAAGAGGAAACCCCACGCATCATTCTGTGGGACTTGTAACAAAGACAACATTTAGCCGTTTAGGTTTTCCAAAGGGAGACAAGCGCCGCATACATGGCCTCTCTGAAATACGCTGGCACACTGTAGTTCTAAAGAGAATTCAATCATTGCATTATAACCTTTTTCTTTTCTTTTTTTTAATAACGAGAGATACGGTATCTTATCTTACACACTGAAGAAAGCTGAATTCTAATACAAGCACAAGGAGTAGAAGAAGGAAATACTCAGTAATTAATCATGGCTGTTCCTGGCCTTTGAAAGCTGAAAGCTAATACTGACCCATCTGTGTTCTGTCTGGCCATTTAAAAGAAAAAGATTTTTTTTTTCTTTTTAAGAGCTAACAACGTTCCATTTCACTATTTTAAATGGGATTTAACTTATTCTTGGGCCACATTGTCAATTGGTGTTATTGGAATTAGCATAGCTGAGTGCTGTGCCACACTATAGGCTGATGAGCTCCCGAGCTGCGGCTCATCGTTCATCTTTTAAAACAGAAATGGGTATATTTGCTGAAGGAGTGGGTTTTTCTATTAAGAGAAGTAACTTGAAATACCATCCCCGCCCCAAGCCCTGTTTTTCCCAGCCTGGTTTCACTGTCGCAGGTTCTCCCAGACAAGGTTCACAGAGATAGTCTGCCTTAGAAATGGTGACAGTACGCAGCGCTGAAGCAGCGGAGGAGGAATAGTGCACGTTACGGCTGTGTCTCAGGTTGGGTTCTGCTGCACTCTGCTGGTACATAACACCACCAGAACTTTTCACGTGGTGTAAAACCCAGCTGAGTTTTTCCTAGAGGCACATTCGCGTGCAGAAAAAATGAGAACTGCATAAATGGACGTGGAACAAAATGAAACCTGTGCTTCCAGGTGCTGTTTGATTTCACAGACTGTACTTCCTAGCAGTAGGCATTCACTTTTCCTCCAAATCAAGAAGTAGCGTGAAGTATTCCTGTACTCCAATAAATACGCAGGAGAATTATGCTTCTTCCACCAAGATTTTTAAGCCAGAATTTTTAATATTTGACTACTGGGACATACTACTGGGAGAGTAGAAGTATAAAAGAACAAAGGCAAAGTCAAGTCTCACTGTAGACAGTTTTAAAACAGAAAGAGGGGAACTGTTCTTACACTTTTTACTATAATGATATTTTTCCTTGTGCTTTTAATGACAAAATTATTGTGACAGAGTTTACTGTTAGAATCCATGAGAAAAATGTTAGTTATCATAGCCTGTGTCAGTGCTAACAACAAAAATTTATACCCTAGGCATGACAAAAAGAAGCTTCATGTAGGTGATTTTTGAAATTAATGCAAGATTTGCTATTTGTTACTCAAACCCTACCAATTAACAGGGAGGTGCACATACAAAGGTGCCGCAGAGTGCTTGGTAGGGCATGTTTGTAACTTTATATTGATCGCTTCCATCGCCCACATTTTCTCAGTAGCCTACCCTTACTAAAAATCCTAGGCAGCAAAGCTCTGAAGGCTTTTGCAATCGCTATCCTGTCGAAGAGACTAGGAGACTAGCGTGAGGCCAGTAGAAAACTAAAGGCACTGATCACACCACAGCTATGGTGTTTGTCATGGTGTATTTATTCATTATAATTACTCTCCACCCAAAGGAGAGGAATTCTGTTTCTGAGCTGCAATACAGTTGTACTAGAAGAAGTAATTTAGTATTATTTTTTTCATATAAACCAGCTATTTGGAAGATGTGCCAACTGCTCCTTTGATTCCTTCCCCTCTCCTGGAAATTATAGCTCACAGTGAACTGTGCAGATGCCAGTTCATTGATCTGCCCTACAGAGGTAAATATATTTCCTCCAGCTACTCTAAAAAATGTCACAAACATACTTCAGAAAAGCTGATCTGTCAAAATAGCGTTACCATTCACTCATTTTTTTTTTACAACAGGAACAGAAGTCTTCTGTGCATATTTAAGCATCTTTTAAAAGAAAAGGTACTAAAATTAGCTTCACCGTGCTTCAGATGCAAATTAAACTTTTCTTTCTCCCCTCCGCATTAGTATTTTTTGGTTCAGTCTAGTTCTCGTTCACATCCTTAGACACCTCACCGTTTGCCTCAAAGGGATGTAGACAGGCTTGCACTTCTGTAGGCAGCAGGGAACTGCTGTGTGCTTCAGGCCAGCGCTGCTCCTGCCTCTGCACCACGTACGCACACACGGACACACACCTCTCCGAGCCCAGGGCTGCCTGTGCTGAACGGCCCTGACCCGGAGGTGACTGACATTGTTAGCAGAGAAATTCCTGTTCTCTATTTATTAGGCACAGACACTTCTTGGGAATAATTTGGTCTTGCAGAAAGCAGTAAGAAAGCTATTGCAATTTATTGGACTAGAGATGTTCAGTAACAGTCAGTTTAGCTTCAGATATTGTGGTTGAGGGATTAAAGCACAGGGGCTGCACCCAGAATATCTGGATTCAGGTGCACATATCACACACTAAATAAATGTAACCTTTGTCAAGTGCCTCAATTACCTCCATCCACAGAAGAAAGAACTGAGATTTAGCAGCTTTTAGTTTGCATTCCTCATCTTCAGATGTAGGACAAGTACCCTGTACTTTTGGAAAGATGTTTTAATGTATATTAAGACACAGCAGTCTCCACCGCCTAGGATTGGTGACTTAAAAATCGGTGCCCCTAAAATGCAACTTCCTCCCAACATAGGTGTTTAGCATTTACTTAGGATTGAAGGGGGTGTTACACATGATCGTAGCCTTCTGATTTACTGTAAGAGGGTTGCCTGGAAGGTGCCATATAAACCCAGATTATTAGTATTACATTCATGATGGCAAGAGAAGAAAGCAATCTCAGACCAGAAGGTAGATGAAACATTCACACATTTGATTGTGCTCTCGTGGACGGGCATAACACAAGACGAGGAGTTTGCCAGAGCCATGGGTTCTGTCTGAGCCGCATTAAACTGCAGGGGGATGGTGGGACTGAGCCCTCTCTCTTCAACAGCGCTGGTTCCAAACCGATAACATGCCAGCTGTATATACGTTCTGTGAATATTAGAGTATTGCAGCCAAACATTTGCTTTTCTGGAGAGTATTCACCTAAGTGACACTCAAGTATGTGAAAAGCCCTCAAGAAAGAAACTAAGGTATGCAAACTCAATTAAATTGGAATTCACCGCTGACTTTTAACAGCCCTTCTCCCCAGAGAAGCGTTTGCTTTATTTGCTTAGCTCTATGGAGATACATATTGGTTTCCCAGCTTTCTGAAGGATTTCCTACAAGTTTTTTGCCATTAAAGACATGTTCTTGGGGTACAGTACCTGTTTTTGCAATTCCTGAAAATATATGTTTTTTATTATACCAACAAGAGTAACAGAGGCAGGAAGGCCAACAACAGCAAAGGGTTTTAAGACGGCGCTTGATTAATTCATGAAGGGAATTATATGACGTAGCTGTTGGTGGTCACAAGAGACTAGACTTGATAAGGGAGCAAGTCCCTTCAAGTCTGATTTTCCTAAGAGGTTTTTCTTATTTAAAAAAAAGAAAACATAAAAGAAGAGTTAAAAAAAAAAGGCCTGGATGGCTCTCTGCCGTATTGGAGGCCTGTCAGTTCAGTTCATTTTAGAGATGAGCACGTCAAGAAAGAGACAGTGGAAAAAATCCTCGAGGCGCCGGGAATGCACTAAGTATAATTGAAAATGCTCTAGACCACTTTTGTAACACAACAGTAGGGCCATCTGCATGCCTCCAATTTTCAACACTAGTAAGGCTTTTTTAATCATTTCATCATCTAGTTCCCTTTTTCTTAATTAACTGTTCTAAATAGTACCAAATAGCTGCTCCTGGAGCAACTTTTAGGCTCTGAAGATCATTTTCTAAGCCTGGTAAACAAGAACTGGTGTGCATTTCTAACAGGTTGGCAAATAAGAATGCAAGAGAGCTGCAGACAACACAGAAAAGGTGTTAGCTACCATATTCCCAGATTAGCACGCAGGGCACTTAATGTTACAGTATTAAGCAAGCTGATAGATGGTAGCATGTGACAGAAAAGCCTAGCAGCACCTCTTGTCCTCTGGAGGCCTCAGTAACTATGCTGCCCTTTTGTTTCTTGTAGTGTGGGTTCTCCTCACAGTCCCACCTCACCTTACCCAGCCTCAGCTTTCTGCTCTCCTCATATTTCCCAAATGCTCCGAGGGAAAACACCCTCCCAAAAGAGGGAGATGCAAGGAAAGACCCCTTTCAGCCCCATTCAGGACAGGGGTCTTGTTGGGCTGGTGTGGACAGAGAAGACATTACATGCAACAGGCCACCCAGAAGACAGAGGGCCAAATGGGGAAAGAGCAGGAAGACAGGAACACAGGGCAGGTGGAGATGAGGAGCTAACTCTTAGCTCCTCGCTACAAAAGCACCCTCAGCTACAAGGACCCCAGTGCTTCCCCTCCTTTGACTGGTTCGTTGAGTTAGAGGCCAGAAGAGGTTACCCATCAGTGAGCTGAAGCCCCTGTAAAACAGAACATCCCACAGACTCTCGGGCTTCTCCGTATTAACTGCTTCTCTGGCAGTACAATTATCCAGTCTTGATTTCAAAAATTGCCCCTGGTGGAGAATATGTGGTTTTTGACAGAACAGTGAAATCCAATAAATTTTTATTGTGGATGCAACCACTTATCTGCAAAGTTATTAAACTGCAACTTAGATTGATGAGCAACTCTGCTGTGATTTTCCCACGGTTACTCCCATTCCTTTATGGAGTAACACTTGCTTTCCTCTTTAACGTTCATATTCTTGAGAGCTCCGTTCTTCCCCAATCAGGATCCCATTATATTTCTGCTCCTTCCTTGCCCCCAGAAAGCCTTTTCTTGCCCTTAGGAGATTACGCACAAAGCTTTTAAAAGATTCTCTAGCCTGGCAGGTGAAGAGATAAGACACTGATCCAATGGTCAGGACATACTTCGTGATGCTGGAGATTAGACCTTCAAGCACAGAATGTGGGACTCTAGAGCTGTTTACAGATTTCAGTTTCTTTACCTTCTTTTTGTGGTCTAGCCTCTTTTTGTGGTGACATTTCCAAGAATTGTGTTGTACTCTCAGCTGTTCTCCAGACAAAGAGCTCTTTCATTCATGCCTGCAGCCAGAATCTATTTCTCAGAAAAATCTACTTCCCGGATAAAGTCAGAGACCCTTCAAAATTTAACCAAGCTTTCCACTATTGTCAAACACGGTAGGCCAAATCCGGGGCTTAGAAGAGTCACTTGTATCTTCACCGAACAATGATCCACTGTACGAATAAGGCTGAAGAAGAGGACAAGAAAATAAGAGAGTAATATAAGAAGCAGCCAGGCAGACTAAAATAAGAGAAAGGACATGATGGACTTTTTGATTAATTCTCTTTCTTGACAGTCTTTCCCTATCAGCATGTCAATGACCATTAACTAGACTTAAAAATAAACTTCAATAATCAAGTTTTTGTCAGTAGCATCTTATAAGTACCTTGAAGTATCAGGTTGTAAAACATTCTCACTCCTGCTATTTATCCCGCGTCCCTTTACACATGCAGAGGTGCATCCTTCCTCATAATCTCATGAAGGATTTGGACTAGTTTAACTTCCATTTCTTTCACTAAGAGAAGGAAACCTTTGTGGTTGGTGAGCACAGACCCTAAAGAACAGCTCTGCAAACCAGTGCTGCAGACTGCGAAAGAGAAGCTCTGACCAGCAGGCAGCACGCCCCAAGCTCCTGCTCCAGTGTTTGCCTTTCCCTTTAACTTTTCTGCTGGCTACTTTCTGCAAGTGCCAATCTTTCTGGCACCAGATCTCTTAGCAAGGACGAAAGGCCAATGAGAAATCAAAGCCACCTTAGCTGCTTAATAACTTTAAGTCTGACTGATTCTTGAGTCAAGCTCTCTGTGCTGCCAGCTGTGTGCAAAGATGGGCAGGGAAAGGCTCAGTTGCAGGGTGTCCTCCTCTTCCTCCTCTGTCCTGCTGCCCCACAGAGGGAGAGCAGAGCCTGGGGAGGGAAGCAGAGAGGTGGCATTCACATGAAGGCCTACAACTTGCCGTGACATGTAAGAGTAGCAGAGAGACAGGACAACACTGTTTTTTGCAGGCAGTACATACT
This sequence comes from Rhinoptilus africanus, assembly GCA_013400135.1. Taxonomy (NCBI): domain Eukaryota; kingdom Metazoa; phylum Chordata; class Aves; order Charadriiformes; family Glareolidae; genus Rhinoptilus; species Rhinoptilus africanus. The sequence goes on from VXBO01004774.1 coordinate 243,978, forward strand.
CTTCATGTATTCAGCGATGCTATTCTTTAGGGTTGCAACACACTAATACCCTGCTAGAAAAGGGGGAAATTAAGAAGCAGCCAGGGTTTTACCACACTAAACTCTACAGATGCACATACAGACACCAAGACAGCAGGATGGCAGTCTTTGTCAGAACTGCAGGGACTGTTCCCCTGCAGTTAGTGTTTCAGAGGCAAATAACTGAGCAAAACATTAACGACTGCTCTCTGCTCATTGTGGTATTTGAGACAGGCACTCACTCTGCAGCACTTACATTGAAAATAAAAGCAAACCAGTGTTTGTAATATCATAAGGTAGAGACCAGACTTTTTTCTTTTAGCTAGAAAGCCTAAAAATGGCACCCTTTTCGAGTGTGTTAGAAATAGAAGCCTATTTTAGAAGAGACATGAAGTTATCAGTGCAAATTAATAGCGCCAGATGGGGGGTTAAATTACTGCCTCACAGCTGAAGACATGAGACAGAACGAAAGTGGTAGACTATAAAAAGGGCATCACCAGAAGTGATGAGATCCCACTGCGAGGTGGGATTTGTGAACACCGCACTCGTGCTTGTAAGCAGTTGCTCAGATGAACGGTTTTATGGGCCAGAGTGAGGGAAAGAAAAGAAAAAAAAGTCAGTCACAGCCATTTTGAAGATCATGTCTCATAGTTTACTGCTTTGCTCAGGACAAGCTCTCCAGCAGCACAACCTACAATTAAATATCAGAGAGCTCTGTCTCCTGGGCTGGCTCACAGCCGCCAGGACAGGGGAGCTCGCCAGAGAAGTCCAATAAATGTGGCTGTTGAGCTGGGACGGCACTAACTGAGTTGGCTTCCAGAGAAACAGTGAGCTTTCTCAGAAAAATTCCGGGTCTAAGGACGCTGTTACTGAAAAGGGACAATTCTTACATTAAGACAGCAATTTTTTAATATAAGTGTTTCCCAAAACACTTCAGTTATGTTTCACTTGGGTAGGAAAAATGTTTCCCTTATCTCATCCCCACTTTCAGAGGTTAAAGAGAAAGAAAAAATCCATTTTCGCTAATGATGAACAGCGCAATGAAAAAAATGAGGAAGGATTATAGAAAACTGTTCATATACCAAGTCCTCAGCGAAAATGGGAAATCCCAAAGCCCAAGTAAGAACATTTTTGCAGTCTTTTAGACTGGCACTTGGATATGGGATATCCTGGTGCATTAAGGCCTATATGTATACCCCAGAAACACTTGTGCAGACTACTAGCAGCAGGGTGGCTAAGAACCTGCCATGGGCAGGTCCTACCAGCCAGATATAGACCTTCTCCAGCTGATATACCACACTGGCAACAAGACATCCTACAGAAGTGAAATAACCAGACCAACCGATACAAGAAAATGAAACTGTTTCAGTGGCAGGATACTTCGCATTTCAACTGAGTATTGAGTCCCAGATGCTTAGCTGGGGTAAATCATACAGCACCACTGCAATCAGGAGAGCAAACCTGATCAGCGCCATGTGGAGATCCTAAAAGCAACTGACTTAAAAACACCCTTTAAGAGGAAGGTCTTTCTGGCAGTAATTACGCACTTTTTAACTCTCTGGACACCATAACAAAGGAACCTATTCAAAAAGCAAAGGGCTTAAGTGCAAACACTTTAATAATGCATAGCTGCATTACGCAGAAGACAAGCTGTGGAGCTGCTCCTCCTTTCCAACTGGAGCGCACAGGGCAGGACGGCGGCTCAGGAGGCATTCAATGCCATTCCTCACGTACCCTTCGAAAACAGGGGTCTGCGCTTGTGGTCTTCTGCACATCACAAAGAACCAACAGCACAACCCCTGCCTAAGTTTGAGAGTTAATAATAATTTAATTCACTGACTAAGAAGCTGAGAAGAAGGTTGCGTATATACAAACATACAGCAGTTGATACAAGGCAGGAATATAACCTATTCTATAAAAGCCTTAATCGTTTGAGTGTAATTGTAATTTTTCTATGAATCATTACGTGTCTAAAGGAGAATTTGGTCAAGTCCTCTCTCCATCACAGCAGAGCAGAACTGACTCACCTCTGAGGACTGAAGTAGTTCTTTAAGTCCGAAGCAGGAGCAAGGCTGAGAAAAGCAGCTCATCAGCACCTCAGTAATCCCACGGCTGAGATACTCTCAAGGAATGACTCAGTTGAAGAAGCAAGAGAACAATTTGCAGCAAATCAATTGTACATTATTATATAGAAATTCCCACCATTTTTCTGTGTTTTGGGGAATGCTTAGCACAAATTTTGATTTTTCTTGACTTTCTCTTCATCTGAAATAATTTGATGAATCTTTTCTGAGAAAAATAATTTCTAGATCTCAGGATTGCTCATCACATGTGTTTGAAGCCCCATCTCTGCTGCGTCCTTCCATTTTGTACAGCGGGCTTTCTGCTCCCTTACTGAGGGTGTAAGGGCTACAGACATGGGTAGAGAGAAAAGCTTATGTTTCAAATCCAGAATTTACTCTCTATTAATATTCTTAATTAAACATTTCAAGAATTTATGCTTTAGCAAGCATTAGCTCCAGTAATTTTTTCCACAAGATTTTTGATACGTATCTTAACAGAGGCACGTGAAATAATATTAATTTGAGGCACCAGGAGGATGTTATTAAAAGTGCAGACTTGCAGCTGGATGTGTGTTGTTCACGTTTCCTCATCTGAGTGATCATGTTCACCTCTGCAGAAATAGCAACTGTCACTAGCCACAGTCACAAGAGATGCAGCCCCCAGAGAATCACATTGAGCAAAGAAGAATATCTAGGACAGTGATGTAGCTTGTCTGGATTATAACTTTCCTCATAGATGCTTTAACATTGTTCAAGAGCCTCCTAAAGGAAGATGACAGGCTATTCAGGTCTGCCATGAGTAAACCAGAGGAGCAAATAGCAATTCCGGGAAGGCTAATATAGTATGATACAGTTCCATGAAAAATTCTAAGCAACTTGCTAGGAATGCTGGAATAAGAACATTCAACCTGAATTTATAAAATCCCTTTCTCTGCTGCCATATGTTTTAATGTGGGGTAAAGCCACAAAACCAGCTTTGAACCAGTGAGATGTAAAAAGTTTTTGTTGCCTGCGTGACAGTCTCATTTTCACAAACTCACGGCCCAGTGGTCACTCTGAGGTGGGACGTAGCAAACAAGATGCATGAGATCAAAAAAGTGTCCATCTCAAGCCAGGGGTGGATTACTTTGATCTGAAACAGGGACATGTGATCCACTATTTAAAATTTCTTAACAGAACTGTCAGGGCCTGTCTCTCTTCATAGGAAGAGAAGATGTGTGCATGTGGACTTGTAAGGGTCAGCAGCAATCTGGCATTCTTGGAGCAAATTATATACGCTGCAGGAGTGTCAAATACAGATGGATCACAGGGAAACGTCCAGATGTAACTGCAGATGTCATAGGAAATTAAGCCATTCACTTGTGCTTGTGATTCAAGAAGTTCCATTTCTGGGTCAGACGACAGCTTAGTTGGCCATTACTGCAAACATCTCTGACTTTTCTTGAAGTTTTCTGCCTAGAACTCATAAAAAAGCAAAGGGCAGATACCATTTTTATTGGAAGTACATCGTAAAATCATACGAAGAATTAATATAGAGGTTAAGAATGAACTAAGGAAGTAAGGTTAAAGGATGAGGTTCTCCAGTACTCAATAAAAAAGATACACTGAAGAAAAGAGCTGCAACTATTTGTTTTCACTGTGAAAACCAATATTGCCAGTTTCACCTACATAAAAACATAAACACTTGTTCTAGTATATACAGCTATTATTGTGTGTGATTAATCAGATTTTTGAGTAAACTACCAGTACAGTTTATTCATCTATACTGTTGCTTTGTCCTGTTGAATTATATCTTAGTATAGGTGCTAACTATGGGTCACTGAGAAACAAATTGTTTGCTTAATAAATCAGACCAGCAAAGAATATAGAATCTTTGTTTAATCAGTGTTGTTGAAATCAATTTATTTCAAAATTCAACTACCTGACACTGTATAAATCTCTCCATTACTGCTTAAACTACTTAATATTTCTCACATGAGGACATTTCAATTATATGGCAAAATCTGAAAGCTCAGAATATGAAACATTGGGGGAAATTCAGTATTTTAAGTAAGAAATGTTATTCATTTTCTACCCATTCCAAGACCAAAGAGAACAGTACTTCCCTCCAGAAGTAATATAACCTATTGCATTTATTTTAGCAGCTCATAAAAGCATGGCCACACAATGTGTGATAAGGTAGTCAAGTCCCTAGGCAGTGAAAACGCACCTTTGATTTGCTAGCGGAAACAAAAGGAATCATTTTTGTCAAAGCTTTGAAAAGCATAAGAGTAATTTTTAGAAATAAATATTTGCACTTTTTAAAGTTTCTGCAAAACTGCCATTGATGTAAGAAATGAAGAATTTTAATCTTCTTAGTAAGCTTTTTGATCATTATTTGATTAGCTGTTAAAATCAGTATATTGCACATTTCTAATGAAATGGCAACTCTTTTCTGTTTCTTTGCTTACTTCTGTCTATCACGTGTCTGGCATGAGTCGGGTTTAACTCCTGCCAAAGAGTCTCTGCTGATGAACGACATTTGTACTGTTGTTTAGTCCAAACCCCCCTAAAGCATTTAGACTGATTATAGACTTCAGGGCCAAGAAATACTGATATACAATCAGAATGAGAGAGAGAAGGGGACAAAGTTTTGTTGCTTGTGCTTTGGAGATGTTAAAAAAAGCTTTTCTAGCCTCATAACTTTGGTGGCCGAAATGCAGTGAAAGTGGGAAATGTTTATATCTCATTTTTGGATGAGATGGAACAGATGAAGACTGACTGGACTTCCCATGGCAGAGACATTTCTGGAGACGATGCATCAGATGTCTGGGATAATATGGAAGCTGTGGTTGGCAGCCTCTAACACAGGTTCCTGTTTCTTCTGGAAAGAGCATTAAAAATAAAATGCATGGCCTTGAAACTTACACTATCTGGAATAGCAAATTCCCATGCCGTGTTTCAGAAAGAAGCATATTTTTAAAAAACCACATAGCTGTAGATATCATACTGTAATGCTGATGTCCTACAGAATCCTGTACTTTAGTTGTATCACAGCATACACTTGTAATTGATCCCTTACGGTGCCTTCTGGGCACCTGCCCAAGTCAGGCTCTCATGGGACAAAAGCACCCACCCCAAGGCTGGAAAAACTTAACGTAGTTCTCCTTTCCCTGGCTTTCCACGTGCTCTGTGCCTCTTCTGCTTGTGGGCCTTGAGATGCCTTAAAAGAAAACAGTCTAATAGGCACGGCTGTCCCTGGATGGGGCCACCAAGGGTCTGAGGCTACCTATCAGTCAGGGAAGATTGCCAGGGCACTTGCTGGGAGGTGATTTTGGGGATGCCTGAAAGGCTCATATTTTGTGATCTCCGTCTGCCTAGCTTTTGAATTGATCATGGTTAGAGATTGCCCTTACCCTGGGAGTGGATAACTACTGAGGGAAGAGGACAGGTACCCGCCTCCGTTCCTGGGTCTCTGCAAGCAGCTGGTCACACCATGAACTTCTGGGGATTTGCCCAGATTGTGGGGGGCTGATACCTCAGTGGTTACGGTCTCTATGTCTGGAAGAGCTACAGCAGTAAATCCTAGTGATCAGACCTCTACTCCAAGGCAGGGGGAAGGGGAGAGTATACTTAACGACTCATTGCTTTTCCTCTTCAATGGGTATAAGCGGCACGACACTGGGTTTGGATTTTGTTCTGGACTTAGTAATTTCTTGGATAGGGACCTTTAAAAGCTCTGCTAATAATTTAATGTGCTGACTTGGGAGGCAGACTGTTTTGACAGGCCATTTTCATTTCTTACTACATCTGCTAACCAAGGGCAAGTGTTAATCAGCAGTGGAACGAAGGAGCCTTCTCAGCAGCCCAAACGTGGCACACGCCTTACCTAGTTAAGCTTCGCTGGCTCAATGACATTAATTTGCTCCTGACCTAATGCTCCCAGCGCTGCAGTTCAATATGTTTATTAATTCTAGGAACGAGCCTTCACATGAATTTTGTTGGTGCACTGAGACACAATGAGGTGAAGATATGTGGCTTCTATTCTGTTCTCCATATCTGTGCCATGAAACATAGTGTTTTCTGTGCCTGTATTATTTGTGAGCTTGTATTAGTGCTTAGCTTAAAGCCTATTGAAATGTCCTGGAAACAAAATAGTCTCATTAAACTTTGGGGTAGATTTTTAATTCTCGGTCCTGTTTTAAGACAGAGGCAATTTGAAGCAGCAAGGCTTGCCAAAGAACTAGGATTCCTGCGTCACGAGAAGTTTCACTAACCTGGATCAGATGCATAAAACAACTAGGAGAAATTTCCTAGTGGGTGACCACTCCTGGCATGAATCACCTTCTAACTGAGGACCGATGGGTTGGGCTACTGTTTTACATCTCAGGGAACCGAATACATTCCTCAGAAGAAGATGGCACAGGTTATTATGGAGGCAAGTGACAGGACTGAGGGGACTCATATTGCGATGCACCATCAGAAGTGCCACGTTTCAGTAGCAGAGAACTTTCTTTTAGCAAAGGGAGATATTACTTGATATTGATAAACAGGGAAAATATCTGCTTTCAAATAATGATTGTTAAATATGAATGAGTACTGATTTTTTTCATTATGAATAAATATCTATACTTAGACAAAGTACTCAATATGAGCTACTATGACATTAGTCTTATGAGCTAAAATTTGCTAACACTGGGTTCATAAGGAAGATATTGTTGCTTCAGTAGAAGCAAGATGAACTCCTCTGAGAAAAAATAAGCCGAGGTTTCTCACCTTAGCCTGACAGGGAGAAGAGTCTTTATAATGTTGTTCCATTAAAAAGAGAGTGACCTGTTCCAGGCTCTTAGGTTAAGTCCTTACCTCAATGAACCCTGCAATGGTTTAGGTCACCCAGCCCAAGGCACCTCACTGGTTTCCAGCAGTGAAGACAAAGAGGCATGCAGAGCCCTTCCTCACAAGCTGGCTTTGCTTCCTTAAACATAGAATTAATTTTCCACATTTGCCAGTTTCAGCCACGGTTATTTCCACATGCCAGGACAAACTTTTAAATCATGGCCTGTATTTCTGGGTTGCCTGAAATTCAGATCGAAGCTAAGTTTGCTTCACAGACTGCTGCCAACTGTCTGCTGGGCATTGACAATGGCTCGTGTTCATCCAGGGCCTGTCTGAAGTTTCGGACAGAGATTACCCTCAACGTCTAATGGAACCTGAGAAAGGTAATTAGTCTTTTTTTTGTAGCTCTGCTATCCTGTGTTACTTAACCTGGATTCTAGGCAGCTTCATGGCATGGAATGGGGAATGTAGGGAAAAGGGAAGAAAGTAAATAATTTGTCAGCTGGTCGTTGTGCCTCCTTTCACCTGGGGTTTGAACACAAGCAGGACAGAGCCCAAAGCCTCGCTAATGGCTGCAGGGCTCTGTGTGCCTGAAGGGAAGGGGGCTGCTGAGCCCGAGCCCTCTCCTTGCCCCAGGGACACATGGGGTTTGGGGGTCTCCCTGCCCAGCGAGGCCGCCTGCTTCCCGCAGGGCTCCAGCATTGGATGCTGCAGCAGACCGCGCACGCTGCAGCAGCTGAGAGCAAATCCCCGAGGCAGAGGGCTTCACTGCATCAAATATTAAAATGGATACCGCATTATGCCCTCCCTGCTTTACTCCTGTCTCGAATTTAACACCGAGGACGCCTCCTTCTCAGCCTCTTCCCTGCAACCTTGGAAGCAGCACTTGCACTGCAGAGACTGCAGTGCCCTCTGGTTTGAAGGAACCAGGGGATGTTGCTGAGGGCAGGGAGGTGACTCCTTGGGAAAGAAGGATTTGTGGGTCCGGCTGGGAGTGGTGGGAGAGGGGAAAAGGCATCCCATTGCTGATGGGGCTGCTCCAGAGCAGAAAAGCCCAGTGAGGACAGGCAGGTGCTGCAGAAAACATGAAGCCTCATGACAGGTTTGCAGCACATCCCTCTGAAGAGGAAGGCGCTCCTTTTTCCCTGGCAGCCACCCAGGTCCAAAGTGTAATAAATTCCCCAAATGGATTCTTTTTCTTTAAAAATAGAGCACTCTCCTCCCACAAGCTCCTTAAATAAATCCCTTGCCCCTGTTCTCTTCAGCTCAAGGTCACCTGGAAGTGCAGCTTTTTCACTGGTGCGTCGGTATTTCACCACATGAGGGAGGAGACCGGAGAGCCCGAGGGCTGTGACCACAGACGCGCTTGCTGTCTTTGCCCATCGCACGTCATATCTGGGCTAAGCCTGAGGCATTTCAGACAATAGTCTGGGTGCCAGTCACAGGGCTGCCTGCTTACAGGGGCTGAAATACATTTACAAAGCTCTCTTAAACCATTAACTGATTTAAGTAACATAAATATTCCTTTTTCTCCCTCAACAATGTCTTTTTTTTTTTTTTCACTTGCTTGAACAAGGGGCTTTTAATCACCCAGATGGGTTTAGGCTATATGTCCTCAAGATGTGCTCTTTAATGCATTAAGAGGGTAACTTCATTTAAATCTGTGGTCTTCAGTTTACCCTTGGGTTAAGTGTGAAGGCAGCAGCTGCACCACAAGATCTCTTACACTGCATGGATTTTCTGGTTTTTGTGTCATCGGGGTTTCATGAAAGAAGGAGTCATCTCCCTCTTTTTATACACTTATTAAGTCAGCACCGGGAAAGCAGTTCAGTCTTAAATATCTGACCTGAGCAATGTCGCTTACTGAGAACAAATTCTGTATCAGACACAGAATGGTTCCCATATTACTCTTAGGTCAAGAATGAAGACTCACTGGTTCTTCATCCAGGAGTTTAGATGACATAAAACACACAAGAAAACAATGATTGCTTTAGATTTAAACTGGATTACATTCAAGTGACGTTCATGCCCCATCCTGCTGACTTTACTTACAGGAGCAGTATCTATAAATATAGAGTAAAGCATGTCAATATTTTTGATTGGAACTTAATTTTACTGATAAGCTACTTCATTAGCAAGTATTGTTCTTGTCCTTCAAATATTCCCATTTCTAAAAATCCTCAAACATACATTTGCAGAAGGGACAGAAACTAAGGGAGAGCTCTCCAAAAATAAAACCTGCTGAAAAAATAAAGGGGTTTTGGCTGATAGTGGAGCATTTCTACCAAACCCTGAAAGGATGGCTCTCCACTGGGGAGTCTCAGAGGAGAGACACATTTACTGTTTCCTAAACAGCTCCAGCAGAACACTTGGGTGCACCATCTGCCTGAGACACCTCCCCTTGAACACTGACTGCCTGGCCACTTAAAAGTGTAGAAGCACCTTGTGGGGCAGTTTCCCTATTTTACAATGCCTGATCTCACAGGCTTCACGGTGTACCAACTCCTAACTCCCTGTTTGAGGACGTGGCCAGAAACCACCTACCACCACCGAAGGTGCCTTTTGGGAGGACGTCTGCTGCCATCCCTCTTATTCAGGCATTTCTTCTGTGCCAGAGACCGCACTGGGCCAGATGTGCTCAGTGTTACGAGCTGTGCACCCCCACCTCCGTCTCGTCACGGGCTTTGCCCCGTGGTCCTTGTCATGATGCAGCTTCATAAGCAACGGTGCCGCTTGCTCCCGGGCTGCTGGGGGCTGAGTCTGAGTGAGTCATCTCTGCCATGCTCTGGAGGCAGCACTGCTGATCGTCGCCCGTCCTTGGGACAAGCTCCGCTCTCATTTAGAGAGATGGAAAAGCACACTGTCTCAGCTGAAGCCCAGAAGTTCTCTGGATTTATGCTCAGGTGAATGAATGCAGAGGTGCCTAAATAAATTAGAGTCCTATGACGGTAGAGGTTGGAAGGAAAATGCTGGTTTTCCGATGTAAAACAAGGACCATGTTAATGTTTAGAAGAATCAGATTTGCTGTCACTATTCACCCACTGCAAGGCATATTTTATTCCTTCATTTTGGCATGGCTCTTTATAAAGCCTCTGGTCTTAAAGGCCCAAAGTCACCCCATGTAGCTCCCAGTGATGGCAGAAAAAAGGTTTAAGGATTTAAATGAAAAAAGAATTGGAGCTTTCCTTGCCAGGCAGTGAGGCAAAATCCTCCTGCCTTCAGCTGTGCAGCACACACTCTGCTCCCCAGCTTGAAATCTGGAGCTGTAGGATATTGACAGTAATGCTGTGGGAATATCCAAGCACAGTTCTGGGGAAATCCGCTATTCGTTGAATTCTGCAACTTGTTCGTGACCAGACTGTGATTACTCTCAGTGTCAGCTATTAATTTTTTTTTTTTGCTGAGTTTATTCTTGCCATCTCTTCTGGCGGCATGTGAACTGCTCTTGTCCCAGCTCACTGCTGTGGTTCATTGTCCAGCAGCTGAACGAGTGGGTTAATTTTGTTTTCAACACATGCTGTAGCTAAAGAAACCTCCTGGCTATGCTGTGAGTCCACCTTCACGTGCGATCCCCAACCTACGTAGCTCCAGGTGTGCTTTTGTGCCTTAGATGAACATAAGGCAGTCTATTTTCCTGCTTTTGTTTGGGGTTTTTTGAGTCCTGTTTTCTCCGGTAAAAACACTCCCGTGCCACCCCAGTGAACGTCCCCTCTTGCCATCAGCAGTAGTTGTACCTGCATACCTCAGAGATCTGTGCATTAAACATAAAGGGGTTTCATGGGAATCCCCATATACCTCTATGCTGCAAGGTAGTTAGCACGTCAGCTTCCCAGTAGCCAGGCTGCTGGGGCCAAGAATCAGTCAATTTTAGGTTATTAAATTCAATCTCATGTTGTATTGTTCAGCAGAGCTCTGTAAATCTCAGGTAACCCCATAGGACCCACCCAGCTCATGTCTTTCCCGCGTCTTTCCCACAAAGATTGTATCACAGCCTATTTCAATACATTCATCTCCCTCAACGAGAACATGAACTTCAGCAGGAAAAAAAGGGGGAGCTTTTGCAAAATCTTTTAAGTTCTGACCTTTCAGGACCATCATCTGCAGGTTGACGAGATTCAACCAATAACGATGCAACCACAAGACCCAGGCAAGGGGCAACATTCCCACAAGGAACCGGAAAACTTTCTACTCCCAAACACAGATTGGAAAGAAAATGTTAGAAACCAAACTAGACCACCTTACGTGCCACTGCAGGCCTTAATTCCTTCAGAAACATGTGCAAACTGAATAAAAAGAACTAGCTAAATAAAAATCCCCACACAGAGAGAAAGATTTTGATCCTCTGATAGAACAGTTTGAGCAGAAAGGATTTTGCAGCCTCTCTGTTAATCTGCCTATCACGTGGGTGAAAGCGATGCCCTTGAGGCACTATCTAGCCTGTTGTTGAATTGATTGGTCAACAAAAAAAGAAAGGAGAAAAAAAAAAAGGAATGGAAGTTGTGCTCTTGTATTAGTCCAGCTAAATCCTCGCCTGCAAGTCTGGGTAATCTGCAGTGGAGGACCGTGCTGGGGGTTTTTTCATTGGTCTGTGGAGGCTGAAATGGACTTCCGAGGAAAGATAGGTTTCTAAATCAGCCTCATGAGCCTGTAATAAATAATGAGGAGTTCTCATACCCTGTACCAGGGAAAGCCAGTGTGCGTCTGTGCCCTTGGCCTCTTCGAATTTATTTTACTGATTCCTGGGAAACGAGTATCAGCCAGGAATTAGTTGTAGGTGTGAATCAGAAAGCAGCAGTGGCCTTTGAAAATGAGTGAATAAGTTTTGCATATCCGTGGGGTACTATTACGCATTCCTGTGGCTAATATAATTTGTTACTTAGCCTAGAAATGTCAGATGCTTTCAATATTTGACTTGTACAACTGTAAGTGCATTGTAAGTATACATTTTAAACAGTCATTCCCAGTTTATCAGTGTTGGTATAAATATTCACCAGCAATGAACAGTGGATATGACACTGGGATCTTCCCATTTTATCTCCCAGTCCTGCCCGGTGAGGGGAGCAGCCAGATCCTCTCCCTTTTCTGAACAGCATCTGCAAAACCACAGGTTTTTGGGAGTGGGTCTGGGCTGGTCGTGGGTCCAGTTTCACTTCAGGGACAGAAGCTCTATAATGGCAGCAAATTTTTGTGTCCTTGTGACTTCATAAATGAGCCTTGAAATAATCAAATGTAGATCTGTAAAAGACTTACTGGTATAAAATCGGGTTCCCAGGCCTTTTTGCCATATAAACTGCATTTTAAAAAGATAGTCCACTGTGCCAGCTGCATTTTACGTACTCATGTCATGTGTATTATAAATATATATATATAAATAGAGAATGAGGGTAGTTAAAAAACAAGAAGGGATCCTTCTTTTTATAATAGGGCTGTAGATTTTTCTTTTTCTTTCTTGAAGGGAAGTAGGCTTTTCAAAGCTCATGAACTTTCTTCAGCTTTAACTTCTACTTCCACAGTTTTAGTTCCCAGTGGAGACTATGGCACTTTGTGCCACAGTAGAGGAGAGGAGCAGGGGATAGAGAGAGGCTGTCGTGGGTGTGCAGAAAGTGAGCCCTGAGCCACGAGCATGGCTGTCAGTCTGCAAACCAGAAAACATCCTTGGGGGTAACTCAAAACACCCTCGGAAAGGTCAACCTCCTTTATTTTTTCTTTGATTTGTCCATTATTAAAGCTCCATTGCCCTAGTGAAAATCCATCAACAGTACCGGAGAGGTGCACATGGTCTCCTGAACTCCTTTCAGACATATTTTGGATAGCAGTTCTTTCAGGCTTTGACTCAGGCCCATAAACTCTTGTGCCTTTTCTATTTCACGTATGGCGTTGCATTTCCACCTAACGGTGCCCTCACTACAAATGCCTGCATGCACAGGGGAAAAACCTCAAGTTGGCAAGCTCCCGTCCTTCTTGCTACCTGCTTCAAACGCTGTATGATATAATGAACAGTAAGGATGGACAGACAGAGAGATTGATACATGGATAATGAAAATGTTTCTTTAAAGATAAGGCCCTGTCTCTTTAATTTGAAAAAGAAAAGCATGTGAATAATCAGTGATAACCAAGACTCTCAGAGACAATGAGATCTTTCCTTTAACGTCTTTGCTATGCCTCATAGCTGAAAAAAATCGCCCTTCTTTGGTTAAAATCCCCTTCTACAAATAACATCATCATCCCGGTTTCATAATGCTTATATTTTGTCAGCTGCTGACTTGACTCTGGCGACTTAGTCAAGGAAGATTTCTGCTAAAAATATATCGGTCCATTGGTTGAAACATGGCCACACTTTCACCACCAGGTAGAATGAAAGGAAAAGATGAATGTTTTTAACATAATGAATTGCTTTGTTTACCTTAAGTACAAGTCAGTACAGGAAAGTTGTCTATTTATATCCTTAATACCCTCATGATCTCAGTATATAGAATTTTACTCCCCTATTAAAATGTTTATATGTAGCAATAATTGCATTAATTGTCTTTCATTCGTATTTGTTAAACTTAAGGTCACAGCTGCATAAGCCACAGTCTACACTACCAACTCTTGCTAGAAGATGGTGTCCTTTAGCATCACACATTTGCCTCAGTGCCCACACAAATGCACCAAAAACCACTGAAACTTACCCACAAAAGCCCCAGTGAAGCCACAGCCCTTTGGCCCAGCAGCCAGGCGCGTGCATGCTCCTCTGGCAAAGCAATATGGCATTGACAATGGTGCTGAGAGAGTAAAAAGAGCATAAAACTAAGACCGAACATTGAGGAGTGGGGCTTGGGCAGCACTCAATTCAACAAATACACAGTAATCAAGCCCTGTTCAGTGCAGGAAAAGTAAGTCCTTACTGGTGTAATACAGCTCAGGGGCCGGGGTCAGCGTGAGCCCCGTACAGCAAAGAAATCTCACAAATATACACCATGCAGAAAGAAATGAAATATTGTCTGCCTGAATCTGCTGATAGCTGTAACAAAGACCATCAGGGGAACACCTTATTCCCCTCTATGGCTTTGAAATCAAAACTATGACAACACTGATGCTGGTGGTATTAGCTGTGTCGCTGCCAATCTTTTAAACTAAAATATTCAGTTATTGTTCTTTCACCACAAAATCTTTTGCCATATTTTCCCCTCTATCAAAATCGTCAGCCATTCCACACTAAGCCTGTAAAAGCACTAGTTACACTGACAGCTCACCCAGTCCTAAAAAGCATTAGGATTAGTAAAGAAGAGAGAGAGTCAAATTAACCATTTTTATCATACAAATGAAGAATTCTGTGGCTGTTTTAATGACTGAGTTATTCACTGTTCCGTTCAATTAATTAAAAAAAAAAATCACTTTTAAGTTAAATAAAATTACCACAAAATTTCCCCCTAACTTGCAGACTTCTGCAAAATACAGCAGGAATTAGCTCTACTTTGTGACAGAGGCCAATGCAAATGTGCCCTCTTTCCTTCCTGTGCGACCTGTGAGTTTCCCTTCGATCATCAGCCTTCTTCAGCTGTCTGTCTGCTCTCTTGGGTCGTTTTGAATTTTCTGCCGTTGAGTTGGTCTGCATACAATACAAGTGTGTGCAACTTTTCTGAGATCGCAGCGTTTTGCACTGACTTTCAAAGGCAGAAAAGACTTAGACAGTGTTGAGGCAATGAGGAGCGAGACCGTTTGAACAACCACTCACGTCGAATGCTCTCTTGCAGAAACTCAATTCACTTTCTCTGTTGCCAAAGGGTCTGCTCCTCTCGATTTATGAAGGTACAGAGAGAGACCCCTCACCCATGAACGCAAACCCACCGCAGCCGGTTGGTTGCCACCATGCTGATGTGTAAGACATCCCCACTGGCAGGACTCAGAGCAAAAGAATGAGCAGACAGGGCTGTTACTGCAATTTTCTCACGCCGCATTACCTGGTGTGTAGCGGAAGCGCTCCTGACCCACAGCCACTAACTGCAGCACCAGGGGGTAAGCTAAGAGGCACAGACACAGTTCATCTTCCGCATTACAGGTTGAATCCAATTGATCCAACCTCTGTGGGAGAGATGTGAGTGAACAGGCTGCTGCTCGCTACCCACTGACTTCCCAGCCAGTGACCGACCCCTTTCCTGAAGCCCACTGAAAGGAGGTGTCTCATACCACCTGCAAAACCTCTGTACTTCACAATCCTTGTCTGTAAGAACTCTTGAACAGCGAGGAAAAGGAGCAATAATGCTTTGGTGCAGACAGGCACTGAACATCTTTGGTGCTGCAAGCCAAGGGTGGATGCAGGTCCCGCTTGGTTTCCCGAGAAACCTGTGCCTGCCTTTGCTCCACACTGGTTTCCTCATCACCGCCCTCAGCCCAAAAGACCGTTTGGGTTTGGGACGCTCAGCAGAGGTGACATTTAACTTAGACCAGGAGGCGTGAAAGAGGCTTGGATGTGTATATGAAGGCAGAGGGCTGGAGCAGGAGCTTTGGGCACTCTTGAGAAGACTGTGCAGAGGGAACAGTTTCTACAAACAGAGGAACAGCAAAGACTTGCAGGAGCTTTCCAGTACTTGAAGGGGGCCTACAACAAAGCTGAAGAGGGACTTTTTACATGGGCATGTAGTGACAGGAAGAGGAGTAATGGTTTCAAACTGGAAGAAAGTAGATGTAAATTGGATATCAGGAAGCAATTCTTTGCTGTGAGGGGGGTGATCCCCTGGCCCAGGTTGCCCAGAGAAGCTGTGGCTGCCCCATCCCTGGAGGGGTTCAAGGCCAGGTTGGACGGGGCTTGGAGCAGCCTGGGCTGGTGGGAGGTGTCCCTGCCCAGGGCAGGGGGATTGGAACTAGATGATCTTTGAGGTCCCTTCCAACCTGAACCGTTCTGTGATTCTGTGAACAGGCCTCATGCAGCCTAGTGGGAACTCCTTTTATGCTCACCAGGAAAATCTGCCATGCAGTTTGCTTATTCCTTCCCATCTTCTGAATCCCTCAATAAATGTCTCGCAATAATTCCGTTTTATTTTATTGTCCCTCTATCTATCTATCAATCCATCTATTTACCTAAGAGAAACAGAGGGGGGCAGGTAGAGCCCCAAGAACATCTGGCACAAAAGCCTTTGAGATGCCAAGCACTCCTATGTCTGCACACAAACCCACACGCCCACGCTCTGCCGTTCCCCCTCCGCACACCACCAGTGTCTACAGCACATTGTTGGCTGGTAGCTCCACCTGCAAGCTTGACCCCACTAATGGCAGCGGTGAAACTTCCTCCAACTTGACATGGGGCGTGACTTTCACCCCTTGCTTCTAAAATCAGCCTTTAATCAGATTTAGTAGCTTAAAGAAACCCAGGTTGGAATACAATCAAAGAGAAGAGAGGCTGACTGCTTCCCAGTGCTGCAGTGGCGGTGAGTGAGTATTTTGAGGAAGACCTGAACGAATTCAGGGTGTGAGTTTCACTGAAAATCGTGACACAGTCAGAAATCTCATCCTCCAGCTGAGCAGATGCCTTTTGTTTTTCTCCCAGGTTCTGGATACAGAACGTAAATAGCTTTATCATGAGTCAAGACATTTTCTTTAATCCTCTCTATTAATACCTGGATTTCTTGTCCTGAGCCACCAAGATCCTGCTATGCAAATGGCAAGTGAGGTTGTAGGATATTTTCGAGTAGGTGTCTCCTGGAGGGATGGGGAAGCACTGAGCCCTTCGAGCAAAGCCTATATCCTCATTTAAAATACCCTGTGAAATGCCAGCCACCGTTTTCCACAGAAGGCTAAGTCAAACTGGAACCAACATAACCAACAGCTGCTAGGATGATCAGGGCAACAGTCCATCTACCAAGAAAGAACAAACAGAATCTGATCTTTCATGTCAAAAGAAATGCTGAAAAAGGTTATGACTGCTGTTTATATACCTCATAAAGAGAGAGAAGGAGAGCGCAGGGAAGGAGAGAAACTATTTAAGCCACGAGACAAGGCTGGCACGGGAACAAGCTCCTATTTTCTGGCTGTGAATTAATTTGTGTTAGAAGTGAAATGTTCTCTGGATACTGGAGAAGTGAGGGTCTGGTCTCAGAACTAGTGGGAACACAATAAACTTCAGGAATCATAGGACACTGCTTCCTAAATTTTAAATGAAGCTGTACAAGGCAGCTACCTGTGATAGCAGGGAATTAGACTCACAGCAGCTTGCGCAGTCCAGGTGTCTGTTCCGTGTCCTCTGTGCTGCCAGTAGCTCCTTCCAGACAAGGTGCTCACTCCTGGTATGAGGGCTTCGTTCTTCAGCCTGCACCGCTCTGGCTGGTTGCTCTCCCACACAGAAAAAAACCCAAACATTTTTGCCTGCAGTATTTTTCTACTGCTGTCGGAAAGAAAAAAAAAAAAAAGAAAAAACGAAAAATGTGTGGGTACATAGCTGTAGAAATGACTGCAAAGATATAAGTCATTGGAAGGTTTATTTTCCAAAGCAGTTTTGTTAGCAATAAAATGGATAGAAAGTCAAGTTGTTATTACTCTGAAGTGAAATTGGTACAAAATGGCTGCTCTGTGCTTTTTTTTTTTTCGGTGCAGGAGCCAGCTAAAGCAACACACACACGTTGGAGCCTCATAAAACAGCAATGTTGTCTGACAACTGACAGGACAACAACGACTTGCTTTGTACTGGGATGGGGTGGCTCCAGGCATTTTCTTTTACGGCTGCCTGTTCTTCTCCGAGATCTCAACGGCAACTTTTCCCACCTGCCGTTGCCCCTGGCTGCAGCGCCCGGGGGAAGCGTGGGATGTATTGCTCATAACCTCCCGATTTGCAGAAACCGGAGGCACGGAGCGGTTGTGTCAACACAACTCGTCCGCTGCACTGCAACTGTGTGTACACACAATCACGCTCATTTACCCACTAATGACCAGGGGGGTGGCCAGAGGTAGAGGTGCCCATCTTCACAAGAAGTAGTAGTTCCCCTGGTAGCACACTTACGTTGTGGAATTGCATTCACACTAAGAAATTATTTTATTCAGCTTTTCTTTGGTCATTATAGCAACACAAACCCACAGGAAAACTACTTTCTAATGCATGCAGCAAATAGTCAGGAGTCGTAATTTTGTTTAATTATACTTCAACAGCTTCATTTTGGCCTCTGACTGGAGAGTTCTCGTTCCAGCTAGATATGGGTTCTGGCACAGAGATGCAGCGTGAGAATACATCATGCTCACTAGTATTTATCCAAAAGCCCCCACTGTCCTGCACCACATATGTCCCCAAACCGATACCAGTCCATGCCCTGAAACACCTGCAACTTAAGCAGGAAACAAAAAACCTGGACAAGATAGGAAGGGAAATAAGAATTTTATCTGTATTGTGTAGATGGGAGACAGATTCAGTTGTTAAACACGGACAAACAGTCCCATCAGAGGGTATCCAAGACATCTGCACAACGCCGACAGATACAGCCAGCAGCAGGAAACCAAATACCTACAGCATCTCACGTAGCTCTAGAGACCTATCTTCAGGCAATGCAAGCAAGCCCAGAGAGTAAAACAAGTTGTCTAAGGCGATGCAGGAAGACAGTGACAAACTAGGAATTGCCTGCTTCTCCCGAATTCAGATTTGCAAGGTCTCAGCGCCTGCCTTTTCCAACATCGCTTCCTGACAAGTATTACAATTTACTGAATATCAAGCGAAAACCAGGGCAAAATCGGTTATCTGTGTACTCCACCAGCCCGGGCTGTGCAGCTGGGCCCAAAGGCTTGCAAGCAGCATGCTGTGGGACAGCAACAGAAGAGGGATGAGGTGTCTGAGCCACAGGTCAGCGTTAACATGCCCTATGGAAACGCAGAGTCAGCTTTTTGGCTTGATCAGTAACACCAACATAACAAAGGTGTTTCTTCGGAAATGAGAACTTTGCTGAAAATCTTGTGAATAAATTACATCCAGGCAAGAGGCTGTGCTGAGTTGATGATAAAAAGCAGATGTTCCTCAAGATTTATTTCTGAGATATTTAAAATTTAAATCTAAATAGCAAATTCGAGTAATTTTTCATTGCTACATTTTATGCAATAGCATAAAATCTTTAAATAGGATTTTTCATTACAAAATTAGCTGATTTGTTCTCCAAGTGCTTTCAGATCAATTAAAATACAATAAGAGCAAAAGCAGGAAATGCTTTGGTTATAGATGGATTTAATTGTGGCGAGCTCTGGGTGAAACGGAGATGACAGAAGTCGAAGCCCAGAAGAGTTAGAGCTTGTGAGGGCCATTGCTGAGAGCCCACGACCTGTAAAAGCTATGCTCCCAACTCCCTTAAATAATTTCTCAGCAGCTGTTGTTTGTCACACTGACTGTGGGCAGCACACACACGCCGTTCTTGGCTTTCTGTTGGGATTTGCCTTTGAACACTACATCCTCAGCTTCAGGGGGAGCCTGCTGGCGTCAGCAATACACACAGGTATTGGTATCTAAGCATCCTTTTGCAGCAGGTTCTCACTTTTGATACCATTTCATTCCCTACTGATGTTCGTTGGCAGTTTCTGGTCTAGACTGTGCTTTGGGGTTAATTGCAACGCATTTCTGATAAGGCAGCCGCAAAAAGCCCATCTAGGGAAGGCTGGTGTAGGTGGTGAAGGACATGGCCAATGTACGGGGCAGCTGAGCTCTAGATAGCTCCCTGCAAACCAACATCCAGCTTCAAATGGCTCAACATCCATCCTGAGAAGCTTGATCCAAAGTGTCTCTTTGGGTTTTCCGTGGCTCTGCTAATGCCACACCGCTGCGGTAATGCTCTTTCAATCCTACAAGAAAGAAGCATAAAGTGTGGTATTGACCAACTCGGACTTTTTTAGTAGAATACGCCAATGCAGTCATCCTCTGGCTACAAATATCCTCGGGAAGAATAGATGTGTCCTTTAATAACAGGGAGAGTGCTTAAAAAAGAACACTTTATTGCAGCGTTGCCTTCACCACAGTAAATTGCAGCATTTTCATTTTCCTGTATTTATTGCATTGAAGTGTTTATATCACTGTGAAGCAAATATTTGCTTCCAAAGGTCACTCATTGTATCTCTCTTCCTCTGGGGATATATGTAGGTCTCTCTTAGACTTCAGTATAACTCCATAAGGATATATAATGTTCTCACTATGAGATTCTTTATTGCATCTGAATGCTACTAAAATAGCAGATGCGGAATTCAAAGTATAATGGGCATTGTGTTTCCATGAGCCAGTCTCTCGCTGTATTTTTCTTTAACCCTCACTCTGTTTTTGTGCTACTGCATGAGCATCGGCGTAATGCGTAAGACTGGCTCACAGGGAATTTGATGGAAGTCACCCAAGTCCCTGAAGTGACTTGCGGTCTCTAGAAGACACAGAACACGGCTTGGCACATGAGCTACACAGTATTTTGTAACAACATTTGGACTTTTATCTTCTTTTAAGAGAGCATTGTGTGCATCTTTTTTGTGTGAACCCAGAGGATTTTCATTTCCTTTACTGAAATGGAAAAACCAAGGTCCTTGTGAAATTTTGAGCTTGCATTTGTTTATACAATTATTGCAAGTATAAACAGAAATTGCCTGAGTGTGTGCAAGTGGCTGGAACTTCTGCAGCAACTTTTTTTTTTTTTAATCAAGGTTTTAGATCTAAAGAGATTAACATATTACATCACAACCATGGTTTTCTGATCTGTCATCTCCACAGGGACTGTAGACAAAATAAAATGTAGTTTGTGTTGAAAGTACAAGAGTACATTTTGGAGAGGTTATTTCCAGTCGTATTGGGGGTTCCTATGGCAATTACAGGATTTTGATACTTGGTTCAGATCAGCTTGAATGAGAACAGAATGCAAAATACCAGCCATTTTCAAAAATAAAAATTCCACAAGGAATTTATTCCCCCAAGTCCTCAATAGTATCTGTGGTCTGTTTCTGTTTTACTCAAATAGCAGCAGGTTTCAAAGGCATCAAAGGCAGTCTTTATGCTTTTGAAAGTCCATCTGGTAATTAGTGTGAGCAAATCTATTGTGGTTTGCCTTTTCTTGGCCATTCCCACAATCATTCAGTTTCAATGTTTTAACACATCCAGAGGACTATATATAGGTGTTCCTAAGAGACACCACAGAAGAAAAACTGTTCATTTGTACTCTAGAGAAAGAATTCCCTTTAAAACATATAAATCTGCTTTCTGCAGGATTTTATTGGTAACAGGGTCTGTTGGCGGAAATTCATGACTCTGGAATGAATATTCAGCCTAAATGGGGCTTTTCAAGGAAAATACTATCTCTAATCTGTCCTATTCCACATTTTGAACTGCAAAACCTGCAAAAAATTTAAACCCATTCCCAGCCACCTGCAAAACATGGACAGTTTATCATACTGTGTGCAAATGAGTAACCTTTATTGATTCTTGAGCACGGTTTTCTATTAAATAAAGTTGAATCAGCACTGCTGCAGGGCGCTTTTGTTTATGACTAAAACTTGATATAAAATGACTTGTCTGGAAGAATGCTTTTTGCTATTCCTCAGTCCATTCTAAGTGCTTTACAAATACCAAACAATCTCAATAAACCTGTCAAGTTCGATCACTTGCTACAAAACATCTCTCTGGTTACAACCTCTGACATTGTTTTTTTAGCTTGATGCAAAAAGGATGCATCTGTCACTAAGATGCCAACTGATGGGTCTAACTCACCAAGAAGGATAACTCTAAAGAGAAATCACAAAGTTTCTCCACTTTGTTTCTTTTTTTTTTTTTGTACCGCCCAACACAATTGCTGGCTCAGGATCAAAAATTATTAAGTAAAAGATCAAAAGTCAGCCTGGAATATCCTTGAGGGTTGAATTTTCTGTGGGATTTTTATTACCTGCAGTGACTGACAGACAGATTGTTCCTGTTTGTTGTTGTCAGTAGAAGTGCTCATCTCACCTTCACTCGCTTCAGGCCTGGATACGCTCAGAGACTGAACCCAACCCCCTGTTAGCGTCCCACCCTCTCACTGATGCACCACCTCCCATTACAGCTAGTAAAAAACTACCAGATAGACACAGCGCGGAACCAGCTCCCTGCCCCTCACAGCTACATGTACGTACCAATTAGATCAGTTCTAAAGTCAGGTTTAAATTGTCCTGATTTTTGCTAAAGCTCAGTACTCTTATTTTGCCAGCACAAGTGTAGCGAGTGATCCAGGCAGAGGAGAATATTTTAACTAAATACTCTAAACTAGGTCTACAAACTTAATCCTGGTATTCTGTCGCAGAGGCTGTGCCAGAAATATTTAAATGCTGAGGTTTGCCTCAATCTGGGAAAAAACACAGTTTGTGAAGCAGTGACCAGTGCTAGAGCCAGCCTGTGCCAAGTGGGACAGGAGTTTGGAGAGCGGTTCTTTACTGAAATAACTTATTTTTATCCCAGCTGAGCACCACGCTCCATTTGCTGATCAGGAGCTGCGTGATGTGCCCCGAAAGGCAATGCTAGTGCAGCAGCAGGGTGGGAAGGTTGGGGTGGCCTTGTGAGCGTCCCCACACTTTCCCATGCCCTTCAGGAGGAGACTGATTCCTGGTTCATCTTTTCCTCCTAATCCTCAGAGCGTGCCATTTTTTTGTAAAGCCTGTTTACTGCTGTTTGTCAGCATCCTTGAAGTGCCTGATACCAGTCTGAATATTAGCCATGAAATTAAGCTCCCTGTTTGCATCAGCCAGGGCTACAGATGAGCTCAGTCCTTTATACCACTGTGACCATGCGGCTGGCAGAACCGGGTGAGTTTCTTCTCCAGCGTACATTTGGGCTCCTAAATGTTGTGTGACCCATCAAAAAGCGTCAGTCTCCCTCTGACAAGGATGTGGCGATGTGCTCAGCAATGAAAGCGAGATGCTGTATCAGTAGCTGCAGGGCTGGCTCTTCGAGATGGATTTCTTCCTGCTGCGGCTTCAAAGAGGAAAAGCAACTACGAGTGAGGGCACAGCTAACACAAAAGCATGAAGGTCACATATTCCCTCTTAGATAAGAAAACCGGCAAATCCGTTGTTGAAGCTGCAGAGGAAATGCAAGGGGCTGTCTACTTTCCTTATCCATTTCTAAGCAAACAGGGTGTGATCCAGGGAATCTCCCTGCCCCGCAGCTGCACCTGTTCAGCCCATACTCCCCTGGTCCTGACGGTGAGTGCTGTCAAAGGGAGGAATGGATTCATCTCCAATACATAATAACTTCCATTTAAACAGAGTTATTATTGTTAAAATTTTAGAGCCCAGCTCTGCCCTGACTTATCTTGTTTCATAAAGGCAGCATGTATCGCAAAGACAGGACAGAAAATAGCCCCTGGGATTTTGCCTTCTTAGAGCAGCTTTGCTGAAATGGGCTGCTTTTGTCCTCTTTCTGTAATTGAAGATGATGGCATGTGCTTTATGGCTGTTTATTTGCAGTCCTGCACAACTTCCCCACCTCCTCTGCACCTGGGATTAGGTTTTCCTGCAGCGAACAAATCTAACATTCAGTGAGCGGTAATTTGTGATGTGCCTTGCTTTGAATCAAGCAAAGAAATAAGCCAGTGTTGTTGTTATAAAGACCTGACAGATGGTAGGAGGACCCGCCTTTCTTAATCAAGTCATGCTCAGCAATCAGAGCTCGAATTTGTAACAAAAAAGAAACCCTACCCAAATGAGGATTAGCGGGCTACATCCTGATCTCTGGTTAGGATGAGCTCAGTGGCGTCGTTCTGTATTGAGAGGGATAAGTTCAGGATCTGACCCACTTTGGGTAGAAGTTGAAAATAGCAGTGAGGTCTTTTAGTCACTTGCCCCGAAAAGAAGGATTCTCCCAGAAAGACAACTTCACCCAATCTACCTGTAAATATTATTTCAGAGTCTGAACTAGAGGATGGTGGACGAGTCATTAGCTGATAAAAATCTGCAAAGTTTTATCATCTTTAATTTCATTGCAGATGTGTTACCTCAGTGTCTGGCCCTCCAAGCGATGCAGCTGAAATACAGGACATGAGGGGCATAGACTTAACCTTGAGCTCCTTCATGTTAAGACTTCTAATTTTAGGGAAGAATGAATGGGTTTCTGGTAGCAAATAACAGCTCCTGAATCTCCAGCTTTGATACGGGTAGCATTTGAAAGGTTAAGATAAAAAGAAGGATTTTCCTCAAAGAACACGACAAGGATACCTTGTTCTTTGAAAGTGATTAATAATACAGGAATAAAGCACCACCTTGAAAAATCCTGTGTGCTCTCTACTGCATAGGAATTGCTATCCACAACAAAGGAGTTTGGGTGAGGGCACTCATGTAATAAAAGCACTTTTGTGGGACTGACATTTAAGCGCAATTCGGTGAGTCAAGGAGCGTAACCACACTGTTTCTTTCCCTTTTCACTGTCTTCCAGGCTCACGAGCAGCTGAGCACAAATCCCGGATCTGCAGCTCCCACAAACACACCCACAGCTAAAATGGCGGAAGACGCTGATATGCGCAATGAGTTGGAAGAAATGCAGCGGCGTGCCGACCAGCTTGCTGATGAAGTGAGACCGATAGCTACACTGGAAACTTGGGGTTGGGGTTGGCATTTTTAGACACTTCCAGAAATAGAAGCTGATCCAGCAAAGGATTTCTAGGCCTGATTCTGTTTTCTGTCAGCTTTACACTGAAAGCAGATTTGGAAAAGAAATGAGCCGGGGTAAAATTGAATGTCATGTTTAGTCTAGATTAAGGCATTTATTGATGATAAGTTTGATTTAGGTATTAGAGTCTGCATCAATTTGACTGGCCTCGGAGCAAAAAGCAGCAATTTAATATTTTCTGAGGGTTCCTTCAATTTGCCAAACCTACTAAATGTTAAAAGTCACCAATTAGGTCTCTGAAAAGTCTTAGCTGAAGACCACAGACTTTATTTTTAAAGTGGAACATCAGCTGTTCCCAGCACTACGCGCGAGCAAGGGCAGCACGAGCCTTAGAGACTGCAGCTGCCTGGAGATGCGGTGGCAACGGCTGCATTAGCGAGCCCCAACAGAGAGCTGAAGACGAAGAGATCACCAGTACCCTGCCGGTGGCCTGATTTTGAGGGCAGGCAAAGAGCGTAGGAAAAACATACTGTCAGCATGAGCCTGCACGTTAGCGTTGGAAACTGTACCTCGCCAAATCTAAGTGTTTTTTTCCTCTGGTTTTTTTTTTCAGTCCCTTGAGAGCACCCGTCGGATGCTGCAGCTTGTTGAAGAGGTAAGGACCAGCATTTTACTTGCACTACTGCTGTGGGCGAAAGCGATGGAGAGTCTGACACGGGAAGTGTGGTTTTTTAACCTCACATTGCTGGGGCACGGCTTTATGTGCCGCTCCGTCCCTCCTTATCCTTACCTTATCACTCAATACAGTGCCCTAGTTGCCAAGTGTCACACTGCAGACCAGCTGCTGAGGCACAGTTTTGCCCAAACCTGAGTAGCCGTTGAGACGGGCTGCTCGAGATAAACCAAGGAAACAGCCTCTGAAGGTGACCCGAGTCAGGGACAAGTGGCTGAGTTTGCGGCAGAGCTCACGGCACCTCGTGCTGGCACCACTCTGACGTCCTTGCCGTAACGCTGCAAGTGGGGAAGGTGAGAAAGGCCCTCAGTCTGTTTGCCCTGTTGTCTCTAAATACCTCCCTCTCCATAAACACTTGCAGCTATTTATAGGGCATTGGTCACCGCAGCATTTAAATGCCACTTCTTTATATATCTCCAAAACATTCATTAGGATTTGCAGGCTCACAAAATGTCCTAGATTGACTCCCAGAAGGGAAAAAACAATTCAGTCAGGCTTCATTTCACCCTTTTCTTAACAAAGGGGTTTAAAAGTTGGAAATTCCCAAACTCACTTTCATTCAGAGTGTTCAGCTATCAGGTGGTGGAAAACTTTGCTCCCGCCTGACAGGATGTATTATTTTCAGACACCATGCGAGCTTTGGCTCCGGAGCTGGTGACATTTTTAATCAGGGTCATCAGCACTGACAGTCCCAGTACTCCTGACAAGCAGAGGAGTCTCCAGCAGAGACAATGGGAAGAAAATTACATCAGGTCCCACGTTCGGGAACAAGCACAAGCCCAGCCGTAGGCTTCATGGCCTTGAAATCAATCACGACTGTGGAGATCAATGGAGTCCAGTGGAGACAAAATTAAATTTCCGTGTACAGATAGACAGACAGATGGGTCATTGAGCATAGTCAGCATCGCTTCTCCTCCACAAACACTTCAGATCTGGGCCCCTTGCAGCCCATACATGCTCTTGTCTCACAAGCAATCTGTCCCTTTTTGCTGCTCAATTCCCTGGACATGCCATTTCTAACCATCACTTTATGTCAACTCTATGCTGGATGCAGCTCCTGCTGAAATCAATTCAAGGACGTGGAAGAAAGTCTCAAATGGGTACCTCCACAAACACAAGGCAGGAGAGCCTGATGCCCTGAAATGCCTGTGATCTAAAAAGGCAAGGCAGATGATGAGTGGGAAGAAAGAGAGGCGCAGGAAAGGAAAGTGATTTGCTCAGGGCCAAGCCATCAGTAAATATCAGCCCCGTCTCTCCTGAGCCGTATTTGTGTGACCTATGCACTGCTTGAGTCTTCCTAACATATTGAACCAGCATATTGTGAATGCCACTGGAATCTCAGTACTAAATCACAGCAAATGGCAAAGTGGGAGGAGAACTGGGACTGCTGAATTTACCAATGAATTTATGTAGGACTCCAGCGCTTCTTGGAAGAGCTCGGCATCTCTCTGGACCTGGCTTTTATTCAGATGCTACAGTATCTTCCTGTCCAAATAGAGAAGTTTCTAAAACTAGCACTGAGTAGTCAAGGGAATTATTCTACTGTAGAGATGAGTATTATTTCCACTAATGCGACTACAAAAGACCTTTAAAATTCTTCTGTGGTATAAACAGTTGGTTGATTACACTGACCCCATTTCCTAGGTACTTTTAAAAGAATGCAACATTTAGGGCGTGAGAGATTTTATACTGAAAAGACAAATGGTGAGTGTCTTTGAAATCGAACTCGCGCTGCCCTGATTTAATAGACCCAAAAAATCCAATTAGACTCCCTCACTTAGCAGAACCTGTCTAGTGGGTAGAGATAGAAAATATTCTTTCGCAGTTAAAGAATGCTTTTTATTCTATTCTCTTGATACAGCAAATCTGTTATTCCTTACTCAGGAAAAGGATGCCTCCATGTTTAAGCATTATTACCGTATACATATGTATGGGTTCCTGTCATGGTTGGCTCCGCTCTGTTAGACACTGGGAAAATAGAGGATAAACAGACTGACTTGGCTCTGTTCTGGAGACAGGAGAGTGCTGTGCACCCAGGGAGGCCCTATAGCAGTACAATGCTGAAAGGTAGGTCATAGCTTGGGGGACAAAACTGATGTCCCCAAAGGCCCGTGCCCTCTAGACTAGGCTGAGTTTGGAGACTAAGCCCTGGTCCTGTTCCCAGGGAACATCAGCAAGGAAAACCCGCTCTGTTACTGCTTCTTATTTTTATAACCCAGCTTTGCAAGAAGCTGATTGTTTCAGTCCTAGCCTAACAAGGGAAGCAGGGAGAAGTGGTGGGTGGCTGTTGTAAAGTCACCACCGCTTTGCCCCAAGACAGCTACGTCCTGGGATGGCAGATTCCAAAAATCGGTTTGAGCTGTGGTGCCCAGCACACCCGCACAACACAGTTACATCTACACCGACCAGTGCTCATTCGAGCTACCCAGCTACTCAGTGCGATACATACCCATATTTTATGATGATTCTGCGCAATGGTTGGGCCAAAACATAAAATAAAAATGAACTCAGGCAGAAGAAGTGAGACTAAATACACAGTTTGCAGCTGACCTTCTTATTTTCTTGTTAAAGCTTTTTACCTCTGAGCCAACTTTATGAACTGCAGAATAACACATGCAAGGGGAAAAGCCGTGAGTCTACTACCACCTTCTAGTGGAACCAGCACGGCCTTTAAGGAAAATCAATCATTGCAGTGTG
The DNA here is from genome assembly GCA_013400135.1 of Rhinoptilus africanus. NCBI lineage: Eukaryota > Metazoa > Chordata > Aves > Charadriiformes > Glareolidae > Rhinoptilus > Rhinoptilus africanus. The sequence continues at coordinate 271,846 of VXBO01004774.1, forward strand.
GGGAAAAAAAAGATTGTTTCTAGCTATGATGCAGCAAGGGAAAAAATATCCACAAGATCAGTACTGCAGAAAGCCCAGCAAGAAAGCACTTAGCAACAGGTACAGATAAAAAGTCTGCTTTGTACATTTAAATCCAGACAGGACTATCTTCTCCTCTCATATGCTGGGGGGGTTAGAGTCAAGTTTACTAACATATCAAAGCTGAAATGGTAAGCTATAAATGTGTGATAACCTCACGATGCTGCTCTACACAGACACTAAACACACAGTATGCCATTTTATTAACTTCCTCCATTCTTGATTGGGAAGGGAGTTTCCCCGTGACATTTTTATCACAGTCAACTGTTCCTTAGTCGGAAGAATAAAAGAAAAAAATATTCTATTACTTTAGAATTTGGTCCAAAGCTTGCCGAAGCTAATTTGAAAAATCCCTTTGACATCATTATCTATTGGAACTGTTCTACTCAGAAATGTGTTTTAATCTGTGTAATTCCACAGAAATACATTTCTGTCGCAGAGGAAGTTGTTTCATCATTTGTCCCTATGCAGGATTAGACCCCTTTGTCTATGTGAACCAGCCGGGTAGCACTGGAGTCATCGCACTAGAGGAAAACCAGGCACACAAGATTTGAGTGGGGCTTCACAGATCCGTATCAGCCGAGGATCTGAACCACAGGGTGAATTAACAGGCTGAGAAGTAACACGGCTCCCTAATCAGACTCGAAGAGGCATTACAGAGTTAACAGGGTGACAGTGAACTCAGAGCAGGAGCTGAGGAAATGCATTACTATGGATAACTAAAAAATGTTTCTTTGACCACACTTTTGCCTTTAGGGTGTTGACACTTTAGTGTCTCTGGGAACTGCTAGCAGTGTCAGCCTGACCTGGCACATAATTGTCTGCATTAATTTATTCAAAACAAACTCTATAATCCATCCTGATTGCAGAAAAATTCTTCACTGAAGTGGAAGTTTATGTGCTTTTCACAGAACTGAGAGCATGTATCTGTTTCTCAGGGCCTTTCCTGAAATGCAGAGAAAGTAAGTTCTAGAATTTGGATTCTCTGTCTGAGACATCAATCCCTCATACTGTTATGGAAATCACCCCTCAAGCTAAACCAAAGTTGGAGTAGCTGCCTCCTGTAGCAGGCATGGATAGGACACAACACACTGTGTTCCTGGAGGGACTGATGGGCCCTATGAGAAGTCATGCCAATTCTCTCCCTAGTTTTATGCCCACCTTGGGAAATGAGGTGACATAACAGCAATAGTAAGAAATGATGCAGCGATGCATTTCCTCCTCCAAAGTGCTGGGCAAATCCCAGTGAACGTTTTGTTGCACAGCAGTCTCCATGGAAATCAAAGTCTAGGAGGACACGCCGGTCGACCTGCTCATTCCTAGAGTCAGGGCTGAGTATGTTTGAGGGCTGCGTGGGAAAGATTATTTGTTTTACCATCTGTGGTATACCTGCTTTATGGATAAATAGAGGAACTCCAGAGCTGTCAGTTTAAGGCCTCACCAAAAGAAATTCATGCTGTGCCATTTTCTTCTAAAGAACAAGAGCGTGAGATGTTTTCTGTACCATGGTAAAATCCGGCAATCCAAATTCTCCTCTCAAGTGCATCGGGAAGACAATTAACTCAGAAGTAACTCTGGAGAGAGAAGGCTGTTACAGACTTAGGAGCTGGATTAAAATGGCATGTCCTCCAGGAACTCTGTAAGGCCCTGTGAGAGATGCATTGTTTTCCTCTGATCTGAACTACCCTAAGCATCCCATTTTTTGAGAATCCTTATTTTGCCACAGACTAAACAGAGGATTGCCTGTGCAAGGGTTGGTGGCTCTTAAGAAATTCCTACATTGTATGGAAAGAAAGGCAGGCTCTAATCCTGGGGAAAGTGTACCATTAGCGCACATTTTCATAACAAGATGGACCTCACTAGTTCTTACCATTCACGGCTTCCCACGTAGGATCCCAGTGATGTTGGTGAGCACTGGATGTGGGTGGGAACTCCTCCTGAACCCTCAGGACCAGCCGAAGCAAAGCATGGTCACTGGGCCCCTGGTGTGACCACAGCTCTTCTGGGAGCCTGTTACCAAGGTTTTATGATCGGTTGTTGTAAAATGTATTCTTCTGGGCTGGCACTTTGCAAACACAGCTTTTGTCACCTCCTCTCTCTAAGCAACCAGTTTGAGTGTCTCTGCTGACAGGTGCTCCCGCTGAGACCAAGGGCAGTTTCCGTGACACTTTTAGCGCAGAAAACGCCAACATTGTCTGTGTTTGGGTACCAAACACACTTGTGTGGCGCATTTCTTCCTCTATATTCCTTTAAACGAAGAGGCTTTTAAAGAGATTTTATAGTTTCCAGAGATGCCTCAGTCTGCTGTCTCAGTGGGTCAGTTACTGAGCGTTTCTTTCCTGCTCAGACGTCCGGATGATGAGCACATTTCTAGAATAGTTCTGTCTTAGAGAGATGTTTGGTTTTGAGCTATCTAAAAGACAAGTCACAATGGAAACGGGGAACTTTAAAGAAAGTCTGGATCTGTTTTAAATGTACAAATGTGATTTTTTTAAAAAATTGGCTTTATACCTTTTTTTTTGGTGAAAAAGCTGAAAATTAATGCTTAATAGAAATTTGGAACTGGAGGAGATTGTCACTTGATGTCTGAATCACCTCTCATCTTTGTCAGTGAGCATCTTTTTATTAGCTTCAATATGCTTTGGATTAGACCGCAGATGCAGACAAGTATATTCAATGCACACCCTTTAGTATTTTCACATTAGTATTAATGCTGTGGCAGGCTGCTCTTAAGAGATACGGTATTTCCTGATAAAATTAAATGGCACTGATGGTCAGGTAAGTGAAAGAAAATTGCATCTCTTTTGCTCTGTGCAAGAATTTAATATGAAATACAAACCATAAGATCTAACTGCTGAGTTTGTCTCTCAGCATAGGTCTTATTCAGGGCACGGGACAGCTTAGCTGCATAAAGACTGTTTGCTCAGATGTTAAAAATTGCAGGAAAATAAGGTCAGAGGGTTAAGGAGCACCAAACATTTCTCAGCCTGACTGTGTTTGCCTCACTGAAAGCCAACAAGTACCATACCACCAATTAGCGGCTCTGCGAGTCCAATATTTAGAAGGGCTCCATGTCAGACTTCACCATGTTTACTCAAAAATAAGATTACTGAGGATCTAAGCAGTCTCCTTATTTTTGCACGAGGTATGTTTTTTATAGTATATATAAATCTTTTGGGATAAGACATCTTAGGTATCATGAGCATAGAAAGAGCACATTAAAAAGCTATTGCACATCCAGTGCTCAGCAAATCTGACACCTGCCCCATAGAAAACGTAAGATCACTGAAGGCAGTTTTCCTCACACTAAATAGGCAAATCTAAGATTTAGACCCTAAGTTTCTAAAGGTAGCAAAAATAAAAGCTGACTGGGATTCAAGTAAATGCAGTATGAGCTTGAAGGGAGGGAGAGCAGCAGCAGACAGCTGACCCAAGGGCAGTGGGGCACAGCAGACCACTGGGAGAGGCAGGAGGTTTTTTCTCTCCACCTAGCAGCTCATGAAGGATTCAAAAAAAAAAAGAAAGAAAGGGAGCGTGGAGAGAGGCAGACGAGAGTGCAACAAGTGCCATCTCGCACCCCTCTTGAACCGAGGAGGATCCTCTTGACTCAGAGCAGAGAAGCACCAGCTGCACCAGCCAGCCAGCCCTCGAGTGTGGCAGAGAGTCAGGCTTGTAGCTGAGCCCTTGCGGGCAGTGTGGTGCCGGCATGCCTGCAAGCATGGACCAGGCAGCTGATGGCCAGGGAGACCTCACCGCTCCCAGAAAGAGATGAGTGACGGCTGTGAGCAGGGCAGTTATGGGGAAGGATAATACAAAGTCCTTAATTTGCCTGAAGGAGGGAGAGGATGTCCTGAAAAGCAACAGGGACAGTCAGGACTCCAGGTTTCTGTCCTTCCTGTGCAAATATGGGCATCTCCCCTGCCCTCTGCTAAATCAACACTACCAACTTTATCTCTTTCACAGGGGTATGGGTGGCTCTATGTTCACGGAAGCAGCTAAACTACTGCTGCACGTGTCCAGGTAACTCCCCTGGCAAGCTGTCAGGCCACAGAGGACTTTACTTCATCTGTTATTGAAATGTAACAGTCAGGAGATCGTTCAGGCCATTAATTATTCACAGATGTTATCACCGCTCCAAGCAGAATGGAGCTAGTTTCTCCTTCGTAATTAAAAAGGAGCTAATCTGATCTGTGATAGAGCTTAGTATCACAGCACCCAGAAACCTGAGACACCTGATCACATCCCAGAGAGATGATAATGCATACAAAAACTGTACTTGTGAAAGGTGCCCTGCTGCTGATTTAGGCAGGCGGGAGCTCTGAATTGCTCGGTTTTTCCTCAAATTCTGTGTCCAGCAAAGGCGATGATAAGATCCCCATTAACCTCTGTGGGAGCAGGGGTGCAATCAGCACATAGGATTTAAAAATCCTGCCTTCAAGTTCAATCCAAAGTCCATTGATGCTAAAGGTTTCACTTGGCTGAACTAAAACTTGGCTCAAACCCATATCTGTTAGATCTCCAAGCCCAAAAATATGGCTTAATCCTATTAAATATTAGCCTGCTTTAAAATGGATTTCCTACGTAGGTAAGCTTTCTGACTTCTGTGCTGCAGGGGCTGTGCACAAACCACTACGCCTCCTTCCCAAACATGTTTGTGTCATACCTATTTTGCTTGGGAATTTCTCCTGTGGGATGAACATACACTTGCAATGTCAACACCCCCTTCTTCCCTTCTGCTTCAGAGAACTCGGAGATGAACCATCTCTTTTTAGAAATCACTGTTGTGTCGAGTGATTATTTTAATCTCAAGGTCCAAAACTTTGTCTTTCCTGCAGTGGTTCAGTATCCCATTGAATCCTGAAAGATGAGTGGTACAATTGAGAGTACTTGGTTCCTTTTACAGTGTCCAGGCACAAAAGGTCTTTGGACTGTGCCACAAGCCCCTTAGGACCTTGTCATTCCTTTCACTGTTTTTCTTTTGTCTTCCTATGTCCTGTACCTAGGGCTGAGTGTTCCCTCACTGATCTCTCTCTCTCTCTCTCTTTCTTCTCCCCCTCTCTCTCCTTACCTTGCTACCACTATTGGGATGTAGAGTAAAGATGCTGGTATCAGGACTTTGGTTATGTTGGATGAGCAAGGAGGTAAGTTCAGATTGCTTCAGTAAGGAAGTATAACCATTCTCAAAGTACTGTGCTAACTGTGTGCAATCCTGAAAACGAGGGCCAAAAAATACGTTGTGGTTGTGTATGAGAACCCCCAAACCTCTTTGTCTTTAGCTTCATTGTCTGACAAAGGAACGTCCAATTACCGCGTAAGAGTCTGAACTTCTTTGGATCTGTTTCCCATTAATGTCAAAGAGAGCTGCAGGCTGAACTCATCCAAATCATCATTTTTTTCAGCAAGCTTTGGGTCAAGATCCAGCTACATGATGAGAAGATTTGCCTCCATAAGCATAAAATACAACATTATTTATGCAGGTGCAATGTCATTTTCTCACTTGTTTTAAGGACAAGTGAAAGGCATGCAATAAATACATTGCCAAAGAAGGTAAACCAGGTTTAGTTTGTGTAAAATTCAGTTGATTTTTGTATAGAAATGTCAGTGAGGTGAACAGGGATTTAACATTAAAAGCTACACCACGATCAGCTCATTACAACTGCACATATAGGAGCTTTCAAGCTTAGATGAATCCCTGTCTGTGGATGACAGTGACAAAGACAGCGCTAGATATATTCAATACATTCCAGGAAATTACATTTTTGCCCTTCATAATATCACAAAGAAGTAGGTAGCTTCCCCCCTCCAACAAAACTACTAAGTCTCCATTTGCTGCAGACCCACAGCACCAGCAAAATGGTGTCTCCAAAGAGAAGTGAAAACAGCACAGCATAAATTTCTGCTACTCTATATCAGACCAACCCCTCAAAAAGCCCTTGTTAATATTTACTATGTGGCATCATACAAAACTGTATTAAGAAATGTTTTCTGCAGAAGTAATGCTGTATTACTCATCAAGCCCAGACAATGATTACAAGCAATGGTACGGCATTGTTGGGAAATGGGCTGCAGAACCTGACAGGCCCTTTCCATCTGTAACGTTCCCTGCCTCTCTGGCAGTAAAATGAATGAAAAGTAATAAAAGGACCTAAACAGAAAGTATTTTCTCTTATTTGCTCTTTTATGTATGTCTCATTCCTTCCCCCCTGCCTCCCCCTTTAGGGAAAAGAATTTCACCTAACCAAATTTTGTCGCATCGATTTGTCTTGACAAGAAAAATATTACAGCGAATATTTTGTTGTCTTCGAAAAAGATTTTTCTGAATAATGGCAGTAAAAGAACTGCACTGAATACAGAAAAACATAAATTACTTATGTTGAAACAGATATGGCACCTGTCTAAATAATGTGTTTTGTTTCAGAAGTGAATTATACAGCTAAAATAAATCACAAATATTATCAAAGAAAGTCCATAAATACCCAGGTCTGTCTTGCGATGTAATTCACAGGCAGGTCAGCAGAAACTTCAGTGGCTCCTATAACTTCCCTTGTGTTTAGTCGTGGGAAAGTATGTTTCTGTTCTCTAACTGTTATTTGTCCACAGATTGCTAGGGGGTTTATTTTATTTTTAACCCTGATTTTTTTTTCACTTTGGAGTTCTCCTATTGCTAAAGCCCTGTATGCAAAAGTTGTCTGACCAGCTCTCGAGTTGTGCTAGGAAGTCGCGTGAGCCAAGGAACTGAGACTGGACCCACTGACCTCTCTGGAGTCCAGAGAACTCAAATATTAAACTCTTACTGATGGTGAAGCGTGAAATGTATATTGTATGGCCAGAGATGCAGTTAGTCGATACTTACAGGAAAGAATCAGGCAATTTAAAAGCCTCTTTAAACTGGTTATGGTCATGCCTTAAGTGGTTCAGTAAATTTAGCTTGTGACTATATGGTACGGGTTTCTCAAGGAAAACAGCCTAACAATTCCACAAATCCTGGGAGTGTTGTAACCACTGTACTATGCTAAATCTTTAATTAAGTTTTGTCCATTTTAGCCATATGCAGCTGTAATAATTCCTGATTTTTTTTTTCTATTTTAGTGATAAAGGACTTATATTATTGGTCAAAAAACGCTAATGATGACTTTGAACCCTCTGTAATTAGTGCAATGTGTGCAACCCACGGATGTCTCAGCAGATTATCAGATTAAGGAAATAATTTGCTAACGCTGCCATGTGATCTCTTTTCAGCTGACTGCACAAGTCACTTAAGATTATTAGGTGTTAAATAGACAAAAAACATGACATTGATCTTTCCAGTGGGCGGCAAGCAGAATATCTAATCTCCGCAGTTGCTTGAAGCTCTATTTCTAGGTTTCCTTACAAAATTGCTTGCTTTGAAGTTAAACAGACCTCACGAGGAAAACTTCTTTGAGCTGATCTCGATCTAAATAACGCAAAGCACAACTCATTTTCCAACATCAATATGCAAAAATCTTTGGGAACATAAAAGGAAGTAAGTCAACACAGTTTTACAACAGCAATGTATAAATTGTTATTTATACAATAACGCCAGCCTGGCTAGCTCCTGTTACCTAAACATTTAGGACAGCTGGCTGTGCAGCAGACCACAGTCTGTTACGGCCCTACAGAGATGTGGAGCTTCTCAAGAGCTTTCATGACTCCTCTTTCGCAGAGAATGGGACTGCCCTAAAAACGAGAGACCTCTCCAGTGCCCTTTGAATTCACTGGGAATCTGAGTGGGCGTTTGGAGTAGTCCCTCTGCAATACCAAGAGTTACCATTTTTTGAGCTAGGTATTGTCACCCAAACCAACTCAACTCAGTTCCTCCCCTCAAGACCACACAGGAAGGAGCCGAGAGGTTAGATTTTCCTCATTGAGATTTTTTCCATCAAGGAGAAAGCCCTTCCCAGACTCTACGTGCATCCACAATGCTTGCATTTTTTTAAACCTAGCCTTGAGTCACACTCCCTTAATTAATTATTTAAATATAAATATGTACATAATGTTTTAAATGAAAATATTTACATTTTACACTAAAAATGTCATTTTGTAAAGGATTATTGAGCAGTTGCAATTGCTCTGCTTCATTAAATATGTCTTTGAAACATGCTTAGAAAAATGTTAATATTTGGATGCACGTTGGTTAAAAGCAGACCGTAGAAATGAAACTGATAGCACAAAGTGGGGATATGAAGATAAGCCTGATTTGCTGACACAGCAGGTCATAGCCCTCTTCCGCCAAAGGAAACTCCCAGCACCTGGGAGTATCAGCAGCCAGAGATATTTGGACCTTCAAGGATGTTTTTTTGTGTGACGATGTCCCCACGCAGTATATTTTGTTCTTGTATTCAAAATAGGGTGCAGGGGAGAAACTTTTCCAATAACAACAGTAGCAGCACAGCCGTTTTTCATCCAAGACAAGATAAATAGCCACAACTTTGATAAGCCCCAAAGAAAATGTCAAGGCACCACACCAGCAGCAATGCCAGAGAACGCGGGGAGAGTAGCTTCATCTACCCAGCAGATCTGTACTGCAGATCAGGTGGAAGTACGGAGATAAAACTTTGGAATAACTGGGTGACCCTACAAGCAAAAGGGTTGACACCAAGTGATTGTGCCTGTGCTAGATGTATATAGGTGTAGTATGTTCAAAGAATACTGCAAGAACTATCAAATGATGTTTGAACTCTGGCCTTGAAGTGCTTCTCTAAGTAGGAGATAAGGGACATGATCTTTTGTAGGTGTGAATTTGTGTAGGTTGATGGCAGCATATACCAGCAGACTGTCTTCTGTAAAACCTTTAATACAACACTCCAAGTTGGAATAGGGCAGGTCTATAAAAACAGACATTAAATTAACCTTCTGATAGCCATCTGATTTCTTACCAGCAGTGATTCATTCTGGGCCAGATTTTAATTTTAATATCAGTTATACCAAAACAAATCCAGAGTGACCCCATTAAGTTAATGCCTCCATAATATTTATGCTTCAATAATTGTGGTTAGACTCATGAATCTATTTCCTTGCCTGTGGGACCACATCTTTGACAGGTATAAATTGGTGTTGCTCCATGAAGCCAGCGTAACTACACAGATTTAAGCCAGTTAACAATCCAGCCCACGACGTTAACAACTAGCAAATGGTTTTAGGAGCAGCAGCCAGCTGTCTAGACTTCTGGGCTACAAATATGACATAGGCTTTTTTTACACAGATGAGGTTTCCTTTAATGGAAGACAAATTAGTTGTGGGTCCCTTTTCTATTCAGAAATAATATGGGCATCACACACAAATCCTGAAGCAGGATAAATTAAGTCAGATTCCTGGAGAGAGCCATAATTTAAATGAAACTCTTTGAGTCGTGTCGAATATACTCTTCAATTAGCACTCATCTTTTCAGGCAGAATAGGAAACAGGGAGAGAAAGTTCAAAAGGCCCTACTTCATACCTGGCTTCACATACAAAGATCCCTGCAGTCTTACATACATTTTCTACTGGCCAGCCAAAGATAGAAAAATAGAGGCAGCAAAATCAGTGAAAGAAAGGTCATTACTTCTTGTCCCTTCCAGTGACAAAGTATACACATGGAAATAGCCTGCTTTTAACTGAGAGCCCTGAGAACCAGCCAGGCTCCACAAACACCGCTCTCACGAGCAGGGGGTGGGAATCCACAACAGAAACTCAGCAATTCCCGTCACGCGGCATGAGGCAGCACAAAAGCCAGCTCACACTCCCACAGCTGCTCCCACAGCAAGAGCCAGTGCTGCCCAGCGACGCAGGAGCAGGCAGGACTCCGAGCTAGTGATGAGCAGAAGCACTTAGAGGAGTATCACCTTCTACCACATGCTCACGTTTCTGATGAGACTGACAATCTGTGGCTACAAACACGACCCGAAGCTTCTGCTAAAGCCTCCCAACCAAAACGTAAAATTACAGCATGCATTAAAACAACCCAACCTTCTATTTCTGCTTCTTGGCTCAGCAGTTTATCTGGCAGAACTTGTGCAGTGTATCTCTCAGGTTTCCTTATTAGTTTCCCAATCCTTCACCCACGTTACATGCGCCCCTTTTAGAGGACACTGCCAGGTAACTCTGATCCTCTAATTGTATCTTTGGATTTGAGATCAATAACTCCTGTGGAATCAGGAGACAGGCACATCCAACTGAGGAGAATGAGAAGTGACAGCTGAAAAGCAGATGCAGCTGGCAATACTAACACGGCACCTCTCCTCCTCAAAGCCCAGCCTCATGCAAGAATTAAACAAAGAACACAAGTTCAATATTTGAATTATTTCAGTTTGAATAATTTAGGCCAGGATTTTCGAGGCCCTCTAGGGGTGAGATGCCCGATTCCCCTTAAAATTAATTAAATAAAATTAATTTTAATGGGAATTGGGTATACAAATCCCCAAGAAAGCTTTGAAAATCTAAACCGCAATTGTTATTAGAAACCCAAGTAAGAAATCAAGCCTATTGCTTTGTACTGACGTCAACATGTGCATGATTTTTTTTCTAAAATCACTTTTTAATTTTTTTTTCTTCTTGATAAGGCTCAGTTAACAGCAGAAATGACATTTAATTTCTCCTATAACCAGTGGTCTCTTCATTCCTTTTCTCACAGGTCTAATGCTGTGTTTATATTTTTTTCTATTCAATATGGGGAATAGGGACGTTCTTGTGTTTTACTGGGATCACTTTACTTTGCCTCTTTAGGTATAGTTACAGTTTTTACTGGATTGAAATGCCACTCCAAGTAACTGCCTCATTCCATGTAATACTTATTTGGGTTTAATCATCATGGAACAAATTGTGAGGCTTTCCACTCATGTAAAATGGCATTGCTACTGTGGGCTTTACATCAGTGAAGGATCCATTCCTACAGTATTACGTTGTGGCATTCAGTTCCTCAAGGCTGCTATTCTCAGCTTTTATAGTGAAGAAATTTAAACTTAAAATTATCCTGAGATACCAAGTCACTAAGAAAACCCTACACCGCCATCAGCCATCGGTGGAAATAAGCCAAATTCTGTTTGACACCAGCAGAAAGACAGTGCCTGGTTACTGGCCTTGGTGTTTTGATAACTTGCCCTGGAACAAATCAGGAGTGACCCCAGTGAAAAACATGAGTCTTCACCCAATGCTTGTTTTCATAAGATCCCTTGGGGACACAGACAATGAATGGCACAGCCAACAGCCCTCTTTCAGTGAGCATCAGGCTGCTGTGCTGGTTGTAATTCCTCTGTGTACACTGGGGTTACTCCAGATTTGCCGCATCTAGAAAGAAAGCCAGCCCTGAGGCCGTACTCAGATTAGAAATTAATATCCAGTGCCAATCAAAGAGACAGGTCTCAGTTTCCTCAGCCTCTGGAAAAAGGAGTACTTGGACACAACTCTTAACAGCTCACTTATCTCTAGTACGGTTACTACCAGCTCTCTCACTCAGTTACCCACTAATGAAAGCAATTACACTGCCCAAAATCACCTAATTCCAAGGAATTTGTAAGCGTAAGTAATTGAAGTATTTTCCATGGAAAGACACCCTTTCTTTTGTATTAACGTACATATCTGCAAAATAATAACACTTTAACTTTCTTTCTCTTGGATGTCACTGGTGTCTTAGTAAGTGGATGTACTGTATTATGTTTCTGGACCTTAAACTTTATAACCCTCCCTTTCTACATCATTACATCTCATTTAAATTAATATATTTCAAACATCTTCCTCCTTTGTTTTACTCTTCCCATGTTAGCAAAAAACATCTTCGGCATCGAGTGCAGCACACATCCTTTCAGCAATGCATCATCTCAGATTAATGCATTGTAATGTCATTATTAATTCAGTTCTTCATGGTCATTTTTCATGTTCTGTTGAAGACAAAAGCGAACAAACAAAAATACAATTCATTCCACACTGTCATCCCTTTGTCCTGACCAGAACAACTCGATCGTGTTGAAGAAGGCATGAACCATATCAACCAAGACATGAAGGAGGCCGAGAAAAATTTAAAAGATTTAGGGAAATGCTGTGGCCTTTTCATATGTCCTTGTAACAAGTAGGTACTGGGTACCGGCTCTGCTATGTGGTGTCCAGTTTTTTGTCACAGTGAATGTCTGAAGTTTTTGTCTTTTTTTTCTTTGTCCTTTTCCATCTGCTTCATTCTGTGGGGATAAAATACTTGTGTTTAATCAGAACAACTGGAACGCATCGAAGAGGGAATGGACCAAATCAATAAGGACATGAAAGAAGCAGAAAAGAATTTGACGGACCTAGGAAAATTCTGTGGTCTTTGTGTCTGTCCATGTAACAAGTAGGTGCTGCCTGCCTCATCTCTTTGAGCACTTAAGGCTGATCCCAAAGGCCTTGTGAAGCTCATCCTTGCTAGGCACATGGACAGGATGAGCATGTGGCATGCAGAAAGAACGATTCTGGTTCAAATGCATTCATCTCATAGCATAGACAACTGACTGGGAATTACTGTAGATGCATTAAAATCAGGCATACTGCAGTGAAAGCTTCACTGTTGACACCTTTTAATGGTAAAAGTTTCAACATTTTACACAAAGTGTACTGAGTGGTTCCATTTTCCAGCAAATAAAAACACTGGGGCTACCTTATTCCTAGAGACCCTAAATTTTGAAACATATTTTCACAAACAAGTTTAATAAACAAAACAAAAAAGCTGAAAAATGCAGAAAAGGTCATAGTAAACATTACTCCAAATTTTGGATGAAAATCACACAACATTGTCCAACAGAAATAGTTCTTAATGAGATTTTGAAAGAGATATGACGTTTCACAATTGGAAGCCAACTTGAAATGGTTTTCATCCTGCCATAGGCAACAAATTTGAGAAAACTTGAACGTATCATGCCAAATTTCTCTCGTTTGGGTAGCACGTACACTAAGCAGAAATGTTGAAATGCATCGAATTTGCTTGCATGCCATCACACTTGAACGAAACCGTCCTCCAAGTAACGCAAAGCTTGTTTTAAGTGCCAAATGGAAATGTGATGTGTGGTTACGTGGGTGCAGGAAATCGGGGACAAAGGGGACCGACCAGAAGTCCTTGAGGAATGGCAAATCCAGCATGCAGCCAGTAGGCACGCAGCCACCTTACAGTGAAATCATCCACAAATGGTCGGCCAGAGATTGCGCAGGAAACAAAGCAGAGTGGAGTGGTTCTGTAGTGTTATACTCCCCTTCTGCGTGGCACAGATACTTTGTTCACAGCCAGCACTTGATCCTACCGTGATTATCAAGATCAAATGAGAGAGCACTGTCCTGGAGATCAGCGGGTATTTTGCCAGAAATCAGAATGGTAGGACTGGGTTTGTGCCTTATCAATCGCCATTTATTTTGAAGTTAATTCCCTTGGGACACAATACAGATAACCAGCTCAGCTTTAAAAAAATCAATTTTGCTCCTGCGTACCAAGCCACAAATACTTTGGTAGGCTAAACATTTTGCCCAGAATAGGTGTACTCTTGTCTTGGTGTGCAGAATGGGAGAGGCAAGGAGGAACTGAAAGAGCTACACATATATACAGCCTTTTTCAGTGGGACTGCCTGCAGTTGGTATCAGCTCTGATACTCGCTTTAGCCCTGCTGTCCTGCACCAGAGGACCCGGCACAGAAGGGCTGCAGGTACAAGAGTATGCAGCAGAAACTTTACATCTCCCACACTCGAAAAACTGTTGCAACTTAAAGAGGAACAGTGTCCTGGCTTGCTCCTCCTGGAGAAACCTGGCATAATGCCTACACCAAAAGTTCACCCTTGAAGTACAAAAAATTCCAACGTATTTTGCAGAAATCATCGTGTTTCAGAGCAGCTTCTGTACCTGTACTGTAGGAAAGGCTGCTCAGAACTGACAGCCAGCCCTGTGGCATGGATGGGGTTAGCACCTGACACGTGGCCTTAAAACATTTACCACCTTGCTGTAATTGCAGTATCATGAAATCAACAGATGCAGGAACAGAAAGATACTGCATGCTTTCTTTGGGGGGGGGGGCGTTCATTTTTAAGGGTGCCTCTTCCCTGCTTTAAGGCAGTATTCTGACCTGTTCAGTCTGCAGCCAGATTTGATAAACTAGCACTGCTAATTAGTCAATGTGTTCCGAAACAGAGTAGGGATGAACAATGCTTTTAGAGACGGCTCCTTGAATCACTATGCCAGGAATCAATTGGTACAAATAGGATGATATTCTGAGAAGTGGAGTGTAGAAGGGAGAGAAATCCATACAGTTCTGGGCATTAGTATCACCGTGATCCTCTAATGTTCTGCTGGCTGGTGGCAAATTAATGGTACGCATTTCAAAAGCTGAACCATTTAACACATAATTATACTCTCCTACTTGTAAATACAACTCCATGAGCCTTACCAAATGTATGGCTTGATTCTACATTCTTAAGAGACACAAAATGCCCATGGCATGAAACTTCAACCCGACTGCATTCAAAAGGACAACTACTACTGACTGCGAGCAGACCCAGACTCCACCTGTTGACTTTAATGGGAAGTCCACAAGAAAACAGAGATTTAAGCCCTGGGTGTATAAAATCATCCTTCTCAAACACAGAGACAGTCTCACTCTCAAAGATGCACAGGTCTAAAGAACAGGCAAATACCTCAAAACGTATGTGCAGCAAGAGAACTACTTTAGCTGATTTCTAGAAATGCCAAAGCTGATTTATAGTTTTAGAGAACTAAGTCTTCACAAATTTTAATGGGAAATAAGCAACAAAATATATGAGTAGGAAATATCCTCAACTGCATTTTAATTCTATATTGGAGTATGCAACACATTTTCTCGTTCAATGGATGCTGAGCTGCTCCAGGAGTCATGGAGAGAACATAACACCGGAGATGGGTTTGTTGTGTCCTTTCACAAATCCCCCAGAAGCACATTCAGTTTCTCCCCCAAAATCCATGCCACGGGGCTGTTTATATGACTGATTGAGCTGACTGAGGAACAGGGAAACCGCAGAGATTTGCAGTTCCCAACAGCTTTGTTGGAAGCTGATCAATTTCTGGAATAAAATCAAGAACTTACACCTACAGCCCCCAAACACTCACTGTTAAAGAGTTCAATCTCATCTGACGACCCCAGTGACAGCAACGCTAAATATGCTGCACATGCTAGTCTGCCGCTGAAGGTATGCCTGGATTTTAATTTTCTATCCACGGCAGCTCAGTCAAAAATGGCTCTCTGAAAGCTGATGTAACTGTCATAAACAACAAATATAACAAGTTGCTAGGCTATTTTGAAGTCCTGTGGTTTAAAGCTCCTGAAGGAAGTGATGATCCATTTTTGCCTGTGTCTTGCTTATTGTGAAGCCTGTTACTGCTGATGCATTAAGAGTATGATGAACTACTGGGGCAACCGTGCTTAGTGAGAATGCTTCACTACTTATTCATGCCTGTAGCTGGTGCATGAAGAAAATGTAGAAGAATTTCCCTTTCTGATGCTAGATTGCTTGTATCTTTTCTTTTCTCCTGCACTCATTTCACTTCTGCCTATTTTACTTTTTGTCTCTGTGGACAAAGGTTTGTACATCAACTGTCGATGTATGATTACTATTTCCAAGTACCGATATATTATTTGAAAATCTAATGAACCCTGTGAATTTTATGAGAAACTCATCCCCAAATCACCCTGGGAAAGGTTAGTGGCTTTAAATGCCTATTGTGCCACATATACGTTAAAAAACATCAACAGAAGCCCCATCTTCTGCCTGGTAAAATGTTAAAATCTAGCCAAATCCATTTTTCTCTAAGAGGGTGTGTTGCTGTGATGTGATGTACACACTATACTTGGCAGTTTTGTTTTTTATGTCTGTCTGCCAGTACGTTCCTCTGTGTTTGATGTCAAAACGTATGTGTCACTGAAATGAAACAATGTTTTCTACTTATCTGTATTTCTTCTCTTCTTGTTTTTTCTTTTTCCTTACTTTTTTTTTTTCCTTCTTTCTGGAAACTAAGTCAACATCCAAAAACCTGTGTGCAGTGTTGTAGACTTGACAATTGCAATTCACCCTATTGGAAACAAAACTTCTGACCATCACAGTTGTTGTGGCAGTAAAGTGAAAAAAACCAAAACCAACCCCCCTCCTTTTATTCAGGCTTATGATATATCGGTATACAATCAATGACTCTCTATCTGGAAACTCATTTGCTTGATTCAGCTTTTAGCTTGGAGAAGTAAAGAGTTTTGCATTTGTCCTTGTCCACTTGATGCCTTGTTACTCATCATCTTTTTTGCATAGGCTTAAATCAAGCGATGCTTACAAAAAAGCCTGGGGCAATAATCAGGATGGTGTTGTAGCCAGCCAGCCTGCACGTGTCGTAGATGAACGGGAGCAGATGGCCATCAGTGGTGGCTTTATCCGCAGGTGAGCCTTTTTATCCACTGTTTTCCCTCTTTTCTCCTCGTCACTGATATATTTAGATTTCTTCCATATGGTCATGAGTTCTGGGATGCTCATTAACTCCTTCAGTGGTGCCGGGTAATGTGATGGAGTCAGTGCTTTCCGCCGAGTTGTGGGTGCTAAGGTTTAGGTCGACAGTGATTCGGACAGCGGCTAAAGACCTCCTGTGACTTCCCCTGGCCCTGTGGGTGCCAGCCTGAGCTAGTGCGAAGACTGGTTTTGTTGCTGGAACTCCTGAAAGTCAGGGTCCTAGTCCCAAAAACCAGAAGATGCTTGAAAACATGGCCCTAAACCTTCTTCCTTGAGACTGCCCAGATTTGGGCAATAATAAAACAGAAATAATATCTCTTTATTTACTTACAGCAGCAATGTGAGGTTGCAGATTGTCAGGGCCAGTCAGCGCTGTCCTCTGCACTCCAGCTCCCTGGCGTGAACAATGTGCTTCTCCTGGGGGCCTTATTATCGGTCTCATTAATAACAGTTCTCAAATGCCTCAGAAATGAAGTGTCAGATGAATACTAGTTTATTGTTATTATGTCTCAAGATATGTACTGCTCATTATCCATCCTTGCCAGAAGATGTACCAAAGGACGCAGCACCCCTTCCTTTCTTTTCAAAAAGAAAACAGCCTCAGGCTCTCTGCCAAAGCACCAAGCCAAGCGCAGAACTTGGAGCACATTTTTAACTAGAGGTACACCACTTCTCTGCTTGTGCCTGTCCAGGAAACCTCACTGAACAGGGAACAATGCCCCATTCCTCAGCTGCTGTAAAGCCATAACCACGGAGAAACACTGATGCTTTAGCGGCAACCCCTGCGCACTCAGATGAAAGCCAGTTTGAAACACACAGCTATACTAATGGCAACCAAATCGCAAACTTTCAGCAACACATAGGGATCCAGCAATAAGTACATACTGATTACAGTGCTTACAGAGCATGTATTTAGATGACAATGCTATCAGCTGAATGGATAAAGGCATACCAGTGGGCAAAGCTTTGATCTCTGAAGATTAAGCACACTGAATAAATAAGCAATTATCTCTCCAAAAACTATTATCCACTTATTTTTTTGGCTGCTGTGATAGAGGGAAGTCAGTGTGATAGAAACAATGCTGTCATGCAATCTGGAGCGTGGGATGGAGTTGCCATTTAAGTTTGCTGGGTCTGCCGTTCACTTTTTTTTTTATTTATTTCTGGATGGCAGCCCCACCAAAATGAAGACTGGGGTGTGATAACAGAATAGCAGTGAAGGAAGTTATGCTACACCATAATTGTTCTGCAAATAGCCTGTAGCACCCTTTTCGCACCTACGTGAACATAAATTGCACCAGAGGCTCAAAGCGGTGGTTTCCTGAGGGGGATGCCTGGACCTTGCTTTTCCCTGTGTCAGCCACCACATGCCTCTCCAGTCACTGGAGCCTTGAACTGGGCCTTGGCTCAAGTGCAAGTTTTTTCTTCTAAAAACCAAGTAACTGAAAAAGATGATGCTAAGAGAGACAATGGATCTTTACTAAAGCCAATAAATCTGAGAGAAGCTGCTTCTGTCATTTACCAGAAATACATTTAATGAAATGGGATGTTAGGTCAGGATTTTCACAGCTGAAGCAGCTCTTCCCCAATATTTCAGTGAGCCCCAAGGGTAGGAGGACTGGACAGTATCCATTAGCTATGTGTAATTCAAGGAGGGGAGCTGGTATAGCTTCAGTTCCACGTTTTCCATTTACTCTAATCACACACAGGTCCAAATGGAGCATCATTTCATTCCTCATTTGAGAAAGACCATCACTAGCAAAGAGGTGCCAGTATGGTACAGACAAGCTCAGGCATGAGCAGCACAAACGGAGCTGCGATGAACCCAGACAGTTAATCCCAACATCCAAAAAATAAGCATGTAAAGATTTTCAGGCTAGATACTTATTAATCCTTTTTCTTCAAAGCTGAGCACAGCAGCAAGCTCCTCAGGTGACAAGCGAAGGAGGATACAGGGGAGGTTTTGGGTGAATCAGAGTTTCAGGGGGAACCTCCTCTATCTCTGCTTCAAATAATTGTCTTTTCCCTTCCCAGGGTAACAAACGATGCCCGGGAAAACGAAATGGATGAGAACCTTGAGCAGGTCAGCGGCATCATTGGCAACTTACGTCACATGGCCCTGGACATGGGCAATGAGATTGACACACAGAATCGCCAGATTGACAGGATCATGGAGAAGGTGAGAGCTGGCATTTCTAAGAGGACCCCAAAAGGGGCTGTGTTTTCCCTTCTGCAAGCACGGGCTGTGCATGCTGCAGTTTTTCTTCAGTTCAGAGACGGACAAGGGACAGAAATAGCTGCTAGAGCTCCTCTCTCTTCTCCTGTCAAATCACTGGGCCACAGCAAAGCTTGTTGCTGTGGATCTTCAGTGACCTCCAGCACAGGTCAGAAGGAACCCACACTGTTGGGTTTTCATGACAACAGCTGGTGAGGGGAACCCCTTAGCACAAATCAAGGCTCCTTCTGCAACAGCTCTGGGAAAGGATAAATGCCCTGAGCTTTGCAGAACCTCAGGGCTTGGGTCTGAATGCCCTGGCACTTCCTGGCAAGTTTTAAGCTTTCCTGGACTTTCCTTCCTTTGGAAATTCCATGAGCAATTGAGAATTGGATCACCTGTTTGGAGGAGCAGTCCCCAGAAGAGGTCAGGGATTTATTAAGGAAGGCTTTGCCATATGGTAAGAGTGCAGCCAGTCGTCTTGTGCTGCCTGCTTATAACTACATTAGGGACAGCCATCTACCAGCTCTGTTGGGATGTGTGTGTGTGTATATACGTAAATAACCAAGGCTCAGCATTACTATTGCAAAATCGCCACCTAAAAAAGCAGAAAGCACCGTTCCAGTGCCAGACCTGCATTGCAGATTTCTGAAGCAGATAGCAGCACCCTCCAAACCCGGCTGGAAACTCACCGCCATCCTCAGATCCCAAGATCTGCAAGCCATCTGCATTCCTACTGGCAGAGCTCCAGGCGCAGGCACAGCCAGGCTGAAGAGGCATAAGAGGCTAGATCTTCATCTGGTGTAAAATCAGTAAAACACTTGACTTCGGCTGAGATTTACACAACCTGAGGATCTAACCCAAGGATTTATATGCGCTGCTTAGAGTTAATGCTGACCTTAAGTGGTAGAGTTTGTACTCTTGAGCCTTTTCACACGTGCATGCCTTCTCACATGAGCAGGATGCCCAGGCCCATTTTTCATGTAAATTAACTACATCAGAGGGAAAAAATTACAGAAAATACTGCACTGAGTGATTCACTCAGATAGCCTTCCTTATTGCAGTTTGATTCCAGAGAGAACTGGGTGAAGTATACATTGTCTTAAAGGTGGGAAGTTTGTCTCTGACAGAGACAGTCACATAACACAGTAGAGCACACGGCTTTGTGTTGGTCAAAAGTTTTGTTTCATAAAGCTGCATCTGTTAGTTTGTATTGGAAAATGCACAGTATTATTGCAATGCCATTCTGCGGCATTTCATATTTCTGGGAAAAATAGGAGCATGGAAGGCAAGGACTAACTGCTGTTATTCATATGAAAAGCACTAGAAAGCAGCATAACTATCTGCATTGCAAGAAGGGACCGGAAGATTATACAGCCTACATCATAACTACTTTTAAATAAGAAGTCTAGGACATTTTCT
Organism: Rhinoptilus africanus; assembly: GCA_013400135.1. Classification (NCBI taxonomy): domain Eukaryota; kingdom Metazoa; phylum Chordata; class Aves; order Charadriiformes; family Glareolidae; genus Rhinoptilus; species Rhinoptilus africanus. Next base: position 292,025 of record VXBO01004774.1, read on the forward strand.
CAGAGCAAATATGAGGACATGGACTATTACATGTTACCGGCTACCCTACTCACAGCATAACAGAGTGGCAGGAGGCATGCCCTTTGGATGGAAATCATCTGTGCCCTATCTGTGCCCGCAGGATACTACTACAAACTGCAGCAAGCTTAGCAAGATGCTGTTCTTCTATCAGTTCAGGCTTCCAAACATCTGGATTTTGAAAACATTGACCAGGCCCTTTGTACAGATGGAGCACGTGGGCCAAATCCCTCAGCGGTGTATGCTGAGAGCAGTTTAACAGAGGGACTGGCCTTCCATGCCTATGTGGTCTTCTTACAGAGTCAAGCATTTCATACAGCGATAGAAAAATAATATTGCAAGCTAACGGGGTTCATTAAACACAGCCTCATAGGCAAGCCTCGTCAGGCAGAGCCCTTGCCTAAACAACAGTGACACATTTCTGAAAGGTGGACACAGGGAGGTTGTCATGAAAGCAGCACAAAACCAAGACAGTCTTCAGCCTTAGTGAAATTTTGCCCAATTTCTCACAGTAAGGAGATACTAGAAAAAGAAACGCAATATATTAGGAAAACCCTCTATAAAAGACAGAAATGATGGTTGGCCGGATAATACTGAAACCACAAATGCATACACATCCATTTTGCAGTGAAATAGGGACTGTTGTCCCTAGCTGGTGGTGGGCATACAGCATTTCTGGAGTCGATTTTTTTTTCCTGACCAGCTGGAACACTGTGCTTTTGATCAATTAATATCCTTAGAAAGACCCTTGGCTGCCACACTTTGCAAAAGCTGTGGTGCATCACAAAGCAAACTTAAATGCTCCTAAAGCATTTATGTTAATCTGGATGCGCCCATCCAAACGAGAGCAATCTCATAATGCAGAGATGTAATCTGATCTATCCACTGTAATCAGGATAGCTATGAATAAAGGGCTTTATCCTTCCCTCAAGTCAGAGAGAAAGGGACAAAACCTAAAATTATGATGTGATAAGTAGGTCAAATGGCACAGACATCACCACCAGAAGACTCTGACCTTAAGATAAGCCAAAAATAGGAGGCTGGGAGGAAAGTAGGAAGGACTCAAAGCATTCTGTCTCAACCTAGGCGGGAAGGTCTGTACAAAGACTCCCACTGACTTCGATGCAACATCATCCACCATAGTTAGGCCTTAGCATTCCTACTTAGGAACATTATGTTTAATCAATATTCAATCGATATTCATGTATTTAATGACAAACATAACTGCTTCCAAAAATCATTACCTTATTTTTAGGTAGTCTTTTGGCAAAAGCACACAAAGCTCTACTGTGGTAGACAAGGTCAAACCGATGGCTAACATAAAGGAGTGTGGCTTATAACGAGTAGTTATGCTGATTTACACTTGTTGAGGATCTGGCACATACTGCTGTACTAAAAATACACATCTACATAGCACTTGCCAAAACAATTATGGAGAAAAGCCCAAGATATTTAAGAATGATTTACTGCACATCAGTATAACTCTTTTTAAAGGATTTTAAAATGTATGTGGGAAAGTTGCTTCTCCATTCTGTCTTTGCAAATTGAAGATTTAAAATAAATCTGTACAATTTGGATACACCCCAGAGATGTGGGAACAATCAAAGCCAACAAAGCGCAGGCAGCAAACCAGAGAAGAGAGTTTGTTATTTGAATTCATGCTTTTAAAGCAGTAACACAGTTCTCACCTTTCCCACAGGTCTGCTGTAAAAAATTGAAAACATTTTCTATCTAGTCCCTCTGCTAGTATAAGTCGGCATAGCAACACGGGCTTGAATGCAGCTTTGCCATCGTTTGTCAGCTAAAACAATGTCTTTAGTCTCCAACACTGACTTTTGCAGAGCTACAGAAAGCCATGGACAAAATCTTTTACCACTCAAAGAGAAGTCCTAAACCTCCCAAGCGGTGCCATTTTATTAACGGCATTTTATAATCACAGCACGTGTTACCCCATGGAAGACAGAGAAGTTAACAGTTCAGCCTACACTGGACTAAATTGCAGTTTGATTGCTTCAAATAATGGTAGAGTCCCTGCCTTTTCTTTATTCCTGTTGATGCTGTTGCCCAATGAGAGAGGTTACTCTCTCCTGCAACTACAATGGTGAAGTTTTTTTGTAGAAAGGAATAATGGCATCACTCCTACCTATTCCCTTCCTTGCACATGTAGAGCAAAGAGACCCAGACTGGTGTATTTAAAAAGAAATATATCTTTGCCAGCGTTCCCTATATCAGATGATCTGGCTTCCCTGCTCCAGCGATTCTCTACACTGACCAAAATTTGAGTTTTGACTGCATGCCTGGTGATCTAAATTAGAACAGAGTCCAGGTCCACTGAATCTTAGAGAGCACTGAAGCTTTTCACCAGTGAAACCCACGTGCACATCCTCAGTTCTCCTCCTGTCATCCATTACCATCCACACCGCTAGCACTGTCAATAGCACCAGCTACAGATCCGGCACGGCATTTACAAGAGTTCAGTGGAGCTGAATACTAACATAAAAGCTCTACTCAAAGGCTACCTGAAGCATTACAGCACCAGCAAATCTGTAATTTCCTTTGGGTCCCTAATACCACTATAAAAAGCAGCTCTCCAGTATTTTCAAGCTTTTTTTTCCCCTGATATAGCCAATACAAGAAAAGTGTCCAATAAGCATTGCAGATATTCTCTTTCTGCCCTGTATTCACCTGTTTCTTTCCTTTGCGTTTCCCTAGGCTGATTCCAACAAAACCAGGATTGATGAAGCCAACCAGCGTGCAACAAAGATGCTGGGCAGTGGTTAAATGCAGTGAAGTGCATTTCCCTTTTAACACTGTCCAACAGGGCAGTACCTTCATGCTTTTATCATGGTATTTACCTACTAGGTTTGCACACATGCACATATCAGCCCCATTGTAAATGTTGTCCTGTGTAGTTTGTCAGCTTTCCAAAAATGATACTTGTAATTATTTTTTTCTAGATATCTTTCTTTCCAAAGGTTGTACATAGTGCTGATTTGATGGCTATAGCTCACTATGATGTTTTTCGGGGTTTTTCCTTTCCTTGTTTCTGTTTTGGATTCCTTTCCTTTTTTTCCCCTCTCCTCATATTTTTTTTTTTAAACGATGTTTGCTGAATGACAACACTGTTGGAATGCTAAACGTGCTGTTAACCTTTAAATATACAGTATTGTTCTCGTAAAACTGTGACATTCCACAGAGCTACTGCCATGCTCCTGTCTTTGGGTATCATGATGTTTAAGCACTCAAACCTGCTGTCCTCAGTTCTTCATTGCCATTATCTGTTGTTATGATTTCATGATTAGACAATGTGGAATTATATTACTATAACAAGCATTGCACTAAAAAGTGATGTGATTTATGCATTTATGCATGAGGAATAAATAGACTTTTAGACTCCTACTTAAACGAGACTTTTCCCATGGCAGTAGCACACCAACAATGACAACAAAAGCATGCTCAGTATTCGGACTCTTTTGGGACTATGTTATACCAGCAAGTTTGCAGTCGTGCCACTTTTTTCTTGTTGATATATATATAGTTATTAATCATGATCATTTTTTTTTTAATTATGAAAAAAAGAGGGATTTGGCACTCACCATTTAGCCATTGCCAGCAAAATAAAAGCTTGGCTGAAAATACGTCAAAGACACAAAGAAATAAGTGTAATATATTGGGTTTGTCTGCTGCTTTTGAAGACTATCTTTTGGAGGAAACGACTACCATATGAAATGGTGCAAAGAAATGTAATTTTTATAAGGCTCTCTCTTACTAGTTGCTATCCCCATGTGGTTTGTTATCGGTACAGTTCTCTGTTGCTTACCTAGAGCTATGCACACCAAATCGCTGAGATGTTTAGTAGCTGACTTAATTAAAAAAATAACAAAAAAACCTAAATGAATGAACTCTAGATAAACTGTGAGATAAATATCATTTACAGCATGTAATATGAAATTCCTTATGTCTCCTGTCAGTTTGTGAAGTGATTGACATTTTGTAGCTAGTTTAAAAATTATTAAAAATTATAGATCTCAGAATCTATGCTTGCTTTATCCATTTGTTGCCCTACGTGTCAGCGATAATTAGTTATTTGCCACATACCTGGGAAAAGGAGAAGTGCAAAGTCTAAAGGCTCTTTACAAACAGGTTCTGTATTACACAGGGGTAACTAAAGATTTCCGTTCGCAATACTGTATGAAAGCAACTACTCTGAAAATAATGTTTGACACTCAGCACATTCCAAGTGGATACTATTTTAAAACCTGGCTTGGATTGCCAGACACCGAGTCAAAATATATTCTCTTGCTCAAGGGAAGGAAAAGAATGAAATAAATGTTACGGCACAGAATAGTGCAGCTCCTCGGTCAATAAAATCTATTCCTGTAGTGGATCTAGCCACGTGTTAATACACCTCTTTTCAGGGAACACTTTGAACTACAGAGTTTGTTCAGTCTGCTAAGAATAATTTTCTCAAATGGCTAACAACAACTAGTGTTTACTGCCAATGAAGAGCGTTATCATATTTTCCCAGCGTTTTTTTCCCCTATATGGACAAATTATAATTAACTCTGCATGAGTGACAGTTCACTCATATGTCTCACATGGCCCTAAGTCAAAATACACAAAGAACATAAATGCTTGCATAATTAAAATCACATGATAATGTAGACACGCCATATTTTCTTTAGCGGCTTTTTATTTTTAGTATCTATTAAAAATTCATTTATGCAAACATTTTCCCCCACTACTTCAAACCAAAGAGTAAACTTCAAGCAAACGCTTTTAATCTGCTGACCGTTTCCAATCCTGTTCATTCAGGGATTCTAGTATTTGTGACAGCGTCGTCATTCTGCAATGTCAAAGCCTATTGAAGGAGGGCAATAATTGTACTGGAAAATGCATCAGTGCGGGGACATACAAATACAAGGATATTTGAGAAGGGCAAGAACTATGTAAGAAAGCAATGAAGATATTAATGGAGGCATTATTGCCATCTGTTTGACAATAACACACCCTATCTGAAGATGATCGTACTTCCAAAAGCCAGTGTAGCTGATCAAAAATATAAGCCACTGCTGTGAAGGAAATCATTATGTTTTGACATCTGTTTTTGTCTTGAACAAAGAGCAAAACCCAAACTATTGGAACTTTTTGCCAAATGGAAAGTTTAAAGGATAGAAATATTGAAATGCTTCATTGTGTCTGTCTTTGTATCCTCCTCCACTGTATGCAGGGTCTCTTAGGAGCTGGCTGAAAATGACTTGAGTAAGTAAGTTTAATATATTGCATTTCTCTGATGTTTTTGAAAGTTGACTTTTCCAGGATTAATTAATCTCAAAATAATTCAAAGAAAGGCTCGATCTCATGCAGTTTGTTATTAGAACAATCCACTTCTGTTCATTAAATTTTGTGCACACCAAATCCCTGATGTAGCAGCTGACTCAATAGGGAAAAAAAAAAGTTTTAAACAGAACATTGCCTCAAATGTGGCATTTCCTTTTTCCCTCCGGTCAGCCCCTGTTTCCTATGATATGCCGTAAGCTTTTCCTAATGCTGAACAAGCACAGTACTCAGTTGCCCACTTGAGGGGCAAGGCTCACTAGGAAGGAAAGGGACACAGCAAAGGGCTGGAATTACAACTCCCATAAGATAAAACAGTCACATTGGCAGTGGAAACAAAAAACACTGGGATTTCTCTGTAGGCAAAGCCTTCTTTTCCTGTTAAGAAATTTCCCTTTCACCACATTGTAATTTTCAATCTGTAATTTCTTTTGCCTTTGTACTGGTGCCATCTGGAAATCCAGGTTGGGGGCAGGGGGAGGGGAAGAAAAAAAATAAGAGAATGCTTGAAGACACAAAGCTTCATGAAACATCACTTATTTCTAGATTTTCATTGCAATTTCACCAACAGTTTGGGTGCAACATTGCAAAATCCTCATGTTGGTGGTTGGTTTGAGGTGGTCACAGGGAAAAGGTTTTTTCATATTCTCAAGTGCCAAAGCAGAACGAGCTACCCAGCTGGGTTAGTTAAAATTCTGCTTAAAAACTGAAGTCCAACTAGAAGACAAACTTCTGCTGAATTAATGAATTCTTTCATATCATGCATCCTCCTCCTTTCTTAGTCTAGGCTGGAAATGGAAATATCAAAATAATCCCAAAGAAGGATATTTGAATGTTATTCCTCAACAGAACAAAATTCATTAGTGTAATATCTCAGGCAAAAACAAACAAACAAACAAAAAATCACCTTCATTAAATACTTGGCCTGATTTCCGCAGTGAGAAACTAAGAGAAAAAAACAGACAAACTAAGACCTAAGTAAAATCAAGGTGGCTTATCTGAAACAAACTTTAGAACTTTTAGTATGTTAACGATTACCAGCATTAGCATAAACACACAGCTTCTTAACTCAAAAGAGACTGTTACAGCTTTCCGGATTGACACAAATGCTAGAAAAGAAACTGTGGATCACACACAGCACCTTGTAGTTTGATGGAACACCTCTTACAAGAGCAGTGGACTTAAGGTAAAGGTATGGAGTGAAAAATAATTAATATTTCTTGAAGTTTTGGTGGTATTACTGTATATAACAGAAAACGGTAACTCTAAAAAAGTGATGAAAACTGGGGTTTTGGTTTTTTTAAGAAATATAAATTTCATTATCTTACACAGGTTAGCTATGATTCATCCTTCACGTCTGAAGAAAACCAAATATGCCAGAGTTCGCACAGCAAACTGTTCGCACGTCCCCCAGAGCTCGCACTAAGCAAATTAACTTAGGACTGCCTATAGCAGAGTGTACTAAACGTTGCCGATGTAGTATTTCATTAACTTTCTCATGCCAACTTAAGCTGTTGGGTAAAATAACCCAGTACTGGATATTCCAGGTGGGGTGAGGGCGATTTAGTTCCTCTACCTACTTTTTAAAAGCACGAGTTTTGAAAGCTTCAGTAAAAAAAAAAAAAAAAACCAAAAAAAAACACCTTATCACTATCTACAACTACCTGAAAGGAGGGTGTAGTGACGTAGGGGTTTGTCTCTTCTCCCAAGTAACAAGCGATAGGACAAGAGGAATTGGCCTCAAGTTGTGCCAGTAGAGACAGGCTGGATATCAGGAAAAATTTCTTCATGGAAAGGGTTGTCAAGCATTGGAACAGGCTGCCCAGGGAAGTGGTGGAGTCATCATCCCTAGAGGTATTTAGAAGATGTGTAGATGTGGTGCTGAGGGACATGGTTTAGTGGTAACTTGGCAGTGTTAGGTTAACGGTTAGGACTTGATGATCTTAAAGGTCTCTTCCAACCATAACAAGTCTATGATTCTATGATAGCCTCCACAGGCTTTGGATTTGGACCTGAATCTAAAGAGATGGCTCGAGACTTTTATTTGAGGGATCTAGAGGCAGACAAATCCACTCCCTCACTTTTTTCCTCCTTCTTTCTACTGTGTGTACGTATGCACATATAAATCTTTTATTTTAAAGGCACTGAAAAGGGAAGAGATGAGTACTTAGTAATGAGGAAAATTATGTGTGTCAGAGACAGCTTAAGTATATGCAGTGCTGCTGTGTGCGCCTGTGGGCGTAGGTGCACAGGGTGTGACTGCTGTCTTCTGAGCCATTTTGTTGCCTTTCTAGAGAGAGAAGGGGACAGTTTGTTTGAAAGTTAGTAGAACTCAAATAGTATATTTTTAAACCTGCAAATAGCTACAAGAAATGCAGACAGGGGAGATAAACACTGCTGAGAAGTTAGGGCATTAGGCTGGTTTGATAGGGGTGGGGGCGACACATTCTGGCTGATTTATTTTGCAAAGCACTTGCCAAATAGTGTCAGATCCCCTCTGTAACAGTGTTCAGAGAGATTATGTTTGTGTTGTAAAATACCAAGTGGTTTTAATGTGTTTAGTTTTGAATGTCGTTTTGTAATAAAGAAAAAAAAAACAAGCCACAAACCAAAAAACTGAAAAAATTAAAATAAATCATCATGGGACCATGCTGATTCCCACACATTCAGGATCTATTCCAAGATCACTGCAGCCCATGCAAAAACTATATAGAATAGGGTGAGGAATTTGGGCAAGCAACAGGTAATAGATGAAGGGGGTGCTCATTGGCCTGGTAGGCTTCACAGCCGCTTGCTGAAACCAAGAAGCAGCAACCAGGGTGTCAGGGTTCAGCTACTGCTTTGGTTAAAAACAGTGCTGTGGGGATCTTTCATTGGAGAGTCCCAGCTTTGAACAGTCTTTCCTCCCCACCTACCAGACCACTGGCTGCTCCTCCAGTGCACTCTCCGCCTGTCCCCTTCTCCCCTAGCTCCTCTCAGCTCTCCCCTCTCCGTCCCACATCCCCCAGCACCTCCCCAATTGCTTGTTCTCTCCATGTTTTTCTTGTGCTGAATTAGCTCGCCTTCAGTCCTCTCCCTCATTTCGCTCGCTTCACAACCCTCCATCTGCATGTTTTTCACCCCTGGGCTTTCAGTCAGGCGCTCTCTCTCCTCCACAATGTCGTCAGGAGAAGCACCGAAGAAACAAACAGCCTCCTGCTTTCCATGTCCCAGCTGAGCACCATGCCAGTGTCACCCAGAGAGCCACCTGCAAGAAAGCCTTGCTCAGCCCTGACAGTCCCAGAAGGCAGCACGCATGTTGCCAGCGGAATTTTTTGGGTAGTCTGTTGAAAAGGATCTCAAAACTCTCTGTAGGTTGATGCAAACAAAGATGTTTGGACAGCTGAGGACAGACAGGCAAGCGCTGGGTAGGTATTTCACAGGAAGGCAATAACTGAGAGACCTTCAAACTGCTATGTTTTACATCTCTGTTCCACAGCACTACTGGATAGTAGCGCTTCAAGACAGCTGGAGGATGTTTTGTAAGACAGGAAAAACAACTCTCCTTCCTTCATCCCCAAATTTCATTCACTAAAACAATCAAGATTTTGGGGTTGTGCCTTTTTTTTTTTTTTTTTTACTGAAGCTTTCAAAACTCGTGCTTTTAAAAAGTAGGTAGAGGAACTAAATCGCCCTCACCCCACCTGGAATATCCAGTACTGGGTTATTTTACCCAACAGCTTAAGTTGGCATGAGAAAGTTAATGAAATACTACATCGGCAACGTTTAGTACACTCTGCTATAGGCAGTCCTAAGTTAATTTGCTTAGTGTAAACTTAAATACAGGCAGCTTTAAGTTCCACTTACAGCACAGTAGGTTTTCCTCCTAAGTTCTGATCAAAGTTAATTAAATGGAACAAAATGGTTCTTTTCCACGTTCATTGGGGGTTGATTAGACCTCCAAAGCATGAATATGCATAAATCCCACTGCACTAAGGGTAATTCTTGGGTATCAAAACCAACAGTATGCAAACATGAGCTAAATATCTTTAACAATACATACCTGTTTTGACTTTACTATATAGTACTCCCAGACATAACTATATCAACAATAATAAATTCAGCTGATGACAGTATTTTATTCACTACTTATCATCCTCTGAAGGATCCCTAGAAGTCTAGGTGTCTCTGGAGGCAGTTTAAAAACTCCATGAAAACACACGCTGTTACTTTTGAAGAAACAGCAGCGATAATTCTGACATTCAGCCTTAAGTCCTTATCTTGAAACATATTTTCAGTGTCCACTGCACATTTCTGTGTCTTGGATTAAATTAGAATGAGGGGAAACTAACTGGAAACATAAAATTTAATGAACTGCTGCTTCTTTTGGGTGATCCTTACAGCCTTACCCTCAGAAGTCAACCCATATTCACTGACTCTTGCTGGGCCTTGAGGTGAAGAAGAGAGAAAGCCTATTTGCCCTCGGACTAAAGTTTAATTGGGTTTTGAACCCCTAAGCACACACCAGAGGCACTGGTAGGTCAGAGAGCTGGAGAAGGGGAAAGGGCTGAGACCAGAGGAGGGTACAGAGGACAAGAAATCCAAGCTGAAAACGGACACAACAAAGCACACGCTGGGAAGCAGAGCTGCTGCAGAGGATGTGAGGACAGAGGGGGAACACAAGCCCTGTAAAAGTGTTCTGCTCTGCAGTGACTTGATTTAAAGACACAGAAAGTAAACAGACAGTAAAGACTTCATAGCAGAAACCACTGTACACAGGGACATTGCCTGAGCGAGCAAAGAACTTGAGTAAGAAAAGGGGCTCAGTTGATACTAAGTTGAAAACCTATAGTTTGCACATTATAAAATTACTCTAGAATAGCTCTGATTGTGCTCGGCAGTAAAAGTTAAACCAAGAAAAGGAGTCTGGGGAAGGGAGAACACTCTACCAACATATCTCGGTAGCCTATTCAAAACATTTGCTTATCCTTCCCTTTAAATTATTTCTGTTTAAAGCCAATCAGGAGAACTACATAACCTTACTTCAAGATAAGTCAGTAGCAGTGTACTGCAGGGAAGGGTCTGCCTTGTTACGCATCAGGTGCCAGCCAAATATTCTCCCTGCCCGTCAAATCCTCCGCACCACCAGCGCTTCTGTCACAGCAGCACCTCAAGGCTCTTCCTGAGGGCACCGTCCCTTTCGCACGGGCACGCACAGCCCGCCCCTGCCCCAGTGAGCTCACAACCTAAGCAGACAAGACAGGCAAAGGTGTAGTTATAGAAAAGGAACTGTCTGTAGACAGTTTGCTCAAAAGCCAACATCCATACATCAGAGGGAGAAACTGAATTGGCACGGGGCTATCTTCTCTTCTTTCAGTCATCCCTACCAACACAGGGTCATCTTTGTCATCTTAGTTGAGTCTAGCTGGCAAATGCGTTGACAGTGCAGAAGTCCCAGTCAGCGCAGTTCTTTTTTTTTCGTGGCTATCTAGAGACTGTGCAACGATGCAAGTCATCCTACGCTCATCAAAATCCACCTGCTATTCACGATCCAACACATAGAGCAGAATTTTAAAAGTGAGAACGGCTGGTGAGAATTCAGCTCATTATTAAAGGAGTAATATATACAAAAAAATATCATTGCTGCGTACTAGCTTTGATTTTCACCCCTTACTAAACTGTCCAAAACAACTAAGCGCATTATTAGTCCTCTAGAGTTCCGGTCCAACAAAATACCAAGGAAAACCTGAGAAATGAGTGGGGTTGCAGGTACCACAGAAATCTTGAAGCTGTCCTTTACCTCTTGCCAGTTCAGTACTGCCTGGAAATGCTCAGTTCGATAGGTCTTGCGTAAGACAAACTCCTGAAGCTCTGAACACCACAGGGGGTAGAGGCAACGCTTTAACACGATTTCAAAATTATTTCCACAAATCTTTCTGAAATACATAAAATCTTTTGAACGTAGGGAAAGTGTAAGACGAGAGTGACAGGACTAGAGATTTCATGGTTTTTATGGAATCATGACAGAGCGCTAAGCAGAACATTTGTTCTCCTTTATTTCCTGAGTCTTCTGACAGTGACTGCTAGCCAAATATTCAAACCTGAGCCAGCACAGCAAACTAGCTAGTTTCAATATTAAGTCTAAAATTGTATTCCTGAATATTATTTTACTTTAAGGGAAACTAACTAGGACATGGGACTTCATCCAATCAAGTGACACAGGCAACTGTAAAATTAATCTGAAAATCAAAGGTGGTACAGATCCATTCCGGCTCTGTAATATAGATATATCCTCAAACAAAATAGCCTGAACAACTATCACTATCTTGTGGAAACTCTCTAGGATTAAAAATCCACTTTACGTTTTGTACAACATTGTGATATTATCAGCTTTTTATGAAGTTAGTGGTTCACAAAGCACAAAAAAAAAATCAGTGTATCATGGAAGTTACAAGAATTAAATGGTCGCATGATACACAAGGACACTTGCTGCCAGTGAGTCACACAAACACAGAAAATATTAATAACTGAAAAGGCAAAAAAAAAAAGAAAAACAAAAGGCAGAAAGCAAGCTAAGGGATGGACAGCTCTCTAAACAAGCCCTGTCAATCCTTTCACCGAGTAGCAGCTGGCAGAACTTCGGTCTGAATCGAACACTACGAGACAACAAAAAAACCTCAAGCCTTTTGGGTCTGGTATTATCTTTGGGTTTGGGCCATCTCTTACAGAATATCCTTGCAGATATTCCCCCCCCCCTCCATGGGTGGTACTTTCTGTAACATCTCTTTCTACTTACTTGACTGACTAGACACATTAAGTCTATTTTTACACTAAAGAAATTAAGTATTTTGAGCAATTTTTTTCCTTGTGAAAAGTGTTTCCCCATGATGAATTTTCTTTGTTCTAGTAAAAAAGAAAGCAAACCCCGACACTGTTCAGGCAAGCCTTTATCAAAGTCTAGTGATTTCAGAACTTGGAAGTACCATAACTGGATCTTTTACTCTTGCTTCATCTGAATTTCTGTGCTGACAGGTAAAGCAGTGTTGGTGCAGTTATAAGTAATAGGAAGCACAGTGGGACAAGGAATATTATCCCTGATGGGTAGCTGGGGTGGGAGGAGTAAACAAGAACAAAAAAACCCCCAAACACCCCCCAAAAAACCAAAACCCCCAGAAACAAACCCCCAACAAACACCAAAACAAGAAAGTGCACAAAAGATCTGGATAGCAACTTCCATGGAACAAAACAGCAGCATTTCTGGATCAAATACTGTTGTAGTTTTGGGTTTTTTCCCCTGGAAATTTTATCTTGGCTTCCAGGTGAACTATACTTTTTTTTTCTTTGAAATTAAAATTTTTGGATTTTTGGCAGGAAAAGAATGATTTTTTCAAAGTGTCTCTGCATGTTTCAGCTACCTCTGTCTCTTTCAAGAAACACCCAACACCTGCAAAGGCATATACTGCAGCATCTGATTTTCACAGCTGTGGCAAAAAGGTTATTTTTTAGCCCAGAGTACAGAAAATATGCTGTCAAGACAAACTACAGCTGTTTAAATCATTCCTCTGCGTAGCAATGGTTTCCCATGGGGAGAAGTCCCAGAACTGTATTTTTGCATCTGCAAACGCTTAGCTGCTCTTCTGCCCAGCACAGCGTGGAGAAAACAGAGATGAAGTCATGCTTCCACAGCTTGTGGTTGTTTCTGGTTGCTGGTTATTTGAACAAACACTTCAGAGGAGGACAGAACATTTCTCCCCCCCCAGCCTCAAGCAACACCACTAAAGTCAGCATGGCTGTATGAGCGGTACAGAGAGTGTTACACTCCCTGGCTGTCAGTGGGTTTCTGATGTTTACCCCCAAATGCTACAGAGGATATCACAACTATGCAGATGTAAGGATAGCCAATGGCAACACTAAGAAAACACTTAAGGCTATTCCATCTAGTTTTGCTCCAAGGGATTTAGGTGCCCGGACAGGGGACACCTCTGGGAGATCCCCATGACTCTGGGCCAAACACTATTCAAAAATGCACCAAATGTGACCTGGGGTTGCTCATGGCAGCAGATCATGTAGAGTAAGCGATTGCTTCTGCACATCCATATCCATGGCATGGCTTTATGCCAGCCTGTAGCCTCTCCACTCTGGAGATGTAAGACTGTGCCATCATCTCCATCAGAGCAGCCGCAGGACAAAAATCAGACCTAAACATCTATATTTGCCCCCCTAAAAAATTAATTAATATGCTCCATTTTTCTTTTCAGGCAGAGTCAAAGTGTATAGAGCCTATACCAGGAAAGTAGGGAGATAAAAATGCATTGATAGAAAAGAAAAAAATCAGTCAGAAATAAGGACTTAAGGGTAAATTCAAAAAGAAAACATCTTGAAGTCTGCCATTTTCAACAAAGAGGTGCTAAGAGCGATCGCAGTGGAAGAGGAGGCTCTGAAGCAGCAGTCTGAAATTCAGCAATTTCTGTGGGAGTACAGCCTGAGCTCTTAGCCCTTGCTGGCTCCGCTCACGGAGCATATGTTCAGGTGTTCACTGCTGTTCAGAAGAGCTCCTTTTCCCCAAACGGCAGGAGGCATCTCCTGCCAGCACAGGCACAAGGAAAAAAAACACAAATCAAAAAGCAAACAAAAATCTCAACCTGTTCTACTTCATTGGTAGGCATTGGATTTGGCCATGCAGGGGTGCAAGGACACAGTACGCACCACAACCTGCACTCCGCCAGAGATGTGCTGGCCGAGATTTGTTTTAGAAGTCGCTGGTGCAGAGGAGGGGCTGTGCCTGTCTTGGCACATCAGCCCTTTGCTTTCAGTGCTGGCTCTCCCAGGCACCACGTCTACTTGTGTTGCTGCGGACTCTGCAGACGGAGGGCTAAGGAGCAAGTCCAGCAGCGCACCCCATGGCTTGCTGTCACAGCCATGCCCTGGGGGGCTGCCGTCATCAGGGATGAACAGAGGCCAGTGGCTCTGCACACTCTGGCTTGACCTCCTGCAAGCTCCCTGCACCACATGCCGTCCGGCCGAGCAGTGAGCCATTAAGGGCTGAGCCGAAAATGCTGAAGCAAGATTTGTTAGTGCAGCTCTTCAGGGAAGTGCTGGATTAGCCCGGATTAGCATCTGACATCGTGGTTGCACATAATGAATTATGTAAAATGGTCCTGTTGGTGCAAAGCAGATGTACTACCACATGACTTCAGCTGCAGGCACAGCTAGGAATAAAACAGAGTGGGTTCGGTTAGGGGGAGGATAAAAAAGATATTTCAAAAGAAGGATTTCTTATACATCCCAACATGCACTGTATCATATTGCTTATTCCAATGATATTTGAAAAGGAAACAATATAGAGATTTCAGCATAGGAAGCAAGACAGAGCTCACCGCTGACAATGAGAGGAAATCATGTTCCTTTGCCTCTCTGTTCACAGTTACATGACTCAGGAAACACCATATGAGCCTCCAGGAACAGCAACCAGCTATAGCCACTAAAGATACAGTCCAATAATTTTCCATTTAAACAAAAATGCTTTCACCTAACAAGGTTAGTCTATGCATTTTGATAACATGCTTCCCTTCAGAGTTAGGTCTTCTATCAACTTAAATGAACCCAACTGCCAATTAAACAACCAGCGCAGACATTCATCAGCCAGTAAGAATAAACATGGGAAAATTAACCACTGGGAAGAGGGAAAGACAGGACAGCTAATGTTTTCAAAACAAACATAAATGAGATTAATTTAGATTGAAGTGTGGTCAACATCCCCTTTAGATATTACACATGCAAATGTCAATATTTGGAGAATATGAACCCACAGTCCAGTGGTATCAGACATTGCTTACCATAGGCAAACTTCACACAGGCAAGTGCTAACTGACGTAAAAATACATGAGGAATAATTTGTCTGCAGTGACTAGATAAAATGGCAAAGGCAGCTAGATACTCTGCACAGTCAGTGCAGGTAAAATCACGCGATTTAAGTGTTCGTTCAGAGAAAATCCCATCCCTTCCAGTGCCAGTTTTGCTAGACAGATCAGTCACAGGGAGCTCCCCGGTTGCTGATCGCTACCAAGATTTACAGCAGCCTCATAAAGCATCTTGCCAAACCACAGCCACCAGTTCCCCTAAAGCTCAGACTTTAGGTTTGCCACTGCCTGGGTTTAGGCTGAGTCACAGAACTGAAAAGAGATCTGAAAATACATTAATATTATTCGTGCATGATGTGTTGTCCAAGGAGAGAGGACAGACACCCATCTTTGTCTTCTGTGATGCTGCTGCACCATCCAGCAGCAGGAAAAGGGAGAACCTGCTGTGTGTTTGCCAGACATAAGTGGCAGGGCTTTATGGGAATGCACTGGAAGGGTTCTAGCCCTTCTGGAGAGAGACTCCTTCCTGTGAAAAGGATGCACACCATCCACTAGGAAATTCACTTACTGATCACACCACAATCAAATCTCTTCCTGCTCTCTCAGCTCTTAGATCCAGCCACTAGATGAGATACACAGGCTGCGACTCCACTGCCAGCCACATGCACGCAGCCTTCTGTTCCTTCACACAACACAATTCACTAGTTGTTTAGATGAGATCAGTTTGTGGGTGAAGAACAGCCAAAACACGAGGAAGACAGAAATAAAAATACTTGATGTTTGCTTTGCTCAGTCTGCACTTGATGCCCATGGGAGATTTTGGTGGAAAATCCAAGGGAGGCTCTAGAGGTTTCGTCCCATCCCAGCTGATGATTTAGACCTGATCACACGTACTTTGCAGTATGTTTACAGGCGCTGCCTGGCACAGTACTACGATAGAAGCGTAATGTGGTAGAAACGAACTAATGGCTAACTAGCATGGGGAAAAACGCCAGCATCAACTTGGCAGTTGTTAACCAGCCAGGAGGCTGGTTAAACAGCAATAATCCAATAATCCTATATTGCCAGCTCACATCTGTGATAGTTTTGGCATGTGTGAAACTCTTAAAAAAACAAAGAAATCAATGGGAAAAGAGAATGCTCAGTCAGAGCAAAACAAAATCTTCATATCAGTCTGTTAAAATAAATTGTTACAATAAACTTCTATTTTTTTCTACTCCTTCAAAAACCACGGGGTTTGCATTTGTTTTTTGCCTTTTAAATTAACTGTTTTCAGAAGAATGTATTTTCAAAGTAATAGTCATCCCCTGCATGGGTATGAAAGAGGAATCAAAGTATTATTAATGCTGCTCAATTCAGAATCTAGATATTCATCTGGAAAAAAATAATAGTACTTTGATTGAGAAAAGATTTATGAACAAGCAAATCAAATGGCACGGAAGTTGCCTAGAAATGTCTGCTGCAGCATTTTATATTGCAGCATTCTGAGCTGCCTACGAGCTCTGTACATTTGGGTGATTTTCATTGAAATTATGCGCACTATGTTGCAGGCAGGGAAGCCTGCCAACGGTTTTATTTTTAAGATGCAGCAGCTACATGACCCATTTTTGCCTCCAACAACTAGCAACTTTTCCCTCAAAAGACAAAAAAAAACCCAAAAACAAGAAACAAAAACCAGTGCAGATTTAAGTGCTGTCCTGCATTTTTACTTTCTACCCTTGCTATGCAGATGATGTGGAAAAGCAGCCAGGATTGACAGTGGGCAGCTATTCAGATCTGGCTGCTTTTCCCTTCTTCATTCTTACGTTTTTAATCTCCATGTGTCCAGAAGAAAAAGTGAAAGACTATGAGAGAATTTACTTTGTTAACTGCCAAATAGATTAGCATGTGCCTATTATTTGATAAGGCCACTACCAAAAAAGAAAATAAAAAAAAAAAGAGAGAGAGAGATCTTGTCTGACAGCATCAGGATAACGATGGCATTTGCCATCCCCTCCAAACCAGCAGAGTCCTCTTCTACCCCCGTACCTCCCAATCATTGCTTTGGCCGCATGTCAGTCAGCTGGTCCTCTCACTGCAGAGATGGCAGAGGTCTCGGGAGCCCATTATTTATATAACGCTACAGCAGAGGAGAACAGGCTGTTCCTTAGGCTTCCTACGGCTCACGCTTCCAGGAAGAATTGCACTCGCTGCCCACGGGAAATAGGAACAGTGGCTTGTCCAATTCCTCAAGCTGGGATGGACGTGGCAAAGTCAGATAGTGCAAGAGCTGGGAGTGGAAAAAGAATTAACACACACACACCCCCAGCAGCTGCAGAGCTAATAGACATGAGTGACTGTGGGAAAGCATCTCGATGCGCGCATCCATGAGGAAAGCAAATGCATCCCTCGTGCATCTCCGGTACAAAATTCATC